>CAWUFW010007534.1:600000-947500 GCA_963921515.1 Calotriton arnoldi
GGAAGTGGGTCAAGTGTGAATCTGATGTTGCTAAATTGATGTCCCTAGCTTCGGAAAATATGTCTGATACTCAATTGAAACAGAAACGTTGGTATGATTCAAAAAAGGTGTGAAGGTTGCGCCACTTGAAGTGGGTGACTTCGTTAAGATCAAAACTGCTGTTCACTCTAGGAAAGGGGATGGTAAATTTAGTGAGCCGGTTGAAGTCATCAAGATTGTTAGAAATGCTGTGAAACTAGCTAATGGTTTCTGGTGGAACCTTAACAGGGTTGTGAAAGTTCGGATTAGGAGAGAATCTGTAAACAATAAGATCTTAGTTCCAGTTCCTGTAAACAATACTGTGACTGGTGTTCCTGAGGAGGTGGTTCCTCTGCCCACCAGTCTACCTAGGAAAAGTTCAAGATGTATAGTCAAACCTGCTAGGTATAGGTCATAAGTAAGTTCTAGATGTATTGTCTAACCTGCTAGGTTATTTAATATATATTGGTTATTGTTGTTTTATTGTGTTTCTTTATATATATATTTTTTTTTTTAAGAAGAAAAGAGGATATGTTGTATCTTGTTAGTCTGTAATATGCCTTTAAGTACAATGTGAATGTGTTCTGGAATGTCATGATGCTAACCACTGGAAGGATTCTGCTTGGAGCTGTTGGTGGAGCTTGTTCCCTGCTCCACTGTTGATGTAGCCATTAAAGTAGTAATTCAACGTCAAACGACTCCAGTCAATTACTACAAAGATATTGCTGACAAAACCTAACCCTGATCCCTCTCGGATTGCTCCATTGGATAGCAAGTAATTTACTTCCTGTGACACTAGGTTCTTGTTCTCCATTGAGAACGCCATTTCCTGGGATATCTTTACTTGGATAGGGGTGTTCACCAACTCTATCTTGTATCCTTTGACCGTGTTCAGAACCCAGGGGTCTTGTGACACTAGATTCCAATTCCAACAAAATTGGGCCCGCCTGCCTCCCAACTTTATAGGGGTATCTGAAAGGTCTTTCAAAACCCTTACTTGTGGAGAACCCTCTCTGCTTCCGGATCTCCCACGGAATTGCTGTCTTTGTGGGTAGAAGGTTTGGTGGCTGCTGAAGGTTGATTGGGAGAACCTTCCGCCAAGGCCCAGGAAATGTCTTGCTGAAGCTTGGCTACGGCAGAGGAACCGACCCCGCGTTCTGCAATCCCAGCCAAAAACCCTATCCTGGAGCACTTTTTTAATGTCCTTTTGGGACTTCTGAATGGAGCTAAACACCCCTATATATTTGTCCATTTCCTTTATGAAGTCGTCTCCCAAGAGGAGCTCTTGAGAGATGGGCCTCCATATTTGTTGGCCGGCTCCACTAGTTTGGGGTCTATTTTGAGTAGAATGCCTTTCCTTCTCTCATTTGAAATTGCAGTGTTTGCGTTTCCTGGAAGGCAAATGGTCCTTTGGACCCATTAGCGTAACACCTTGGGGTCAATTGGTGTGTTGCCAGGGTAGACTACCTCGGCCACCTCAAAGATTTTAGTTAGGGGTCCGATGATGTCAAGCAGATGATCCTGGCAAGACTTTAGGCCCTTATCAAGCCCTTTTCTAGGGTCCTTACCCCCCTTAGCAATGAATGCCACCACCTTGGGGTCTAGCTCTGGGGTCATCCCAACCTAATCAGGAAGGGAGGGTCGTGGGCATTCTGATAGTAATCGAGATCTGACCTCCTTTGGTATCTCTTTCCTCAGCCAGAACGAGAGGTACTCAGCAACGTGCTGAGGTGGCATCCACTCTGGGGACAAGGGGTGTTTGATGAGGGGAGGGTCAAACATATCTTCTCCGAAGGGGTCAACAATGCCCATTTTAGACCCGGAGGCCTTACATGACTCGTCAGAGCTTCCCATCCTCCTTACTTCCACCTCCTTGATATCTGTATCGAAGCCGGAGGAGCAGAAAAGTTCAGTCTCTGGTTCAAGGGCCTCATCGCTGTCAATGGGGATGGTAATTTCAGGGCCTGTTTCTTGTCCATCTGTAGTGCCCAAGGCACCACTCTTGTCACCGCCTAAAATACGTGATAAGCCCTCCTTGGTGGTTTTTGTCTTTTTGTAAGCCCAGGCAGAGCAGGCGTAGTGCCTCTACGCGGAGTTCCACGGAGTTGGAAAACAACTCTGCTCCGCTCCCTCCCCCCTTCCAAAGTAATTATAATGTTAAAAAAAAGGCACTTACCTGCCGTGGCTGCCTCCTCCTCGCCATGGCCGCTCTCCTTCCTCGTCCTCACTGTCCTTCTTCTTTGATAACCCTACGTTGTACGTCTTGCGCATGTGCACACGCGAGATGTACAATGTAGGGGTTATCTAAGAAGAAGGACGCCAAGGTGAGGAGGAGGCAGCCACGGCAGGTAAGTAAATTTTTTTAAACATTATAATTACTTTGGGAGGGTGGAGGGGCCGCCTAACTCCGCTCCACCACGGAGTCGGAGTTTTGCCTAAACTCCGTGTTTGCAGCGGAACACGGAGTAGGCAAAACTCCCGAAACTCCGCTGGCGGAGCGGAGTTACCCGCCCGGGGTTACTTTTTTGCCCTTTTTGGTGGGGTTCCTCCTGCCGCCCTCTTTCTCGGGCCTTAGTTGCCCAATCCGTTCCTTCAGGCTGGTGTGCACCTGTAATGGGCCATCCCTTCTTGGAGAGGGTTTCCAACTTTTTGTTTATGGTCTCATCTAGAGACCCTATTACTTTATCCAGGGCCTTATTTACTAATTGTTCCAATTTATCCTCCATATTAACCTCTAAAGGTACTACAGACATGACTATGTGGGTTAAGGATAAGGAGAAGTCCAATTAATAATTGCCAGGGATTCAAATAATAACTTGCCCTTTGAAGAAGATAGGGAATTTGGGAACCTGAGGAATCAGCTGTTCAGTACAGTGAGCCCAAGCTGTAACTACCTATAACTGTCACAATATATTCAACAGGGTGACCAACAAGCTAAAATGGCTGCCGTATTCGTTTTGAGTATGATTTCACAATTAGTTAAAATGGCGGTCGCCACGTACGTGGGGTGTGCCACTGCCTCCTCAGTGTTGTTCCTGCAAGTACGTAGCCCCGTGTTTCACGTCTTTAGTGTTATTGGCCCTTTATTTATTTATTTATTGAGCGATGTGGTTGCGTTGTGCCGCACCATCGTTGAAGGCGGTCAAAGATGAAGCAGAGTATAGCAGCAGGGAGAGGTCGGGTTGAACGTGGAATTGGCCCTCGAATCTCCCGCTGCTTTAGCAGTGTGCACGCGAAGCCGCCCAAGCCGTTGGTGATCAGCTCAAGTGCGGTCAGAGAGTGCGTCCGTCTCTCTGATAACGGTATCGCAGGACCGGCTTTCAAAGAAAGACAGTCCTATTTAATAAGTGATTTTTGGCCTGAAAAAGCCAAAAACAGGAAAGAAACAGGTGCGTGGGTACCTAAACTGGAAGGTTGAGCCCACGTCCTGTACCTTATATGGGGAAACCTAGTCCAAAACACCCATCCAGGCACATTACAGGGAGGAAGAAAAAACAGGTCGGAAAGACCTCCCCGTCCCCAAATTATAGAAATAAGAGGTAGTAGAAAGGTAGGAATACCTATCCAACGGGGGAGAGGGATATAAAGTACATAGAGTACATAGAATTTAGTATCAGAAACGGAACGTATGGTACTTATCTTGTGAGCAGCAGCACAACCTACAATTGTACTTATAGGATTATACCACTTTACCCATATAACCTTAACAGGAAAATATAAGAACCACATGAAAAAACTGTAAACATGGCATTACATACATACAGTCCTGATGTAAAATAAACTGTACACATGGCATTATATACATACGGTCATAATGTAATCATTCAAATGCTTAGACTTGAGGCTCATTCTCCCAGACCTCGTAGACTTCTGAGGTACTTCTTCCCTATTTATTACATTCATTGAGCTTCCATCCCTGGGTGATTCCTCAACCACAAGTGAACCTTATAGCAAAGGCACAGAGATGGGATTCATACTTGATCTCACCTTAACGGCAACATCATCTACCCAATCAAGTCAAGTCAAGATAACTTTATTCGGTTTCGAGAGGAAAACCATAAAAGTACATAAAATCGTTGATACAGTTTATAATTACCATGACCTATTTACAAACAGCATGGAATGCAATTCGTACAATTCAATTTGTTTAAAAAAAGGATAAGAATAAGAAAAAAAAGATACAATCCTTAAAATTCAATCTTAAATAAGGCACTTAAAAAATTCAGTAATGATTCTAGTTAAGCTGGATGAGTTACAACTACTAATACCGTTTTCTAATAGCAATTGCCACTTTAATAAAATTGGAAACCCCAGTGCATATTTCAGATGTGGCCAGAGAATGCAAATAGTTAAAACCATCAATATAAAAACATGGTCTAGTTTCTTTTAAGATCAGAACAAAAAAAAAAATCCTAGGCTCCTTGTATAGAGTGCAAAATAGCATAAGGTGCAATGTACTTTGGACTGCCAAATTGTCGCAAGGGCAGGACACCAAGTTGTCCGTCCACCCTGCTTGTTTTGGAAAGGCTACTAAAAAATGCAGGGTCAATAAACGGAATCTTGTAAGATAAAAACATATCTGGGTATTTGTTGTATACGTTAAATAAAATTGCTGTTGAGCAGGGAATAAACAAGGAGGGCCTGCTACCTCTGGTTGAGAGCGGCGAGTGTTTGCCCTAGCAGAGTGCACCCCTTTTATGATTCTTTCTGCATTGTCAGGGATACTGACTGGGCAATCAAAATATTGTCCCAGGCCTAACTTATGAAAATTATCCCTGAAAAATCGTAGCCAGGGAATAGCTAATGCACCATCAAGGTTAAGGCAATCTGTAATAATCTCTCTAGTAAATGCCAGCTCTTCCGATAACCAGATCTAGACCCATAAAAGTAGGGGGGCAATGTTTATACAATCTTCAACAAAATCAAGCCCCACCTCATGATGACAAAAGCTTGTGGGGGCACCATTTGGAACCATCAGTAGCCTTTTAATGAATTTATTTTCCATAATTTGCAACTGGCTACCGTTGTGGTACCCCCAAACACCTGCACCATAAATTGCCACCGGGACACATTTAGCTTTATAGAGTGTAACAAGCTAGGTCACCGGTTTTTGCCATAATTTAGATGCAAAACGGAAAAGCCCCTCAACCACCCTGCTTACATTGTGCATCCTTGAGGTCACAAGCGGATCCCATTTCAGTTTATTATTAAAAATATTCCTTAGATAATTAAAGTTTTTCATTTCATCAATCCTCTTTGGGCCAACAGCATAGTTTCTTGTTTCGGTCGATTTAGGTCCACAGACCATAACATAAGATTTCACAAAATTAACCTTTAGATCCAGTGATAACATAAAATAGGAAAATACATCCAAAGATTTTTGAAGGCCATTAGCTGTTAAGGCCATTAAAACAGTATCATCCGCATAGGAAAGAAGTGGGACCAGGGTGCACTCAATACGTGGACAGTCAAGATCCTTCTCTGACAAGAAAGCATCAAGACCATTAGTGTAAATTATAAAAAGGAAAGGCGCTAAGATGCATCCCTGCCGGACACCCTCTGTCGATGCGATAGGCCTGGTTTTTTCACCATTAGCGCCATATCTGATGCTTACAGACGTAGCGGCATGGAGCCTACGGAGAAGAGAAACTAAAGGTTCCTCGACTCCCATTTTCCCCATCAGTGCCCACAACTTGTCCCGGTTTACAGTATCAAAAGCACTGGACAAGTCCATGAAGGCCAGGTGAATAGAACCCTCCTGGCCCCCATGTACTTGCCCATAATTAGGGACAAGTTGAGGCACTGTTCAGTAGTACCCATGCCCCTCCTGAAGCCATACTGTGACCTTGCAATCACCCCTGTTTGTTGCCCAGGTTTCTAGTCTAGCAAGGACAACCCTACCCAACAATTTTGCTGTGGTATCAATAAGGGAGATTGGCCTATAGCAGGCGGGGTCACTCCTGTTACCTTTTTTAAACACAGGAATCACTATAGCCTCCTTCCAAGATGCCGGGATAGGGCCGATCACCACTGCTTTGAACACATTTGTCAATAATGGAGCCCACAGATCCAGATTGTTTTTAAAGAGTTCCAGTGGCACTCCATCCGGGCCAGGGGCTTTCATGCAGATTCCTTTGACTATGGCTGCCTCAACCTCAGCTACTGAGATTGATGCGCTTAAGTAACAGGCCGAGGTTAGGTTTCGGGGCAGATCCACAATGGGAGCCTCAAAAGAGCGGCCTTTTGGATTAAATATGGCCGTATAGTGAGCTTCCCAAACGTCCCCCAAAATCAAGGAATCCCAATCATATTTACTCAAATTGGCACTTGACTCAGAAACTTCGCCTCTTGAACAAGAACAGAGGTCCCTCTAAATAAACCTTGCCTTTTTGCATGCCAAACGTTTCCATTACTAAGTAGAGCAGCATTACACAGGATTTTAATAACTTTCAAAGGTGTGGGGAATTTACTTTCACCTTTGCACACCAATCTTCCTCTTTTAATGTTCACGATGTCCCCAACATTAAGGTTGACTGTCTTAACACCATGCAATTAATTATACCTATGTTTTACCCTTCTTTTTTTCACTCCATGTGTTTCTTCACCTTCTTAGGTGGCCAGGTGACAATTTTGGTGTTCTCCAACCATCCCATATTGTCCTTGGTGAGTGGTGACCTACCCCTCATTAACTCAAATGGACTATGTTCTGTAGACTCACAACGTGTAATCCTGTAAGCACACACAGTTTTCTTGAGTTCCTCCCAATCCATCCTGTTACTGTTAGATAACTTAATTATCCCTTTTATGACCCTGTTGAAACGGTCAACATTCATGTTTCCTTTGAGATAATAGAGTGAAGTGGTCCTATGAATAATACCAGTTTTCTCAATGAAAGATTTGGATTTATCTTCAATGAATTGACCCCTATTGTCAGAAATTAGTACTTTGGGTATTCCCTCACAGGAAAACAATTCCTCTAAAACGTGCACTTTGGACCCAGAATCTGCCTTCTGTACCACCATGACCTCTGGCCACATTTAAAAGTGGCCTACCAGCACGAGTATGTATTTGTGCAAACCATTTATGTCCTGCACTGGACCAAAAATGTCAATAACTACTCTCTAAGCAAAACCAAAGGGGATGATGGACGTAGTGTTGAACATTGCAAGCACTCACCCCCAGTCAACTGATCTGGGTTTAATCCATCATCATTCTTTAGCTCACTCCGCCACCCCAGTTCAGACATGGCCATATGCAAATCAGTCTGACCCTGTGCCTCATGGGAACAGTCCAGCCCGAACTGCCAAGCCATGTCTTCCCTGGACCGGAAACAAGCATCCTGGGACCGGTTTCGGGCTCACAGCCCTCATCAGCCAGGCTATCTTGAATCCAGTGGCAAAGTGAGCAAGGGACCCACGTCTGGGCATACCTTGCCAACTTAGGGCGAACAAAGCAAAACCAAAGGGGATGATGGACGGAGTGTTGAACATTGCAAGCACTCACCCCCAGTCAACTGATCTGGGTTTAATCCATCATCATTCTTTAGCTCACTCCGCCACCCCAGTTCAGACATGGCCATATGCAAATCAGTCTGACCCTGTGCCTCATGGGAATAGTCCAGCCCGAACTGCCAAGCCATGTCTTCCCTGGACCGGAAACCAGCATCCTGGGACCGGTTTCGGGCTCACAGCCCTCATCAGCCAGGCTATCTTGAATCCAATGGCAAAGTGAGCAAGGGACCCACGTCTGGGCATACCCTGCCAACTTAGGGCGAACAAAGCAAAACCAAAGGGGTTGATGGACGGAGTGTTGAACATTGCAACCACTCACCCCCAGTCAACTGATCTGGGTTTAATCCATCATCATTCTTTAGCTCACTCCGCCACCCCAGTTCAGACATGGCCATATGCAAATCAGTCTGACCCTGTGCCTCATGGGAACAGTCCAGCCCGAACTGCCAAGCCATGTCTTCCCTGGACCGGAAACAAGCATCCTGGGACCGGTTTCGGGCTCACAGCCCTCATCAGCCAGGCTATCTTGAATCCAGTGGCAAAGTGAGCAAGGGACCCACGTCTGGGCATACCCTGCCAACTTAGGGCTGAATTGGGGTGTATCCCTGAGACTTCAAAACAGGAGGCAAGCTCTACTTCAAGCCCTGGGAGATCTTCCTCAAGCAGGCAACACAACACACAGCAAAGTCTTTATCCTCTCCAGCAAAGGGGCAGTACTTCTCCTTCAGTTTTCCCAGCTCTTCTCCTTGGCAGAGGTTCCTCTTGAATTCCAGAAGTAATCTAAATGTCTGGGGTCTGCCAAATTCCTTTGTTCTCTGGTGGCAGAGAAACTCTTTGCCCAGCCAAAACCAGTTCTGTCCTCTCTGGTGCAGCTTCCCGGCAGGAGGTGGAGACAGCATTGTCCAAGGCAGACCAGGACCATTCAGGTGTGAAAGAAATCTCCTCCCCCTACTTTGAATGCAGCCCAGGTCTATTCAGCCCAGCCCTGACTCACCCTGGAAAGGCAGGACACACCTCACCCCCCCAAGTGGCTGTCTGAACAGAATGCACATCCCCAGCCCCGGTCACTCGAAAGCCAGACAGTCAATACACAAACCTAGCAGAGGGACACAGGATGGCTAAGCAAGAAAATATCCACTTTCTAAAAGTGGTATTTTCAAATCCAGCATATAAAAATCATCTTTACTAAAAGATGCATCTTTATATTCTGAGTTCAGGCATACCAAACTCCACTTTCCTATCTTGTTCCCATGGGCAGTTATAGTTACAAGATGTTATAAGTAAACTCCCCATTCTATCCTATGGGACAGATAGCCTTTCAATAGTGAAAAACGAAATTGGCAGTATTTCACTATCAGGGCAAGCCACCCCCATCAGGCCATGTCCTACCGCTCACATACGCTGCACCCTGCCCACAGGGGTATCTTGGGCCTACCTTAGGGGTGACTCACATGTAAGAAAAGCGAAGGTTTGGGCCGGGCAAGTGGGTGCACTTGCCAGGTCGACATGGCAGTACTAGACTGCACACATACACTGCAATGGCAGGCCTGAGACCCTTTTGCAAGGCTGCTTGTGTGGGTGGCCCAATCAGTGCTGCAAGCCCACTAGCAGAATTCGGTTTACATGCCCTGGGCACACACAGTGCACTGTACTAGGGACTTAACAGTAAACCAAATAAGCCAATTATGGAAACACTAATCCATGACAACAATTTACAGAGGGAGCACTTGCACTTTGGCACCGAACAGCAGTGGCAAAGTGCCCAAAGCATCTAGACCAGCAAAAACAAAGTCCGACACACAGTAAAAATACAGGAGGCAAAGGCAAAAATACCGGGGAAACCCACGCCAAGGCTGCCAGGTCTAATAACGAGCATGATGCCCAGATATTCCACGCTTAGCACATTTCTGATTCAAAGCAGGACACCTTTTATCATGGGCTAAATGAGAAGTACTTCCACACCTGTACCACTTCCATTTCAAGTTAGACATTCTTGACCTGAAATTCTGTTTCCCTACATTCCTTTCTTCTTTCTTAAAATGTTCTTGGTTACTTTTCTGATTTTTTTAAACAATTTTAACCATGTCATCACCTTCCTCTTTATTGTAAGCTAGACTCTCCTTGGACCCAAAATGTATCCTGCAGATTAGGGTTACTACAGTGCATTATCACTTGATTAAGCACCAGTACATCCTCAATCCCCCCAAATTTACAAGATAAAGCTAATTTCTTTAACACAGCTACATAGTCCTCAATCTATTCATTAGGACCTTGTTTCCGATGGTAGATGTTATAATGGTCAATAGCCATGCATACTGTAGTGGCGAAATATGCATCCAAATTGGCTAGCGCGTGTGTGAAAACATTCCCTTCATCTCCAGAATGGGGTTTTATCTCCATGCGATTGTATACTCTTAAGACCTCCAGGCCCAAGGCAATGTAGAAGTATTTTATTCTTCCTATCGGGTGTTATTTCATCACTCTCAAAAGTGTCAAGTGTCAATGTAATTAATGAAATAATCTTTCCATTCTTCCCATTTCAACTTGTTTACCTCATCATCCTTCACCATAAAAGGCTGATGTGTGTGAAGATTCGTTGTGGCCATGTTGAAACAACAGACACTTGGTGAACAGTGGATCACGTGTGTGTATCACGGAAATTGCTTCGCAGTGACACACAATTTCCTCTGTGCGTGTCACCCGAAAAACTAGTAAAATACTGATATTGCTTGGTAACACGTTACTTGTTTTTCTTGGTGTGCGTGTCACTGTGCAATCACTAACACCAAAAATTAGAGCACAACCAATGCAGTTGGCTTAGGTAACACACTTTTCTGCAGGGGTGCGTGTTACCATGTACAATAGTGCCAAGGAGTTAGAGAACTTTAAATGCGGTTGACCATAATGACGCACTTCCCTGTACAGCCCTGCCAAGTACCACACATCAGGCGTGATACGAACGCATTTTAATGTGGTGGTCCGCATCACCGCATTAAAATGCATTGTCACGCATTTCTAGCTTCCATAGTCCAAGGTGGCGTGAGCCTGTATATTAACAATATGGTTGTTATGCTCTGTTCAGTTAACATGCCGCTGCAGCACCATTTTCTATTTCTATGTTGGTTGCAACGTCATTGTCTTTCAATTTAGGTTGCCGACCGAGGCAGCTCTAGTTGTGCACACTACGGCATAGCTGTTAGCTGACGTCACAGGAGGGGCCCAATGGCTGCTACTGAGACAGCCAGCACGAGCGTGCGCACTCTGCGCAGTTCTGATATTAAGTTAGCTGCTGGCTGGAATCATGGCTGCGCAGCTCTCACAGGGGACCTGGAGCCCAGGAAAACACCAGCCCTCAGGATCATTAGTCGAGTCATGCCCGGGGGTTCTGTTGCCCAGGGGCAGGGGCTGGTGCTGTACCTGCAGACTTACACGTGCCACTAGCAGCAAACTCTGCAGGTGACAGTTTGGTGGCATCCGTTGGGACTTCACAGACATAAGGCACCGCTGGAATTAAGGTGATTTATATGCATGTTAAGTTGCAAAGCTGTCGTTTTATTATTATTTTTTTGTACTGGTTAAACTGAAGTTTGAAAGTGTTATATGGTGTGCCAAGGCGGTTTTTAAGTCTCTGCTACTGTGTTGAACTATGTCTAGTGCGGCGCTATCAGATTGACGTGAAATAGGGCCTTGAGGTCAGTCAGGCATCTCGTTCGATCCTTTAGAGGCTTTCGTACCATTAAATTACAATACTTCTTTATAACCTTGTCGTCGTGGTTGAATTCTAATTCAAGACTTAGGAAACTAATTCAACAGAAATTCAGCTCTATATTCTTTTTCACAGCGTGCCTTGTGTCCTTCTGATGAGCATAGGGAGTTCAGGAAGTTTCAAAGTCCTCTGAAGTTTTTAGCACATACCGAGAATGGAATGACGTGAGAGCTTGCACTTGCTTTGAGGGATGGTAGAATTATGGGCCGTGGGGCTGAGGGCTGGGGATTATTGTAGCCATGAAATACTTTATTTGTACGTGTTTATTTTTAGGAAATGTCTGCTTTACAGTGCCTTGAAGCATTTGTGTGATAATTGCACGTGCACGAATCGGTCAGAAGTAAAATAATATAGCAAGCAATAACTTTTCTGTAAACCCAACATCTTTATTTATCAAACAACTAATATCATTGACATTCAGTGGCTTTTGCCTCCTTATTTGTATAAATCAAACCCAAAAACCTTTAAATAATATATTTTACATTCAATTACTATATTATTTCAAAACTATGTATAATGTTTTGTATTGCGTTACAGACTGTATTTAATATTACGTTTTTCATATGTAGTTTCTTTATGTGTATTTTTTATAGAGAAAGTGGCTATTTCCTTAGCAAGCTTCAGTGTATTAGAAACACACTACTGTAGTGTCACGCTCTAGTCGTTACGCGTTAGCGTGATGACGTAGAGAACGGCCGCCATTTTGTGGGCGCATTGAGCGCTGAGATTAGAGCGGTCCGGACGCGTTTCCTGGCGCGCTCCTGTACTGAGCTTAATAAATACTATTAACATACAAAGTGTGCCGCTCCTTTATCTAGGTAGACCAGAACATTACAGTGGCGACGAGACTGGGATCCGAAAAAAAAAATAAAAAAAAAATAGGAGGAGCAACACAAGGACCCACCGGAGAACACAGCAAGGCAGGCCACGAGGAACATTGGCCAAGGGACGTCACACAGCAGGAGAGCATGGCAGAGGACAGTACTACAGCAAGCAAGCACCCACAGAGCAGGTAGTCACAACCAGGGGAGCGTACACAGCCCACAATAAAGGAGGGAAAGAACATATCAGTAGGCTCAACGTCACCCCGCCAGATCCACCTATAGGACATCCAGGGCCCTGGCGGAACAAGTGCAGCACAGCGACGGGGGTGCCTCAGGGCCCCAACAAGACCAACCACACCCCAGAAGCACAAGTGCACCAGGTAGTCCAAGGGGGGACGAAGCTATACCAGAAAGACGCGCCGAAATGTGTGCGCAGGCGTCGTCACTTACGACACCAATCCCATTCCTACCTAAACCAGGCGATCCCTTGATGAAATGGGAAGATTGGAGGGAATACTTCATGAACTACTTAGAAGTCATAGAAGATGAAAGTGGAGAGGCATTCCCCAGCAAGAGGAAGAAAAGAATATTACTCCACAACTTAGGCCCGGAAGGAATCAGGGTCTTCCAGAACCTGGTCCCCACACAACGATCGGACGCTGATGATGACGTATTCCGACACGCGATAGAAGACCTAAACAACCATTATAGACCGGCAGTGTGCACGTCCATAGACAGATATAACTTCCAACAGAGGACACAAGCAGGGGGTGAGTCCATAGACGACTACGTTGCGGCGTTAAAGAAATCAGCGATCACATGCAAATTTGGTGCCTTGCATGACGAATTTATCAAAGACCAAATAGTCATGCACACGACGAACACAGCGATCCAAGACAAACTATGGGTAAATGGGGACGCTACCCTGAAGGAAGTCATAGCCATGGTGAAAAAGGCGGAACTATCCAAAAGATGCGCTGAGGCGGCGAAGAAAGAAACTACGGCGAGGCCCATGGTCAACAGAGTCACTGAAGCAGAACCGCCAGAGAGAGGAAAAATGACGGCGGCAGAAGGGAGAGTACAAACCAAATGGACTCCATGACCAACACAGGCAAAGAAACCGAATAAGGAGGGCACGGCCACGTGCTACAGGTGCGGCAGTCCATCCCATGCGGCATATGATAAACGATGCCCTGCTTTCCGGGCCAAATGCATGTACTGTGGAATTGTAGGACACTATGAAAAGGTGTGTCGCCGCAAGGTGAAGAGGCCAACGGTCAAGTACGTAGCACAAGACATGGGAGGTGAAGAAGAAGAAGGAGAAGAGGAAGAAGACAATGTGCTGTGCATCGAAGAACAGGTACTAGGCATAGACTGCAGACGCTCCAAGAAACCACAATGTGACATGGTAGTGGGAGGAGTTCTGATCAAAATGGTGGCAGACTCCGGATCTCCGTATACCATCATTCAACGGACAGTGTGGAGCGAAAACTTCAAACCCAGCCTGGGATCACACCTCGAACCCCCAGACATACGTCCGGTCACATTCACAGGAGAACCCATCCCAATGGTCGGATATCGAGTCCTGAAATTCGAATTCAAGAATCGTAGTGCAGAGTGCAAATTATACGTGGCTGAAAAGGGTCCCTCTGTTCTAGGATGGATGGACCAAGGCGACTTGGGCATACAATTGAACCCAGGAGGGGACACGCAAGTCCTGATGACCAGCACAGACAATCAGTCCAACTTCACAAAAATGAAAGGCGAATTCCCCACAGTGTTTGGAGGAAGAGTGGGAAAACTAACGAAATTTACACACAGAATCGACCTTAAGGAAAACGCCAAACCAGTGTCCCACAAGGTGAGGAACATACCATTAGCAATCAGGGACGCAGTACAACAAGAGCTGCAGAGATTGGAAGACGAGGGGATCATCGAACCAATAAACAGTTCGGAATGGCTGGCCCCTTTGGTGGTGGCGAGGAAACCCAACGGCAAAGTTCGTTTGTGCGTGGACCTACGCGAGTTGAACAAGTGCATAATAGTGGAAAAATTCCCATTACCAAGAATAGATGAAATGCTAGCAAAGACAAAGGGGATAAAATGGTTTTCCACCGTGGATCTCGCCTCGGCCTATCATCAAATAGCCCTGCATCACACGAGCCGTAAACTGACATCCTTCATAACGCCATTTGGATGCTACCAATTCCGCTGGATGCCATTCGGCCTGGCGTCAGCAGCGGCGGTATTCCAGAAGTTGATGCACAAACTGTTCAAAGATATAGAGGGAGTACAATACTTCCAAGACGACATCTTGGTGATGGGCAAGGATCAAACCGACCACAACAAAAAGCTAGCAATGGTGTTACAAATCTTGGAAAGGAACGGCCTGACGGCGGAATGGGAGAAGTGCAGATTCGGAATGGCGTTAGTCACATATTTGGGTCATGAGATCAGTGATCAAGGCATCACACCCAAACACGCCAATGTCAAAGCGATATGTGAAGCACCTGCACCAACAAGCAAGGAAGAAGTGAGATCATTCTTAGGGATGGCCGAATATTACAGCAAATTCGTGCAACATTTTGCCACCAAGACACACCACCTGCGACTTCTCATACGAGACAAAACGGCCTTCGGGTGGACAGAAGAGGCGCAAGGGGAGTTTCAGAGAATCAAGGAGGATATCAGCAAAGCAGTTCCCCTACAAGGATATGATCCGCAAGGAGAATCCATATTGACCACTGATGCGAGCGAAAAAGGACTAGGGGCAGTCCTTATGCAGGAAAGGAAGAATGGAGAGCTGGCGACCATCAGCTTTGCATCTAGGTCATTATCACCAACAGAACAGAAATTCAGTGTGATAGAAAAGGAGATGCTGGCTGTGGTGTGGGCCATAGGGAAATTCCGCCAATTTATATGGGGCACGAGATTTCAGCTTAAAACAGACCACAAACCCCTGGTCAAAGTACTCACGTCCTGTGGTCACGCGAGCGCTACACCCCGCATCGCCAAAATGACCCTGAAATTGTTAGACTACAGGTATGATGTGGAGTACATCCCGGGAGCTAAGAATAAAGTGGCAGATTATCTCAGCCGAGCTTCAGCGATGGAGGAAGCCCCTGCAGGTACGGACGAGGACGAAGTCCGGGTGGCATTCACGGAAGATCATGAGAAAGTGATAAGTGGTCAGGAATGGAAACAAGCCTAAGAAAATGACCCAGACGTTAAGGAAATCAAGGACTTCATACTGCAAGGGTGGCCAGAAAAAAGGCACCTGAAGGCGGAACACAGGAAATTCTTTGAAGTGCGGGAGGAGTTATCCATAGGAGACCAGGGAACATTCCTGTTTAGAGGGGAGAAAGTAGTTCCTCCCGCGTCGTTAATACCACATCTACTAGCAGTATTGCATGAAGGGCACTTGGGCATCGTGAAAACAAAGATGAGAACCAAGCAGATGTACTGGTGGCCAGCAATGGACAATCAGATTGAGAGACATGTTCGGGAATGTGACCAGTGCCAAAGAGCGGATAAATCACAAACCTTACTACACCCGTCATTGGGGAAGTTCGACAACCCTGCCAACCCGTGGGAGGAATTGTCAATAGACATTCTTGGTCCAGTGTTGGACGCAGAGGGAACCCCGAAATATGTAGTAGTTCTCATAGATCGGAATTCAAAGTGGCCCGAATTAGACATACAGGAGGAGATGGACACAGAGACAGTTCTCAGATTTCTTACAGCTACCTTCCTCAGAGAAGGCATCCCCCGTTCCATTCTGAGTGACAATGGACCTCAATTCACATCGGAAAAGTGGAACAAATACATGGAACGAAATGGCATCCAAGTTAAACACACATCTGTCTACCATCCGGCGGGAAATGGTCTAGCCGAAAGGTTTAACCGTGTAATAATGGGTTCCATACAATCAGCCATAGGAGTGGGGAAGGACTGGGAGAAGGAAGTGAGGAGTATGCTGTGGGCCTACCGAATCACACCAACTGGCACTAGATACAGCCCGTTTCAAATCCTAAGGGGACATGATCCTTTCACTAAGGACAATCTAGCATGGAAGGAAAAGACTGTCACAAGTAAATGGTCCCCGGCAGTAGTTCACCACAACTTGGAGAGAGCCCAGAGAATATACACAGAGCAGTACAACAAGAGACGCAATGTGAAGGAGACATCCCTGGAAAGAGGAGAGTGGGTCAAAGTCAAACTTGCCCAATTAAGGAGGAAAGGAGACAGCAAATACAGCTTGCCCATGCAAGTTGAACAGGTGTATAACAGAGCAGCATTGCTTAGTGACGGAAACGTCTGGTCGCAGGATCGCATGTCCAAGTGCAATAAGATACTGCAGTGGGACAGAGAGGAAAGATCAAGGACACAAGAGAACCTAAGTTCACCTACAGACAATGTATCACCATGTGAAGGAGAGAGGGACTTAGGGATAGGAAGAAGTAGAGTGGAGCAGGAAGAGGACGACAATCCCATCGCAGATGAACATCAGGAGGACAAAGGCAAGACTCCCGAGAGAGAGAGCCCTAAGGGACTTGGAAAGACACAGGCAAGCAGAGCAGAGGAAAGTGCGGAGAGTTCCACCTCTACTCCGGTAAGACGTACACGGGCAGGGAGAACAGTGGTAAGGCCAGCCAAATACAGAGACTATGACCTAGGAGAAGTGAAGTAACTTCAGGCCTGAGAGACTCCCAGACTCTTATCTAGATTGTGTTGTTGTTGTTGTTGTCCCGTAAAGAAGGGAGATATGTAGTGTCGCGCTCTAGTCGTTACGCGTTAGCGTGATGACGTAGAGCGCGGCCGCCATTTTGTGGGCGCATTGAGCGCTGAGATTAGAGCGGTCCGGACGCGTTTCCCGGCGCTCTCCTGTACTGAGCTTAATAAATACTATTAACATACAAAGTGTGCTGCTCCTTTATCTGGGTAGACCAGAACATTACAACTACTAATCTGTGTCTAGCCTGCAAGACACAGATTTGGATCATATTAGGACCTCCACAACCATTCTTCTTTCCAAGGTCGATAAATTCATTACCATGTAGGGTTGGTGGTACAAAAAAAAAACGTAAGAGCGAACAGTCATGAAAATCGCAGTGAACAGGGAAACAACTACAACAGCACACTTTAGTTCAGTGAGTTTTTTTAGAGTTTCTCGTTGGTCAAACGGTTGTAATTTGTGATATTTATGTTTCCCTTGTCATCTTCATTACTTACTTTTGCTTGCAAGAAAATGTCACTCACAGTCGTTGAAATGTCACTCATAATTTCACAGAAATTATGAATATGTCACACATACCAATCTGAAACCTTGGCAGCTATGCCTGTAAGTGTGCGTGTCATCGTGTAAAAGTTGACTCCCAACCTTTATCCACCCAATAGAAGATGGCTGTCCCAACGGGAAAGAGATGTGCTCAGGCAGGCAACAAAACCTTGCTCCTTTGTCGGGTAACACGCTTCCTTTTTGGTGTATGTCTCACCGTGTAGTTGTTGAGCACAACTGCTGTTTCTGGCCCGATCCAAGATGGCTGCCACAACGTGAAAAAACATGCTTACGCTAATGATGTTTCAAAGCTCAGTGCTCCACCAATTGTGTACTATGACGGCAGCAACAGAATGTCGGGCACTAGAAGCTGGCAGCCGATGGTTTTTCGCGAGCAATTCCGTCCCGGCTAAATAAACGTAACATTTCCAATGGACAATAAGGTGAGGTGCCACAATACTTTAAATGTTCAAATATTCCCGCGGACGAGGTATCACGAACAAAATAACAACCACACAGAACGTAAAAGTACTTGTGGAATGGTGAGTTCTTCCGTTAATCCTCTGCTGAAACTGCACTACGTCCACGAATAAAGTGGGTTGCTCCAACGCTGGGTTCCTAAAGTTCGAGTCGCTCGTCGCTAGATTACTAAGTATACTTCACACTGTTAGGTAGTTCTTCATGAAGAAGTTTATTTCTGACTCGAACCTAGTAAATAGCACCTCTGCCAACAGAGCCCTTAATTCCTCGTCCAGCCATTAACAGCTCCCAATCCCGTCTCAGCTCACGACATTCTAAGAGCACGTAGAACTCTTGAGCTCTAGAATGTACATGAGCGAGCACAAACACAACACAGCGCAGGGCCCTCTTGTGGTTGTTTTGATGGATGACTCAAAGTCATAATGATGTTTTATTTTTAATAAAAGTTAATCTTTTTTTTTTTTTATCATAGTCGCTTTGGCATTGCAATGTGTGAATGAATTAAATATATGTTTGATTATAATTATTGGTGATTTGTACAAAGAAAATAGGTCTACTTTATATATGTTGATATACAGACCCCTTGATAAAACCAATAGGCCTACTTTTTATATTTTGGTATTCTGGCTCTTTGCCAAAGTCAGTAAATTTGCCTTACTTAAATAACACCCTTTGGGCCACATGTATGAAACCAGTTTGCAAAATAGCCTTTCAAGATGTATGAAAGTCTTTTTAGTTGCAATTTTAGGTAATCACAATTTTTTGCGATTACCTAATATTGCAAATGCAAATATGCAATCATAATTTGCGATTCTGTAAGCACATGTACCAAGCATTTTCTAAATGCAAATTGTGCATTTAGGAAATGCTATTACCATCCACTCCAAGTCGATGGTAACCATGTGCAATTTTTGAAAAATGCACCAAAATGCATTTTTCAAAGTGCCAGGGCATGTGTGCGCTTTACATTTGCACATTTTGTTTTTGGGGTGCTTCAGGGGGACCTTAGGCCCTGGGCACCCTTGGTTTTGCATTACCTAATTTGCGATTACCAATTAGGCAATCCCAAATTAGCTAATGCAAAACCATTCGCACCTATGGGCCTTTATGCCCATAGATACGAATAGAGTAGTATTACCTAATAGGAATTACCTAATTGCGATTGCGAATCTTTAGAAATCGCTATTAGGTAATCGTTATTTTCTTACATACCATTTTGCATTCCTTAAATAGCGATTACCTAAAATTCGCTATTTAATGAATGCAAAATGGATTTTTGATACATGTGTCCCTTGATATTGTAACATCCCATAGACAGGCCAGGTACTGCACCCGACTCCACGCCGCACATGGCTGAAAGCTGTGCGCAGCAGGGCTTTGGGCATCAGTGAAGGGTTGGGTGCAGGGCCTGGCCATAGGCTGTGCGCTGAGGAGAGTAGGGCACTCGCAAGGGAAAATTAATTATTTATTTAATTTTCCTTTGTGGTCGTCTCTTGAAATCCCCCCACCCCCCAGCTGGCCTCACCGCTCTTACCTGCAGCGGCCACATCTGGTGCCAGCGAGGGGTTAGGCGCACTGTTGCCATGCACTGCCAATTACCTCCATATTACATAACTCATGACATGTTCTATGAAATCAATGATAACATCACTGCAACATCTGAAATAAAATCAGTGATGACAACACTGTGCAAGGTGGGGGCACAAGTTCTAGTTACTTTAAGCCACGAGTTATAGTTGCTTGAGATAACTGGTGTTTCCACTGGCAATTTCACCTAACTATAATGTCCCTTTAAACCTTTGTTTTTTAGTGTATACATGTGTGTGTGTATCTGTGCATGTGTATATATATATATATATATATATATATATATATATATATATATAATATAATATATAATTTTATTTTAAGAAGACAAGTCTGCAAATGAGGGGGCATATTTACAAGGAAATGTCGAAGCGCAGAGCTGCACCAAATTTGGCAGCGCCGCGCTCCAACATTTCCAAAACGCAGTGGTGCGCCGTATTTACAACAATACGGAGCACCCTGTGTTTTACGTAGCACTGGTGGGACCATCATTTCCAGGAGTCCTGCGGTGGAGTGCAGTTCAGCGCCAAGAATTTGGGGTCATTATTGTTGCTCGGAGTTCCACATCACTGTATGAGGAACCACGTGAGGACTGAAAATACCATCATGCAGTGGGCTTGGTGTCTTCAGCACAATCTACACACCTGCCTGTGGGAGGAGGAGTCGAGAGACTACTTGTAAAGGAGTGGTCTCTGAAGCCCACGAGAATCTAACAGCCTGTGGGACCGGCACTGATGACGGCCATTCCGGCCAGAAACGCGTCTGCCTAAGCGTTTCACGGACTGCAGGGAAGTGCTTCATTGTGCTAAATAAATCCTATGTTTTGTACCCGGAGCATGTGTCCCGCTGACTTTTTATTTAGGTCAGCAATTGGTGGTTTTGTGTAACCGGTTTCCGCTGATACCGGCTGGGGACACGCCCTCTCGGTCTGGAGCACCGCGAAATCAGCAACTTTTGGGTGGAGTACGAGGAGTACATCGCGGCGCCCCCCCAAGCAGAGTTATTTCCATTTTGGAGACTATTTGTGCGAGGGGAGAGAGGAGGCGGCATTGTGCTGCCTGATAAGGGTACAAACAAAGGTGTTAGCGGGACCATCATTTCCAGGACTCCTGCGGTGGAGTGCAGTTCAGCGCCAAGAATTTGGGGGCATTATTGTTGCTCGGAGTTCCACATCACTGTATGAGGAACCACGTGAGGACTGCAAATACCATCATGCAGTGGGCTTGGTGTCTTCAGCACAATCCATACACCTGCCTGTGGGAGGAGGAGTCGAGAGACTACTTGTAAAGGAGTGGTCTCTGAAGCCCACGAGAATCTAACAGCCTGTGGGACCGGCACTGATGACGGCCATTCCGGCCAGAAACGCGTCTGCCTAAGCGTTTCACGGACTGCAGGGAAGTGCTTCATTGTGCTAAATAAATCCTCTGTTTTGTACCCGGAGCATGTGTCCTGCTGACTTTTTAGTTAGGTCAGCAATTGGTGGTTTTGTGTAACCGGTTTCCGCTGATACCGGCTGGGGACACGCCCTCTCGGTCTGGAGCACCGCGAAATCAGCAACTTTTGGGTGGAGTACGAGGAGTACATCGCGGCGCCCCCCCAAGCAGAGTTATTTCCATTTTGGAGACTATTTGTGCGAGGGGAGAGAGGAGGCGGCATTGTGCTGCCTGATAAGGGTACAAACAAAGGTGTTAGCGGGACCATCATTTCCAGGACTCCTGCGGTGGAGTGCAGTTCAGCGCCAAGAATTTGGGGGCATTATTGTTGCTCGGAGTTCCACATCACTGTATGAGGAACCACGTGAGGACTGCAAATACCATCATGCAGTGGGCTTGGTGTCTTCAGCACAATCCACACACCTGCCTGTGGGAGGAGGAGTCGAGAGACTACTTGTAAAGGAGTGGTCTCTGAAGCCCACGAGAATCTAACAGCCTGTGGTACCGGCACTGATGACGGCCATTCCGGCCAGAAACGCGTCTGCCTAAGCGTTTCACGGACTGCAGGGAAGTGCTTCATTGTGCTAAATAAATCCTATGTTTTGTACCCGGAGCATGTGTCCCGCTGACTTTTTATTTAGGTCAGCAATTGGTGGATATATATATATATATATATATATATATATATATATATATATATATATATATATATATATATATTATAATTTTATTTTAAGAAGACAAGTCTGCAAATGAGGGGGCATATTTACAAGGAAATGTCAAAGAGCAGAGCTGCACCAAATTTGGCAGCGCCGCGCTCCAACATTTCCAAAACGCAGTGGTGCGCCGTATTTACAACAATACGGAGCACCCTGTGTTTTACGTAGCACTGGCGCTAAAATTAGCTGCCTAGCACCAATGCAGGAACGCTTGCACCACAGGGAATGATTGCTTATATGCAGGAAGGTATCCCTTCATGCACATAAACAATGAATAATTGTGATTTGCTACTTCTATGTGTGCTGCAGAATGCAGCACACATAGAAGTTGCAAATCGTCATTATTTAAAGATTGTTTATGTGCAGGAAGGGACACCTTCCTGCACATAAAAAATCATTAATGGCGCTTTGCTCTTTCTATGAGTGCTGCAAAATGCAGCACACATAGGACAAGCATTGGCAAATGCATTAGGTTTTGCCTATGTGATTAATAATAAGCAGTTTTTTGTTGTAAGTTGTAGCTTGCTGAGTAGTTGTACAATATAAGTTACAGAAAGTCTCTCAAAGTGTTATGACTTATTTATGTACAAAAAGGCACTATATTGTGCTGTTACTAGCGGTATAGTGCGATTAAGTAATAGCAACATTTTGAAAAATGAAGTGAAAGAGGGCAATAATAGAATTCATTGATGTAATAACAATATTAGGTGTTTAGAGGAGTTTTGACAACTTTTGGGCCTGGTGCCACAGCACCTGCTGCACCATTCAAATCATGCCCCTAGTTCCTGCAAGATAACTGCATTTGTAACTGACTGTTTAGCAGTAAAATATAGTATTATTTGGTGTTTAGAGGAGTTCTGACAACTTTAGGCCCCTGTGCCACTGCACCTGCTGCACCATTCATATCATGACCCTATTGCCTGTACGGTAACTACACTTGTGACTGCCTGTTTAGTAGTAAAATATTGCAATACTTGGTGTTATAGGGTTCCTAGAGTTTTGGGCCCCGGAGAAACTGCACCTGCAGCACCATTGAAATCATGACCCTAGTGCCTGCAAGGTAACTGCACTTGTGACTGCTTATTTAGTAGTTAAATATAGCAATATTTGGGGGCTTATTTACAAGGCCCTTGCGCAACTTTTGCGTCATTTTTAACATGGCAAAAAGTGACGCAAAAGTGGCGCAAGGGGCTTGTAAATCGGCCCCTTTTTGTTTAGAGAAGTTCTGACAACTTTTGGCCTAGGTGCCACTGCTCCTGCAGCACCATTTAAATTAAGCCCCATTTTAACTGAAAGACAACTGTAATTGTGTCTGCTTGTATAGTAGTAAAATATAGCAATAGTAGGTGTTTAGAGGAGTTCTGGCAACTTTTGGGCCCGGTGCCACTTCACCTGCTACACCATTCAAATCATGACCCTGTTGTCTCCAAGGTAACTGCACTTGTCACTGCCTATTTAGTAGTAAAATATAGCAATACTAGGGGTTTAGTGGGGTGCCTAGAGCTTTTGATCCTGGTGCTACTGCACCTGCTGCACCATTCAAATCATGACCCTTTTGCCTGCTAGATAAAAGCACTTGTGACCGTCTTGTTTAGCAGTAAAATTTTGCAATACTCTGGGTTTAGTGGGGTCCCTAGAGCTTTTGGCCCAGGTGCCACTGCACCTTTCAAATCAAGTCCCTTTTAACTGCAAGGTAACTGAAATTGTGACTGCCTGTTTGATAGTAAAATATAGCAATGTTATGTGTTTGAAGGAGTTCTGACAACTTTTGGTCCTGGTGTGACTACACCTGCTGCACCTTTCAAATGATGACCCTGTTGTCTGCAAGGTAACTGCCCTGTGGTTGCCTGTTTAGGAATAAAACATAGCAATATTAGGTGTTTAGTGGGGTTCCTGGAGCTTTTGGTCCTGGTGCTACTGCACCTGCTGCGCAATTGAAATCATGACCCTAGTGCTTGCTAGATAACTGCACTTGTGACTGGCTGTTTAGTTGTGAAATATTGCAATATTAGGTGAATAGAGGAGTTCTGACAACTTTTGGCCCAGTGCCACTGTACCATTCAAATCATGACCCTAGTACCTGAAAGATAACTGCACTTGTGGCTGCCTGTTTAGTTGTAAAATATAGCAATTATCTGTGTTTAGTGGGGTGCCTGGAGCTTTTGATCCCAGTGCCACTGCACCTGCTGCACTATTGAAATCATGGCCCTAGCACTTGCTAGATATCTGCATTTGTGACCGCGTGTTTAGTTGTACAATATAGCAATATTAGGTGTTTAGAGGAGTTCTGATAACTTTTGGTCCTGGTGTAACTGTACCTGCTGCACCATTGAAGTAATTAACCTGTTGCCTGCAAGGTAACTGCGCTTGTGCAAGCCTGTTTAGTTTTAAAATTTAGCAATAATCTGGGTTTAGTGGGGTCACTAGAGTTTTTGGCCCTGGTGCCACTGCACCTGTTGCACCATTCAAATCAAGTCCCTTTTAACTGCAAGGTAACTGCACTTGTGACTGCCTGTTTAGTAGTCAAATATAGCAATATTATGCGTTTAGAGGAGTTCTGACAACTTTTGGGCTCGGTGCTACTGCACCTGCTGCACCATTCAAATCATTACCCTGTTGTCTGCAAGGTAACTGCACTTGTGGCTGCCTGTTTAGTATAAAATATAGCATAGCTCTTGTATATTAACTTTGTTTTTAACATGCAATGTTTATTACTATTAAAACATTTAGAATTTGATCATAATGGCCAAATAGATTAAGTTGAAAAAAATCAATCCGATAATGCCTACGAAGTGCAGAGAAAGGTACTGGGGCATGAATAGGAAATTCCATAAACGTTCTAAGGCTAAAGCATCTTCTTTACACAACTAAGTAATAAAAAGCAAGCATTCCAGCATACTGTTAGAAGCTGTCTGCCTTTTCCATGGGACGAGATCTTATCTTGACAGTGAATGGGGCTTAAACAGTGTGAACAGCTTTAGTAGAAGTATCGTAAATGTGTGAAGCTAGGGAAAGTTAAAAACAAAAAGTTCCTCACCAAAGCGAATGAACACAGTAATTCGGTGTTTGGGAACTTCTAAGAGCCCCCTTTTAAGATATATTAAATACAAGTGATTTCCCAAGCACAGCGCAAGCACTGTGCAGGCGAAACCTAAAAAGCAAAAACGAAGAGAAATAAAAGTATTTCCCCTCGTTGCGCCATTCTAACACCTGCTATTGCATGGCGTTCGTTTTTGTCGCTGCCTCAGACTTACACCTCCTTATAAATCTGGGGCAGCGTCAAATTGTAATTGGTGTTGCGATGGAACGTCCACAGCAACACCCATTACATGCCCCTTTCACGCAAAGTGATGTAAAGGGGGCGTAGTTACAAGGCGTCGTTTAGCGCCACTTTGTAAATATGGGGAAGGGCATAGCGCCACCAGAACGTCGCAAAAAGTGACGTTCTGGTGGCGCTATCCCTTTGTAAACATGCCCCGAGGGGTCTTTCCATCTGTGCACATTTTTAGGAATTTGTATTACGTCGTTTTGTTGCTCTTGTAATTAAGACTTCATTTTCTATCGTGTGGCCGAGCTTGCTGAGTTTTCTGAGTTTGCTGCTGGATAATTTCATTCCCTAGTTGTTCTTTGATAAATGTGCAAACCAGGCTATTTTAAGCTTCAGACCTCCATTGTCCTCGTAGTTGGCTTGCAAATGTAATTATTGTTGAAGGTGAATATGCCTCTTTTTGTAAGCATCCATTTGAATAAGCGGTGCCTAATGCGCCCTCTTGTTTTTGCTTGCCTGTGTTGGAGGCTGCTTTTTTCACTTTTTCTTTATGTACCGTTGAGTCTGTGACTGTACTCATATTTAAAGACTTCTTGCTGTTGTACAGGAGTTTTTCTCTTTGTGTTGACAGAAAGATCACATTTTTATCATTGTTATGAGTGGACTTCACCAAGGACTTTATTTGTAGCTTGGAATCATACTTTTCAGGAAATTGCTTACACATGGCTTTTATGAGGTTGTCATACTTATTTATTTTTTTATTTTATTGCGCTTCTGAGTCTTGCTAGCTGTGTTTGTTGTGCAATGTTTTCACTATTCTTATAGCAGGGGTGTGATGTAGTAAGGTCTTGAAATCAGGGGACGTGTGTGTTCATTCTTTCTAAATGTAGCCAAGTAAAACTAACAAGCAGCACTCTGTACTACAACACTTGATAACCGCATAATTGTATATTTGGACATCAAATTAGAATAGCTAAATAGTACCTTTTACATTTTTTGCGCTATGAAATTTGGTTTACTTTTGCACTCTAAAAAAACTTTCCTCATAAAAATGCAAGCAAATATATGCATCAATTCCTTTTTTCATGTAAACATTATGCTGCTTCCCTCACAAAATGCTAAATAAAAGTAAAATAAAAAATGCTGATGCCAGACCTAATGCTGCCTTTGCTTCTCCCTCCTCTGATTTTGCGGTATCTGGATAATTCCTATGGTAGCCAATGCATAACCATTACAGGGCGTGCCACTGCCATATTTGTACAGACAACTCCAGAAGCATGAAACAAACAATCATTTGCAATGCAGTAGGTCTCACTTTTGCAAGAGTTTAAGCTATTGGCATTGTAAATGACAATGCCTTTTATTTATCTGTTTTGATAATTAACACATAAATAAAAGGCATTGTCATTTACAACTATTGTAAATGCGAGACCTATTTCATATCAAATAAGCGGCCGCCATTGTCCTTGGCTGCTTGGAAAGTGAAAGCGTGCATGGCGCGTTCAATGTTGCAGGAAAGCATGTTGTGTCTGCAGTAGGAGAAACTCATTAAAGAAAATAGTGCTTACAGACTAAATAAGATGTACCGTATAACAACAGAAGTAAAAGGGCCAATCCTCATGGGAGGTTACAAATGAAGACAAGGCAGTACTAAGGAGGGACTAACAAGCCTATTAACGAATCAGAAGCCAGTATTTACGAAGGGCATTGACACAAGCCAATGACAAATATGTGTGGAGAGTGGGCGGGACTTCAAGTGTGCACTCGAATACAGCATGCCTCGCAGAGCAGCGTATGTGCTGTCCAGGCTCGACCTAAAGAGGGCGATGTGAAATCAGTGTACTTAGTGAAAGGAAGCAAAGGGCCGGCCAGGTCTGGGACTAATAGGTATTGGCAACAGGAAACACCTGGACTGCATGGGGTAAAGCTGCAGCAGGACCCAATCCATGTCACTCCTACAAACTGCCGCCTCGAAGCAGGGCAGCCATATTTTATCTGTTACATTAACAGAACTGCTCCGCAGGGCAGCCTTGCTTGAAAAATAGCTTAGTACTTCCCAGGAGTGACATTGAAATTACTTAGAATGGAGGCATCTAAAGAAGATATTTAGATGGGGGGTTGCGCAGGTTCTCTTCCATTCTGAGGGCACGGCCACACAAAAACCTTAACAGTCACACCAGCTTATAAAGGTGAGGTCTGGTGGCTTACGCAAGACAAGTGTGCACTCATTCAGCCGTGCAATGCCGCCTTGCAGGGATGGGTCTTTGGTGAAGTCACAGCAGCCTGACACGAGGCACCGTCACGAGGCACGCCAGATTGCACCTTGAAAGAGAGAGTATGGCTGAACGTTCATGGATACGTCATGGCTAATCATGATGGTTTTACTTTCTATTTATGTAGTGACAGTAATATTTTGAACAGAAATATTGCACTGAGGACAGTCTCATAGGAAATGAACCACAGTGAGCAGAGGGTGGTTAACGTAAGCCAAAATCAGGAGTTGTTGTGTGCAAGGACGACACGGCGATGCAGAACAGCAAAGACAGTTAAACGACGTCAGCCATCGCTGAGCATGTTAACACATCAGGTCAGGCTAAACTGTTGGAAACCCTGGCACCATCCCCGTCACTGTGGGAAAACTAAGCTGCTGAAATGGCTCTGATGGCTGAAGGGCGGCAGAGATGTGGGAGCCACTGTCCTGCAAGACCGAGACTAATTACAGCGAAGCCGACTCGCCCTTTCCTCCTCCTGAAGTCGATAAACTGGGTTGAATATTAACAAGTCCTAGTATTCAAGCGCCTAGAGGTGATTCGGCGACTAATGTGCACGCTACATAAACGTAGAAACCGCAGTTCAGAAGCTCCTTCAGTATATCTTTAGGCCTATGATCAGGCATGGAAGGGGCATAAAAACAGACACTGCCAGGACAGCTTGGAGGTCAGCCCGTCTATTGGTGGGAGGGATGAAGGCATGCAGGGTCATGTGACTGATACCAGGGCCTGTGAGAGCAGAATGGGCCCACTGAGGAGCAGCTGACGTCACTCACCCCTGACAATGCTGGCTCCGGCACAAGAATTTCATAGTCAGATGAGTAACTCTTCAAACAGCGGGAGAATTTCAGGCAGAGGAAACAAGGTCAGTGCAAATTTCTACAGAGTGTTACTGCCAAGCTTCTGCTGGTGGAAACGGTATCATGGTGCGGGGGCAGGCGCTGTGCGTCTGAAGCAGAGTTGACTGCTAATAATAAAAAAAATACAAATGCTGCATACTATAAATGTCCAGATACAACTCACAGCCAAAACACACTGTTGACGAAAGGTATCTGACAAGGAAACAAAAGCAGTCGGAAGCCGTACCTAAACCGAAAGCGCACCATGCACAGCCATACCTAAACTGAAAGCGCGCTATGCATAAACAAATAAAAGCGGGCGGCACCTAGCTATAGTAAAGTGAAAATGCGCTGTGCAACACACTAGAATTAAATTAAATAAACATGTAGTCCCCAAATAACACATAACATTTACGAGTGTAAGGGAACTGTAACTGGCCGGTGCTCCTCTGGAACTGGAAATGATGTATTGGAGTGCTAACGAATAAGGAGCAAGGAAACAAAAACGATGCACGAATTAACTAATTGCAAGACGCAGGCCAGATTACACTCTGTAGAGTTATTACAGCAGGTCTTGCAGACAGTGCATGCATGCTGATGCTCGACCTAAATATACAAAAAAACTCATTTCTAACTTTACATGACTGTGCACAGTTAGCTGCCAACTGAAGTCATAGAAAAAACAGAATGTATAGGTTGGAAGGGGCGTACTTAACTAAATGAAAGGAGCTAACATATTACAAAAAGGAAGGTTTTGCAGTGAATTTTGCAAGTTTTTGCGAGTCAACTGTGCCAGTCTCTGAATCGAGACTTTAAAAGGTCTGGTCTACAGACTGCTTAAGCTCTCTGTGGCCATACCCATTTTTCCAATAGTTAAGATATACTTAGATTTGGATCAGTCCCTTGTTCATGATTGGATGGCTTTGGGGTCTATCTCTGGTGTCCGCCATGTTATGGTAAATTAAAAATGGCCACTGTGCACCATGGCACATGCACATCCATATGTCACATCTCATGCGCTTGAGTCATGTGCACGGTCATCCAGGCATGAGTTTTCTTTAATAAAAAACTCATTGCAAGATTGCCTGCCGTGCCTGTGCCTGTGTATGTGTCATGATGCATGCGTTCATTGTGACTGGCAATATAAAAAGCATTGGCAAGGCCTTTTAGAGCCAAGACATCTAGGCTTTGCCAATGCTTTTTTTATTATTTCACATAGTGATACAGTTTCTTAATTAATGCAATTATTTTCCAACATATCTATATTCAAAGCACCGATTTGTCTATCACGGACCACAAGTCCCAGAACTGACCAATCTTTGCTTCTGTCCGAATCACTACTGGTCTGGTGATGGAGCCTAATTTCAAATTTCAACACACAGTTATTGATTACATAGGATAGTTACTTCATATTTATAGCGTATGCTTTGGCCACGGCTCATTGCTCACCAGTGTAAAGCAAGACACCATATTCAGCAGGTGCCCACACAAAACATTGTTCCTAGCTATCTTTTAGAAATACGTTGAAGTAGTTACATCAGTTAGCAGCTGTGAGCAACAGGGTAAGCAGCTGACTTGCAGAGCAATAGAACTATCATACAATATAGCATAAGGTGATAGACCCTTTCACCTTGAACCTGCTTAGTGTCCTAGCGTCTCCTACAGTTAGCAATTCTAGGAAAAGAAAATGCAAACAAACATACGAAAAATTACAGAGCTTTAATTCAGTCTTTTCATTTGGAGTCATGAACAGCAATATGAGTAGTGATGTTTTCCAGCTTTTAACGCAATCCAAGACGTACCTAAACTCTTCGATTCAAACTCAAACTCCCTGTGACGCTACTGAGCCCCACTTTTGTCATCTGCTTTGAAAGACAAGGGGGCCCAATTACTATTGGTCAGGGACCTTGGGTAGTTTACTAGTTTCAAACACAGTGGTCCCTAAACAGAAGATTAAACAAACAATGAATATAGACTCAATCAGTACTATATTTGAAGCTGTCCAGCCTGACAGATACTTTAATATTCAATTAGTTTCCAAAAAATGAACGAAAGACATTTGAAGTGGGACACAAGCCTGCATCCAACTCAGCAAAATAGGATGAACAATGTGCAACAGAAAAGGCTCAGGCAGAGTAAGTTGTTTGTATGTAGCATATACTGATGTTACAAACAAAATATAGTGGGACACCATTACACATGAGCGATATTTAGTTGAGAAGTGTATATGGTGTGCATTAAGCCGACGGCGTTTCGATAATTACAAAACATATTAGAATCATCATCAGGACATTTACATAAGCATGCCCGAGTACATTTGCCTAATGTCCACAAGAGAGCAGCATGGATATGCCACGGGGGTGGGAGCGACCCGGGCTGGGTCAGATTAAGCGTCCGGACCTAGTGTGGTCCGAGCTGTAAGAGGTTGGTGGAGATGCAGATGACTCCGTTTTTTGTAGTCCCTCAATATTTAATTGCTGCCATGTTTGTCCATTATTATTGTTATGATGGAAAACTACCCTGCATGGTGATGGACGTGCTCCCTGCCTGAGTGCCCTATCTGCAGCGATATTTGAATCCTTTATACCGTTTTTTCATCATGGGCAAACACGGATCATGAGTGTGCCAGATGACCTAGGTCTGTCTCACAGATTAAGATCTTGTTAGTCCTAGAGGGGCACACAAAGTATTACTCCTGGAGTGGTAAAGGGCTACTGCCCTTACCAAGAGGTAAATAGTGTGGTGGTGGCAGCATAGCGATTTTGTAATAGTGTTCACTAAAAGTGAATAGGCCTTTTTACCTGTGCCACTGGAGTGAGGCCTACCAGTCAACTCATGTAAAGTTCCGCTGCTGTGTACCTAACTCGCATTTTGCCTGCATCATGTTAGTCTGTAGTGCTGCGCAGTGCATGTGTGATTATGTGTGTGTGTGTGTAATGTATTTGTGCCTATATATGCGGTAAAGTAAATAGAAGCCTGTGGTTTCCATATTTGAAGCCCAAGGCCTTGGAAATACATGTGGAGGTGGAGGAGACATCCCAGACAGATTTGTGGATTGCCTGTGCTCCTAAAGGCTGGGTGGGACACACACAATGGAGGAAGGGAGAGCAAGATTCTCTTGTGCACTTTAAAAGGGTGCTTTGAATCAGAAAAGGTCACTGGTCACATCTCAGGAAGGCGATGGGGCTGATAAGGGAGTCATAAAGAGTAGAGTAGGGTTGGGGGCCTCTGTAACCTTGTAACCATATAACCATATATCATGTAAGCTCCTAGAACGTCTCTGGAGGAAGAGCTACCAACTGGAGGATAAATCGAAATAACATGAAGCTCTAAAATACTACCATAAGCAGATCAGGAGAACACGTAGGGACTTCTATGTGCAAAGAATTGATTCTGCTAAGAATGGCCCTAAAGAGATTTTTCGTATAGTTAAAGAACTGACCTCCTTGGAGTGAGTTACTACATCATTGCTATCCTCTACCGACTATTGTAATGAAGTGGCTAGTTTTTTTGCTGGAAAAATCAAGAATATATATGATACTTTTCCAGAGGTCAGCAGAGAATTAAATTTCATCCTGCCCAAGGATGAATCAGCCCATGGAGGGCTTTTCAAATTCCAAGCACCCAGGATAAATGATATACTGCAACTCCTTACAAAAGTGAAGTCGGGTTCCCCCTTGGATCCTATTCCCCCTAACATATTGATACTGGGGAAGGATGCTATTGCACCCATGCTCACGGACTTGATGAAGTCCTCTTTTAGCTCTGGGCAAGTTCCAAGCCACTGGAAACATGCATTGGTGAAGAAGCCCTCTCTGGATCCCGCGTGTCCAGATAATCTAAGACCAGTCTCACTGCTCCCATTCTTTGCCAAAATAGCAGAAAAACTTCTCAACCTTCTATTGACTAAGTTTATCGAGGACAACTAGGTACTGCATGAAACCCAATCAGGTTTCAGAGCTCAGTACAGTACTGAATCAGCCTTACTTTTAGCCTCTGAAACAATGAAAATGGCTGCAGATGAAGGTAAGACGGCAGCGCTGATCTTGCTGGACCTTAGTGCAGCTTTTTTTTTCCATAACACATTTTATTGCATTTTAAAACACAATGGCCGGTAGGCCATATACATTTATCATGTCACATATTAACTGATCTAACAAAACATTCAAACCCATTGCCAGTTTCATTGAATTCGTATAGGTCAATCCTCTGGTAGCGTTGAAGTCCATCGAAAGAGGCTGTGCCCAGGTCAGGCCTTCGTATTCTTTGTTTGAGGGATAGAGTCTATAATATCTGAAATCGAGGGATGATCTGCAAGTATTAGTCCACGGTATTCAGCCCATCTTTTCCAAATTTTCGAATGCTTCTGTGGGCATCCCCTGGCTTGAAACACCCCATACAAAAGTCCATACCCTTTTCCATGCCTGGATTGCCGGGGGTTTATCTGATTTCCATAGTCTCGCAATATCCCTTTTGGCTAAAGTGAGACCCACCCACAGTAAGTGATGTTTGTATCTATTGCCACCGATCTCATCTGATATATGGAGCAGGGTGCGCCTTGGAGATTTGGGAAGCACCCACCCCAAAATGTCAGCAAGCATGCTATAACAACGGACCAAAACCTCTCAAGCAGTGGACATGACCATATTGTATGTATTAATGTGCCTTCATCTTTCCCACATCTCAAACAAATAGATGATTCTATCAGGCCAGCCCGCCACAGTCGGTAGCGGGTATAATAGGCTCTGTGCAGGATCTTGAATTGGATTCATCTCATTCTCATAGAAATAGCAGCCTTAGTGCAGCTTTTGACACTGTATCCCACAGCCTTCTTTTGGAACGGCTGTGGGATGCTGGGATCCGAGGTGGTACACTGAAGTGGATCAAACACTTCCTTCAAAATAGATCCTTCCAAGTTTTCCAACATCCCTACAAGTCGCAAATCCGACCCCTGTTACAAGGAGTTCCGCAGGGCTCGGCTCTTAGCCCGACGCTATTTAATGTCTATATGCATCCGCTAGCAGACCCAGTCACTGAACATGGGGTAAAACTGGTGTCCTATGCTGACGACATGCAACTGATCATTACGTTGGAAATAAATTAAGTGCAGGCTGCATCTAAATTCAGAGCATGCTTAATTGACCTGGCCAACTGGATGAAATTCAGCTGTCTCCAAATTAATACAGATAAAACGGACATTATGGTGGTTGGCAAACATCCCTTCTGGTCGCACATTTGGTGGCCATCAGAACTAGGCCTGCCTCCGGCCCCTAAACCTAAGAAAAATTTGGGGATATGGTTTGATAATAACCTATCTTTCGCAGAACAGATATCAGGTTTGGCCGGTATGCGCTTTGGTCTACTGAGATTGCTAATAAAAATGCTAGATTTGCTACCTCTGACAACAAAAAACCCATCATCCAGGCAATGATTATTTCTTGCTTGGATTACTGCAACGTTCTCTACTCAGAGGCAACCAAAAGTAGAATGAGAATGCTGCAGAGAGTTCAGAACGACGCAGCCCGGTTAATACTCAATATCCTAAGGCGAGCCCCGATAGGAACGGTCTTTGCGGAAATACACTAGTTACCGGTGCCGGATAGAGTGACTTTTAAAATCTTATGTTTTTGTCACAGGTTTCTAAACGAGAAAGGGCCTAGGTACCTACTACCGCTACTCAAGCTGTATAGACCGATTAGGAGCCTTAGATCGGTAGGCACTATGAGACTGACTGTTCCCAAAGTGCAGAGGGCACGATTGGGAGGTAGATCTTTCGGCTTTCTAGCTAATAAGGCCTGGAACCAACTGCCACTGGATCTTGGGATGCAGCCCTCGGAAATGTTGTTCCACAGGAAACTTAAAACATGTTTTTTCAGGTCATCTCAGGTAGAGTGGTCCTAAATATGATTTATTCGGACAGGGGAGTTTTTCAGACCTAGAGGAAGAAATCCTAGTTGGAGTAACCAGGTGCTCTATAAATTATTAATCTAATCTAATCTATCAGTGAGGCTGACATCCACGTATGATCCTCTAGTCATTCCAATGGCCTGTGTTGTGGGGCTATCAAGTTTGGAGTCGCTCCCTCAGTGAAAGACTGCTTCCTGGACAGAGCAGAGGAGTGGGCACTTTAAAGTGGGCATCCCCCACCACATGAACTTCAAATATGAAGACACTAAATCAAATCTGTGTCTGGAAACAGGCTATAAAAGGGGAGATTCAGCCTCCCAGAATTGTCAAGCTGTAGCTATACATCAGTATGGAGAAGCTCAGCACAATTTCTGCCTGTTGTGGCGAGGACCGGGGACCATGATCTGCTGGTCTCCCAGCGGGATGAGGGAAGATCTCCCAGGAGACCACTTACCCTAATGCCTGGAGCACCAGCATCTGCCTGTTAGACCAGAGGGCCCTGTGAGAAGGAGAAGAGTACTTGGAGGGAGCAAGGTCCAGTGGGGATCCTGTTGAATGGGTACCTGAAGCAGAGTGTGAGATTTCGATCCATGTCGAGCCTCCACACCTATCGGGTTGTCTGCCGATGTGCTGTTATTTTTGACCCCTGTATGCCAGGTGGGGGCCATGGTGAAGAGTAAGAGCCATCACCATGGTGCATCACTGTGGCTGAAGAGGGATGTCGCCCTGTGCAGTTTTGTGACCCAGAGGTGTCGCTGTTCGCAAGACCCCATATGCCAGGTGGGAGCTGCGGTGAAGAGTACAGGCCATCACCCTGGTGCATCGTCCAAGTCGGATTGGGACAGAAAAAGGCCCTGGCACCAAATTACCACATTTGCAATCATGGCCATGTGCAGTGTTGTGACCCAGAAGGGCTGTTGCCTGGTGTGCTGCAGTTCCTGACATGCGTATGCCAGGAGGGGGCTGTGTGAAGTGTTGCCCAGGAGCAGCATGCAACAGCGAAGCGTAGAGTGTTGCTACCCATGGAAGCAGAGCATCGACCTAACTACGAGATGCACCCAAGACTGGCTGCCGGAATCAGGGAGACTTACAGCATGACTATAGGAGTGTCATGGATGCCTGCTGCCTTGCCCGTAGCATTAAGACTTCTGCTCACTGTCACACCACTGACACACTCCCGGGCCTTCTGTATCAAAACTCCAGTGAGAGCGGGTAAGACTGATTATAGGGCCACCTATTTCTTTGGGAAAACTTGCTCTAACTGAAGCACTACGGTGCTGAGATACTTTGACTTTTTAAAAGCCATTGTGGAACTTCTAAGACTTGTACTCGTTAGCGGGCTTGGCCTGAAGTTGCCTCATGTAAATGTGGAATAATCGCAGTCCTTAGACATGACCGTGGACTCAGGATCTTCCCCAGACAACGGTAGAGTGCCGGCCTTATGAAAAAATGTGTGTATTATTTGTGGCATTTCACTTTGTGTTCATATACATACTACTTTTTTCAGAAAGGCAAGAATCTGGCCGGACATTTAGTGGGGTTGTTGAGAGGGATGTGAGTCTTGTGCCTGTGTAAACCTTGCATCTATCTCACCCTCCCCACCCGGGAAGCCTTGGCCTGCTCGACCCATGCTATCACTGAGAGTCTAGTTCAGAAGGGGTACTTGGCCCAGTTGCTTAGGACTCATAGTAGGTTTGGCCCCAGGACATCAGGAGTGAAAGGTCCCAACTCACACGGTTTGGGCTCAGTAACTCCTGCTTGCACCGTGGCCCTCTACAGGGGTTCGGACAATTGTCCACGCAATGTATCATAGAACATATATGGTCTTCTGCAACAAACAAAACAATAATCCTTACCTAAATGAGAGCTGTGAGCCGAACTTTGCAACCTGGTGCCACACTGCATTGACTTCAACCAACACCTTAAAGCCATTTAATTCTACTCTTGCTTTAAATTGCACTTTGGTGGACAAAGGGCTCCCCCAAAGCGCATCAAAAGTGGGAGGTCGCCCAGCTCTAGGCCCTATGCAAAATTAAAAAATAACATACATTTTATAGTCTCGCTCCAATCATGTCATACTTTGCAGCAAAAAAACTTAAGCAGCAGCACTCCTGACCTTAAATTAAACCCATCAACATCCAATGATACCTTCTTGAAAGCTGCAGATTTTTCAAAGACTGGTCCTCCTCCTAACCTAGGGCCTTATTTAGAGTTAGGTAGACTGGATACTCTGTCATCACATGGTGAATATCCCATCCACTGTATTACAAGTTCCATGGCTATAATGTACTTGTAATTCAGAGGATGTGGCACAATTGTGATGGAGTATTCCATCTGCCAAAATTTAAATAAGGCCCAATGGGGCAGATTTACAAGCCCCTTGCGCCATCTTTACGCCGCCGTTGCGTCTCTTCTGTGACGCAGCGGCGTTGTAAATAATGCGCCACGATGCGACATATTTACAACGTGACGCATCTAGGGAGATGCGTCACGTTGTAAAGCCCTGCGCTACATTATACCTACGTCAGGTATAATGTATGCAGGGTGGGCGTTCCGTCGCAAGGAAGCCTCGTAAAAGTGACTCAGTGAAATCTACAAGATTTCACTGAGTGACTTTTATGACGCCACTGCGTCAAAACCTTGCGCCTGCTTGAAGCAGGCGTAAGGAGTGACGCAGCATGGTCGGAATAGGCTTTCCTGACCATTGCTGGAGTTGCGTCATGCTTACAACACGACTCCAGCAATGAGTTGCCTTTCCGACAGAAGATGCGTCACGCATCTGTCTGTCCTTGCGCCACGGTGCGGCGCATTGTAAATGCGGCGCATCCATGGTGCCGCAAGACTATTTTTCCGTCACACAAATGAGCTGACGAATCTCTGCAAATATGCAGAGATGCGCCAGTTCTTGTAAATCTGCCCCAATGTGTCTCCACGCTCCCCCGGTAGCTATCAAGTCATCAGGGCCAGGATCCATCTCTTCAGTATTGGGAACAACTGTCCTTTCTGATACCGCATCCCGTCTGGCAAATAATTCCACCAATGCCATGAGTTCCCATGATCCCAACAAAAAAACATGCAATCCCAATCGGGTTGGTATCAGGGGACCAACTTTTATTGAGTACTAAAAAACCCCTGGGATAACATCTAGATCTGGAGGTTCATTACACACTCTAGCTCTTTCTAACTCTAAAAAATAACAAAAATCTAGAGCACCTACATAATTGAATTCACTGGGGCAACCTGAACAGCATACATCGCATTGCTCTTGTGCACCCATTATTGAGAAACGCACAGCTTTACCCTCAGTGTTAAATTTGTTATTAGACAGGGTCAAAAATGTCAGAGAATAAAATAGTTACAAAAGGCAGCGGAGGAGGAGCTTGCCAGTAGGGACTGCCAAAAGACCAACTTGAACCAAAATGTAGCTACCAATCAACTACAGCCTACTACCCAAAGCCACGCCTGTGCTGAGACACAGGGCATCGCTGACTTCAAGTCACTCTTGAAAATTGAACAAACAGAGGGGGATATTCACAAGAAAGTGCGATAAACATCGCCAAAATAGGTTAACGCAAGTTTCCATATCGTCTATCGCGGGAAAATAACTCTGTGTTAACGTCGTATTTTCAACACTGCGGTAACATGCAATAGTCACCCGATAACGCGCAAAATGTCCGTGACAACATTACCGGGACCGCGATGAAAATCCAAACCTGAACGCGAAAAAAGTTGTGATGGGCCCAACCGCGATAAGACAATCAGCGAAAAGCAGCGCCAGGCCTGCAAATCACACACGTCAGGCCGGAAAAACCACTACAAAAGCACAAAAAAAAAACACAAACAAAAAACAAACTACAGCGACGCACAATAGAGGCAGCCAGAGCAGTGACAGAGGACAGCCAGAACCCCACAAGCCCCCCGGAGGAGCAGGCTGGGACCTCGGGGACAGTGAAGGGCAAGGACAAGAAGAAGAGGAAGACGCGGTTGAGTCCGCAGGAAAACAGGATCCTGATCACGGAGGTGATAGAACACCATCAACAACTGTTCGTCACCTCCACTGTGTCATTGGCAACAAAAAATGCAACATGGCAGTCCATCGTGGACAAGGTGAATGCAGTCGGAGTGCTGAGTAGGACAATGGACGAGGTCAAGAGGCGCTGGAATGATGTGAAGCGCAAGACCAAGCAGAAACTCGCAAACAACCAGAAGGCAGCAATGCAGACTGGAGGTGGGAGTCCAGTGCCACAGGAGGAGCTGGATGAGATGGAGGAAATGGTGTCCACAGTCATCAGTGGGGAGACGGTGGCAGGAGTTGGGGAACCGGACACTGCCCAACATCACCTGACACAACAGCAACAGCAACAGGGTGAGTAACGACTGGGGGGACGGGGGAGATGGGCACAATGTCACACATGCACAACGGAGTATAGCACACTGCACACCCACAATGACTCTGGATCATGTCCCTGAACCCCTTGGCACACTGCAGCACACATAGCAACAGCACGTAGGCCCCCGTCGACTATGTGCCCAGAGGAGTCCCGCCCACACATCACTCATCTCACAACCAACCCATGCACATGTGCTGAACCCAGCAAAGCTGCGGGTCCGTGAGCCACACTGACAATGCAAGTGACACTGCATGACAATTAGCATGGCTGCAGTCTGATCATCATGACATGGTGCACGCCACCACACTGAGGTGGCGGAGTGTGGACCACATCCATAAAGGAGCAGGTCACACTCTGACACATCCACCTGCACAAACAACTCCTGACGACAACTACACATCTGCGGACAAACCATGCCCCAGAGTCACAACTGCCACCAAGACCCAAATCCACCCTAGTCTGCAACATCTCAGCACTGTATGGGCACAGAAGTCAAAGGCACACCGCCTAAAAGGGACAAGGGGCAGCAAAATCAGAGCTGCAGGGGCGAGCCTCCCAAAAGGCAGCACACACACATGACATTCAGAGCACATCAGCATTGACAACAATGTGGTACAAACTGCAACACGTTAACAACAGGACAGAGGACACCACAGGTGCCGCTTGGTGTAGAAACTGGCCAATCACATTTGGCATAGCAGGGAAATGTGAGATGTCAATGTACAAGTACAAACACATATCCGTGATGTTGTCAAAATGTCCACTGTCCCACATCAAATAGGCAGCTCCTCCTGAAAAGTCACAATGTACATTGCCATGCAGTCTGCATGTGAACTTGAACAATGCGTCAACATACATGTGAACACAATGTAATACTGCATCTCCCCTTCACATTGCAGAGGGAGCATCAACACCTCCTGCAGAGCAGCCCCAACAACTCTTCACTGATGACGAGGAGGACATCCCCGACATTGACACCGAAGTCCTCATTGACAGCTTCGGAACCCCACCTCCAGGAGCAGGGCAGCCCAGCTGCATCGAGGAGACCCCACCCCCTGCACAGACCACACAGCAGGACGCACCTACCACCCCGGCCATCTCCCAGGACCCTCCCAAACAACACATGGCCTTCCAACGCCGTGTGTTGGAGGCCCAGGAGAAGATGGCTGATCAGGTGCAGGTGGGGTTCGACCTCATGGCAGCCAAACTTGATGCCATACATGGGTGTCTGATTCCCATCAAGGACCACATACAGTCCCTAACGGACACCCACAGTCCACTCCATGCTCTCCAACGATCCATGGCTGACATCGCTGGAGTCATGATACTGAGACAAGAACAACTGTCCTGTCAGAGTGGCTCCAGCGATGTCAGCCGGGAGTTGGGACAGATGGAGCGGGGGCTCATGGAGAACATGGAGCGGATGGCGGCGGAAAGAATGGCTGCCACGGCTGCACACCAGCGAGTTGTGGCTGGGACCTTCCATGCCCTGCAGCACATCGTCATGGCATTGCTGCCTCAAGGCCTTGCGCAGATGAATGCTGCTGCTGCTTCTACATCCACATCTCCGCCCCCTGATGTGTCAGTGCCTCACAGTGCGGCAGGCAATCCACCTCCGGCCCCTGATGTGTCAGTGGCACACAGTGTGGCAGGCAATCCACCTCCAGCCCCTGATGTGTCAGTGGCACACAGTGCGGCCGACATACCACCACCACCCACGTGTGAGGCACATGTGACATCAGAGGACGAAGATACGGGTGAATCAACATTACTGGTAAGGAGGAGGCAGTAGCATTCATCTCCCGCCATATGGCCTGTTTCTGCTTGGTTCTGCCCTTTGCATCATCATCTTTCACTGTCCCCCGATGCACTCTGCGACACTCACCTTGGACCTCGACATGGACTGCCATATTCTGTTTGGTTGCCAATGACACAGCGATCAGACTGCGGACTGAACTCTTCTTCTTCCGATGTACTTGTCATTCCCTGAAGGACTCTTGCTGGCCCTCCACGGGCCAATAATGTGAAGTGGGGTTTGCATGGCCCTGTACTGCTCCAGCTGCACCACTACATTGAATGTGAATAAAACATTCAGAATCGCACAGATGTTTCATGTCTTTGATCATTCAAGTATGACAGTATGGATGAATGTACGGTCAGTGATTCCCCCTTACGTCCATGTTGCTCATGTCGTGGGACTTGAGTCACAGGGTGCAACATTGCTGATTGCGGTCCGTGTGGCGTAGACACTACAACAGGGACACAAGCATCAGTTATTTCCTTGTCCAGGGCGGAACTGCGGCACGCCCAGAGCCCCGGGGTCATTGTTCCCACCCCTACGCTGGCCTGGCATACGCCAGGCCAGACCACTCCGCTTACGCTCAGAGGGGGGTACGTCAAAGCTACATGTCCCAGGTCTTCCCTGTAGTGATCGGCTGATCACTGGTCTAGTTGTCAGCATGCCACTCCCTGAGGGCTGGTTAACACCCACACCACACCCATCCAGCACAGGCGTCACAGGACATGTGACCCTGCCAATAAAAGGGGCCTACCACATCACATTCCCCACTGCCGGAGATGACATGATGGCGTCCGCACCACGTGGCTCAATCTTGAAGGGTCCATGACTTGTGGCGCACGGAGTTGGTGGCACCCGCTGCACTGCGGTCCTGCACGGGCCTACCGCCGCGGGACGACGACTTGAGTAGCACAGGGTTAGTGGCACCTGCTGCACTGCAGCCCTGCATTGGCCTACCGCCACGGGACGATGACTTGAGTTGCACAGGGTTAGTGGCACATGAAGCGCTGAGCGGGTGTACAGCCTGCAATGATGCAGTAAGTCTGGAGGCTGGACGGTGACTCGTGCCACACTGAGGTAGTGGCACACGAGGCCCAGAGTCTGGCCCGGGCCTACCACCACGTGGGGTTGACTTGCGGTGCACTGAGTTCGATCCACCTGAAGAGCTGAGCGGGTGTACAACCTGCGATGATGCGTAGGCCTCGATGAGCCGTCCTGCTAATCGTGCTTCGATTTGAATTGTGAGCCCTGCTGGACCGTGGTGCACGCCGAAGGCAGCAGTCGGCACACACATGACTCTGCGGTGCTGGCCGCTGGGGGCCTGTGGCGCGGAATGCAGTGTCCGGCTGAGGAGGTTGCACCAGCACATGGAGGGCCCTCATGGAGGCACGCCGGTGGCTGCAGGTGAGCATTGAAGCATGGGTGCACAGGGTTAGCAGTCATCGCTGGACGGCGGGGCGGCCTCGGGACCAGGGCTGGGATGCAGCATGCGCACAGGAGCGTGCAGGCACCACCGGACACGGCGGCAACCTCGTGGCAGGGGGGGGGCGCCGCCCTGGCTGACACGACCCTGCATGCGATGACGTGATGTGCGCGGGTTGTTTTGGGACGTAGCCACCTCATCTCCAGTGTGAATCTGCCCGTTGGACGGTGGTCGGCCACGTGTGTGTAGGCCTATGGACAGGTTATGGCAGAGACTGAGACACACGCAGTAGTCACTTTGGTGGTGGATTTGTAACGTGTGTATTCCCACAGTTGTGAGTTGGGGGTTTGTGGAGTTGAGGTGTGTGGTGTGTTCAGTTGTTACTTGCCGATGGGCAGTGCACTTCCATGGGGGCCATCCTCAAAGCGCTGGTTGGTAGCGGACTTGCAGACATGTGGGAATCATGCAGACTGCCTGGGGAGTTTGCGACGACATTGGTGGACAGGCCACGGTGGTCCACTTTTGTCTGCACATTGATGGCATCCGTGTGGTTGCTGTTGCTGTGATTGTGTGCAGCGTAGGCAGGGGGCACGAGTCATACCCGGGTGCTGTGAATTGCTCCCAACACGTGCGTGATGCCAGCTATGGCGCAGTTCCCTTGGATGGTCTCAAGTTGTTCCTGCGCAGTGTGGGTGGAGTGAGGGGCAGGGGTATCGAGCTGACACACACCGTGATGCTTTCAGGTATGATGAGTCCTGCATGATGTGACTGTGACAGCAGTTCATGTGGTCGTTACCTTCCTTTTCATTCCTACGACGGTTACGGCCACACAAACTTCTGTTACGGTCTTCTCATGCATGATTTGTCATGCCTGTGAGCATTCCGGTTTGTCCAAGTGCAGTACACTGTACCAGATTAGGCATGTGACTATACGGGAGTTTGACCATTGCCACCATTTCTCCCACAGGTTTCTGGAGACACGTTGCCCTGTTGGAGTTCCCCGTTGGGAATGGAACGCGTTGGCTGAGCTTTTCGTTTTGTTTGTTTGTGTATTTGTAATAAAGTTCTATTTTTGCACTACTGTTGACTACTGGACTTCATGACCTGCCGCACCCACATTACGGTTACTACGATCCTGGGTCTGGGGCACGGAAGCGCCTAGCACGGCGTTGGGGTTGGTTACGCAGGTACACTGCGAATTGGTACTGTCGTGTGGTGCGGATACAGGGGCCCGCCGTTGCTTTTGTGGACATGCATCCATGACATGTGTGAGGGAGTTTGATGGGGCTGGCTGTGAGACTCCTCAGACTCTGGCAGTTGTTGGTTGGAAGGTGCCAGGGGCCAACAGGTGCAGCACAGCCAGCAGCTTTGTCTGCGGGGGGATGTTGGTTGTCCTCTGTGTTGGTACCATCAGCCTGTGGGCAATGTGGGTCAGGATGCGGTGTATGGTTGTCCTTTTGAGCCTGTGTTGGCCAATGGCTTCCTCTGGCGTTGAGTCTCTGGGGCTGGTGCGTTTCAGGGTCGTCCGCTGTCCTGCGCTGCCTAGGTGGTAATCGGGGGTGGTGGTCCGGGGGGAGGGGGAGCCTGGGAGTGGTGGCGGTGGGTGTTGTGGCCCTCTTGGTTCTCCGAGCTGCATGATCATTGTCTCCATGGCATCTGTTGGTCTTCAGATGTGGCTCTTGGCTGGGCTCCCTTTCATACTGCAGGTAGTCGTCCTGCTTAACACCAGCAAAAGGCAGGTGTTAAATCCCTGCTGCTAACATGCCTTATCGCCTGTTCTTGGTTCGCATCGCAGATCTGACTGGTCGTTGGGAATCTCGCAAAGTGGTGTTTTCGTGTGTTTTTGCACGGGAACGCCTACTCTGCATATCATTAGCGTTAGTTGTCGCACTCATCCATGGCGATGTGTTTTGCGGTAGCTATCGCAGGGAAACTGGCGATGTCGGCAGTTTGCACCAGCTTGTGAATGGGGCGATAAATCTATCTCCACTTTTGCGGCGCTAAGGTGCCGATAAATCGGCGATGAGTCCTTGAGAATATGCCCCAGAGTATTGAAACTTCTTCATCCAACAAACCCGGTCACAGCGCTGCATTTGTCCTCACAAGATGACAGAAGGAGAAATTAAAGACAGTAAAAAACAAACAGCACAAAAACCATAGTTTGCAAATAATCAAAACTGACAATAGCAAATAAAAACTCTTTAGCTGATATTTGAACAAAAAAAGTAACAATGTACAGTCCGTGACAAAGTCACAATTACATTAAAGATGCCGATCAACATGCACCAGGAATCATGGGGGAGATATGTCTGAAAGCTACAGATTCAACTAAGGGACATACCAACCCAGTTACTCATACATAATGTCTATCAAGTCACCACTAGTTTTGCCCCTGAAATAGCTGATGAAAACACGACTAAGCAGGCTGTAACAGAGCCAAAAATAAAATATTTCTTGCCAGTAGCTTATGAAGATACTCAATTAATTTCCTCAAACGTATCCTCCAATCTAAAGATGATTAATCAGCCCCACAAAAATAGTAGGAGCCAGAGTGTTTTACATCTAGAAAAAATGTCACAAAGAAACCCAGAGAAATAGACAATATATCTACATGTGCTCAGCGGGAGACTGAGATTTGAAATTCACCCCCAGGTCTCTGACCAAGCCTGAACACAAATCAAGCTGTTGATTTAATAACATAAATCGAGGCAATATAATTAAACTTTTAACAGCAAATCTCGGGTTGTCAAACTTGGGAGCCTTTCACATCAAGGCCATTGCATCATAGCCCCAAATACAAAGGAAAGAAACAAAGTGACCTTAGTGTTATGGGAATCAGTTGTGATAGCTGTCTACGTTTTCTCTAGAAAACATATATTTGGAAATTATGGAATTATGGGAACTAAGGGGCCTATTACGATGGCGGGCGGACTTGAGTCTGCCCGCCATCGTATCGGGATCGCCCGCCTGTACTGCGGTGGTCCTGCACCCCTAATTACGATGCGACCGCCACCGCGGCGGTCGCATCCAGCAATTTAACATTGCGGCGGGTGCTGCAGCCAGCAGCACCCGCCGCAATGTTAAATAGCCATGTTGTGCATTTCCCTGCACAACGTGGCAGGCACCGCGCGGTGCCTGCCACCTTGTGCATGGAAATGTAGGGGGCTACCATGGTACCCCCCCAGTGTACAACTGGCCCCCCCTACCACAGAGTGGGCCCGTAACGGGCCCCCCAAACCATCCTCCGCCATCCTTTCCATGGCGGTTCCACCGCCATGGAAAGGCTGGCTGACGCCAGCATCGTGATCGGGCGGGCGGTGCCTGCTAGGTACCACCACCATATCCCCGGTCTGAACCGCTCCGCCAGGCAATCGCAACGATTACCTGTGGCGAAAGTGTGGCGGGCGCTCTTTGCGCCCGCCACGCTTGTGGAACGATTACCCTCGCCATCCTAATGTGGCGGGGGGAAATGAGAGCGAGATGGCGGAGGGACCGCCACCGCCGGCCCGGTGGTGGCTGTCCCTCCGCCATCGTAATGAGCCCCTAAGTCTTTAAACAAACCATTGCCAGGTGTCCTACTTCTAAATACTGAGAGGAGCCACATCCATTGGGGTCTCCAAAGTCAAGTTTAGCCCTAAAACCACATTCTAGACATATAATGAAATCTCTACTAAAACATGCACAGGCCAACACTAATACACACTGGGCCAGATTATTAGCACTTTGTGCTGGTAGAGAGTAACCAAACATGATGCAACTGGTGCAACTTGTGGGATTTACTTTCCAGCACAAAACCTATTTTGTATTGGAAAGTAGTAAAGTAAGGCAAAGTAGTGATATGCAATGCTTTACTCTAATTTGCATCAAGGGGGTATCCCATGCAACCACCCATGGATTTTGATACAAAGCCCTATCTGTCAACGCTTCTACACAGGGCTTTCTGCCAAAAATGTATGCCTCCTCGAGCTAAATGTAAAATTGGCCAAACAATGTTTTTTTTCCTACAACCTTTTCAAACTATGCATGTGTGTTATACTGTGCAACACACATACACAGTAGGGAACATTTGAAACTAAGGGCCTCATTACGATGTCGGTCGAAAAGGCGCCGAACAGCTTCGGATTTTCCTAACCCGTGTCGGAACCCATGCTTCCGACCTACTCAGAAACATTTCCGACTGACCGATTACGATGGAAGGTAACTGTTCGGTCATTCCGAATCGGTTCCGACAGGCATTCGGAGAATCCGAATCAGTTGGAGCCGAATCGTACAGCTGTACGGACCACATTTCCGACCGACCGATTACGATTTGGGATTAAGACAACCTTTCCGAATCGGTCTATCCGACACAGAACGGCTGTTGGAAACTGACTTTGGGGGCCCATAGCAGGCCCCCCTTTACCCGGAGGCCTCCGTTTGGGGCCCGTGGGGGTGCCCATGAATCTCCTCTTTACAACCATGCACAGTGTGGCAGGCACCATGGGGTGCCTGTGACAGGGTGCAAGGTTTTCCGCAACCACCCCTTTTTTCAATGGGAGCCTGTATTGTCGGTTGGAACACAGGCTCCCATTGAAATCAATGGGAGTCCGACCGAACGATGTTCGGAAACATCGTAATCGGTCAAGTCAGACTCTCCGAACCCGAGTTAGTCGGCACCGATTCCAACAAGGAGTCCATCGGATTGATTTCTGACTGACATCGTAATGAGGCCCTATGTGTAAGCCTAGCTGTTTGAACTGGAAGGGTACCCTGCCAGTGCAAACTCTATGCTAGACATCAAACAGGTGCTTTTTGCACTATGTTGAAAGGGTTTTTGCTTGGTGCAAGGTAACCTAAAGTGCACCTACATTGAGCGAGAGAGCAAGAGCATCATGCAGTGCAGTGCAGCTACTTTAATCGCTGTGCTGCATTGCATGACTTCAAAGTAAATTTGCTTATAATCTTTATTTAGAGGTATATGGTATGTCACCATCATGGTAGAAGCTTCAAAATTGAAACTGAGAGTTCTGTTGAACCTCAGCACGAGGGCTGAACTGGCTCCCTCAAGCTCTAATTTACAGTACCGGTGATTGATTAGTAGGGACTATCCTCCAAAGGCATGAAAAAGGCCAACATAAACATAAGTTTCTGTTTGTGGAATGTAGTTACTCTAGCCAGCTTCTCACGGTGTATAGAGTTATCAAATTTTTGGAAACAATTTGATCTTATGCTCTTGCAAGACACGAGGTGTGAAAGTCAATTCCCAATAATAAGCTATTTTTAGTATTGTAGCCACACACAGAGATAAACACCAAGACGGCAGGCAAATGATGGACTCACAGATATATTTCAACATGGGTCAGTCTTGGCATACAAATCCTTCAACTGAAAAATCCTGAAGTTTTAGCATCATAAATAAAATTTGGGCCACTAATCGTTTCAAAACAACTATGTTGCTGTTCAACATATAATAATCCATCATACAAACAAAAGAAATGAATGATACCATCTGGTGCCTGGCACACGGTGCATGGATGTTTGGGAAGGTACCACATGTGCCCCCCTGGCCACTTAGCAGTGGCCCACAAGAGACGGGGGTCCTGCTTGGGGCTCCCAAAAGTCCCTTCCCGACAGCCTTTTCATAGGCTGTGGAAAATGGACATCCTAATCCCCACAGCCGTGCCTGCGCAGGCACCACCTCCATTGTAGGGATTAGTGTCCGACCGCTGCCCCAACGGGCTCCTTGAGCCTGTCGGATGCGGCGGTCTGTCCCCCAGACCTCTGTGGTCCGACCGTCAAGCATCGTAATGCGGCAGTTGGACAGAAGGCCTGTATGTCGAAGGGACCCCCACCGACGACCTGTCAGTGGCGATCCCACCAACATCAAAAGGAGCCCATAGTGTTAGATTACTCATTTGTCAAGCCTCCTTTATTTCAATTTATTAGACATTTTCAGATAATAAAGTGGTACAAAAGTGATAATTTCCCTCAAATATTTATAACTGATATGCTAAATCCCATGATAACTATTAAGCTCCACGTTCCGAATGATCGCCATATGGAAAAATTAAACTGAATTAAATAAGTCTGCAATATTGCACTATCGATAAAGGTTTTTTATATTATGTAAACACATTTTATCAACCTAAGTTATCTCTCCTTATGACGGCTCGGTTTCATCAGATAGTCTAGTGCAAAAATGGCAAATAGCAACAAGTTGACTTCTTGAAAAATTTCAACCTGGTGCGCATATCCGACCACTTTTACCAAATGCATTTTTAGTGTCTAAGGCCCCTAATATGGAAGAAATGGAATTAAATAGAGAAGACATCGTCAATTAATGGGAAAGGTTTATAAAATCAGCAACCACACAATTTAACATCATGGAACAAAGGAAAGCCATTATGACCAATGAATTATCTAAAAAGACAGTAAAAAGCCTGATCATTTGTGGAAGATAAATTACCAGAATATCGCCTGCCTGGACCATTATATTTATGGTTGAAGCCAATTTTGCCTAGATGCCAGCTTTCCAGGTCATTTTAGGATCAAATTAACAAAATCATGTCTACATTTGTTACATTCCATGGACTTTTACCTAACTGGTCTGGTCCTTCTGTGACCCAAAATCTTTTGCAGCTTTAGGAAAGAATCTGACATACATGTAATATGTTTGTATCCAGCAGTCAAGAAATGGCTATAGGAACTATGGGACCAAGCGGGACCATCAGCCTGTGTGACAAGCACTGATCCTGTGTCTTAGGAGGGACAATCCCCAGATGACCTGCAGATTTATTACGTACAGGGCACATGCTGAGAATCTTATATCTAATGATTTGAGATCGGACTCTCTGTTCATCCCGACATACACTGTGACAAATCTATTTTAACGTACCGTAAATCATTGAGGGCTGGTGTAATATCGAGTTCAAGTCCATTTGAGAAGGAGTTGTTATAATTAGGCCTGTGCGGGGTTCGCAGAGTTCCACGTACTCTGACTTCTGCAAGCAGCGGAGTGCATCGCGCCATTCATGCTGATTTTGAGCACCTGGTGTTTGTCCCGCGCTGTAAAATCAGCGCAAACGACATCACACACAGCTTCCTCAATGCAAACGGGAGGTTTCTCAATGCGAGCGGTAGCGACCATCCGCGACCGCCCGCGTTGAGAAATCTCGCTGGGAAGCAGGCTAGCGTTGGACTTACCATTGGCGAGCACGAGTGGAGAAAAAGCTCTGCGGAGTGTGAAAAACTCTGCAAATGGAGCGAGCGTAGTTCACTGCCCAGGCCTAGTTATAATTATATTGAAAGTATAATATTCTGACTTTTATGTGGTATTTTAATGGCTGATTCATTTTGTCCCTGTTTTTATGTTCTTATGTTTTGCATTTTTATTTAACCAAGCAAAATAAAAAGTCATTCATTAAGCTGCAAGGAGCAGGCTAAGCACCTACTGGTATTCAGCTATAGTAAAATAATGTAAATTTCTGTGTTGATTGTTCTATCTATGGTGCCACTGAGGTAGCTAGTGGGCAGTGCCCTCCTGCAGGTATGCACATGTGTACCCTTCATCTTAGCTGTTTGAATTCCAGAAAAAATGTTAGAATTCATTGTTTGATCCTGCCAGTAACATATACTTGCCTCTTAGATTAAGCCAGACATGTGTAAGTACACATGGCTGGTACAGTGAAACTACAAAAGGCTCATTCCTTTAATTGCTCCATCTCTTACTTGGATATCTGTGGTAATGCTAGAGCTAATACATGCCAACGTGTGCTGATCTCCCGAGAGGGTGCATTTATCAGACCAAGACCAAACCGAGCACGCCCAGCGCCTTTGATAACTTTAGATAACTTCAGGCTGGACGCATGTCCCCGTGATGGCGATGATACATTTGGTATCTGACCTTTCAACTTTCGATGGTATTTTCTTTGACTACCAGGGTGACCACGGATAATGGGGAATCAGGGCTTATTCCAGTGAGGAAAACTGAGAAGTGGCTACCGCATCCCAGGAAGGAAGCAGACGCACAATTTACCCAATCCCGACTCAAGGAGGTAGGGATGAAAAATAACAGTACAGGACTCTTTCGAGGCCCTGTAATTGGAATGAGTTCACTCTAAATCCTTTAACAAGGATCCATTGGAGGCCAAGTCTGGTACCAGCAGCCATGGTAATTCCAGCTCCAATAGTGTGTTTTAAAGTTGCTGCAGTTAAAAAGCTCGTAGTTGGATCTTAGGATCGAGCTGGCGGTCCACCACAGGCGAGCTACCTCCTTGATGCTCTTGACTGAGGGACCTGGGGGTCCGAAGTGTTTACTAAGAGAAAATTATAGTGTTCACTGTATAGCGTGTATTATTTAAATAGTCACTATGAGTATTTCACCTCTACTTTTGAATTAATGAACACTAGAATTTTGACTTTTGCTATTGATCTGAGTGTAATCTAACAGAAATCAGGAAAGTGTGGTGAGCTAAATTGGTATGATTTTTGTCTTCTCAGCACAGCTGTAGGCCCGACCTGAGTCCATGCTGGTCACTATCACTGAGAAATGTCAAAATAGAAATAACTAACCCCATGTAAGACAATTGTAATAGTGAAGTAGGTTGTATCCTTGTGCTTCAAACTCGTTTATAGTATCTTTGGAGCAGGATAATTCATCCTCATGGTTTAAAAACATCTGCGATTAGGCTCAGAGGCTACATAGGCGCCTGACTGCCAAACCTCAGGAAGATTGCTAAACCACAGAAACTATCATTCAGTAAGATTAATATAACTGTTAATTTGGATCTATAATTTAGTAAATACTAATGATTAAACACACATATAGTTTCACCTTTAAAGATCAAATCAAATTTGAAATACTTATTGCAGTTTTGATCATTTTGAAGTGCAGAACAGTGTTTAGAATTATTAAGATTCATCCTAATGACTGGAAGAGCTCATACCTTTTTGCTCCTTTTAACAACTCTGCCACACCCAGAGTTCAAAAGAGTCACCTTGCTTTTTGCTGGTGCTAACAAACACAGGTGTCCCATGCAGTTGTGAAAAAGTGCCCTCTTTCTGCATGGTTGCTCCCACTTTTTGCTGAATTGCTGATGTGCTTTGACTGAGTGTGCCCTGGGGTCCTGCTAGCCAGGTACCCAGGGCCTATGCTCTTTCCCTAAAACTACATTGAAGCCTAAACCCAATTGGCATCTCTGGCCACAGGTCAGCTCCTGGTAAATGGTACCGCAGGTACCCAGGGCACTGTGACCAGAGAAGGCCTCTAAGGGCTGCAGCACTTATTGTGCCACCCTTAGAGGTCCTGTACCTTCACACTCACACACTGCCTTTGCAGGCTGCGTGTTTTGGTGCAGAACAAAGTGAAGAGTCGACATGGCACACATCCCTGTGTGCCATGCCTACAACCCACTGCTCTGGCATAGATCAGTCACCCCTCTAGCTGGGTGCACTATACCAGTGTGAGGGTACAGGTGCATGAGCCATGTACCCATACAGTGTCTAAGTCCATTCTTAGACATTGTAAGTGCAGTGCTGCCATTAAGAGTATATGGTGCTGGGAGTTTGTCATAAGGAGCTCCACAGCACCATAATGGCTACACTGAAAACTGAGAAGTTTGGTATCAAACTTCTCAGCATATTAAAGCCACACTGATGCCAGTGTGGGATTTGATGAAAAATGCACACAGAGGGCATCTTAGAGATGCCCCCTGACAATTAACCTACCACTAGTGTCCAGGCTGAGTGGCTGCTTTTAGCTGCCACAACCAGACATGTTTCTGGACCCCTGGGTCGAGAGCCTGCTGCTCTCGGGGGCCTGAAACAATGCACATCCTGGGACGAGGTGCCAAGCCTCCTCCCCCAGGATGGGCAGGGTCCACGAAGGGGAAGCTTCAAAGGCTTGCCGCCTTTGTGAGCTTCCCCAGGCAACTTGCTGCTTTCAGCAACTGGTCCCCACTGGTTCTGACTCCCACTTTGGGCAGGAGAACCGGCGGGAAAAACAAGTGAGGAAGAGAGGTGTGCCCACCTCTTCCAACTCCACCCCTCAGGTGGGGGAGGCGAGGTGAAGCACAACTCTCAGTCCCCGCCATCTTGCAGATGGGAAGACTCAGCCAACCAGGGAAAGGCTAATGCCCCCCTCCCACTGGAGGGTGGCATAATAGGGGGTGTACCCACCTCAGGGAAGGGACCCATTGGTCCCAACCGTTACCTACCTGTAACGCCCCTAAATCTAGTATTTAAGGGCACCCCTGAACCTTGCTTCCTCAGACAAGAACCTGCAACAAGAAAAGAAGAAGAAGGACCGAAAAGCCGTGCCGAAGCTAACAAGACGAGGACGCCCACTGACTTGGCCCCAGCCCTACCGGCTTGTACCCACCTCGAACCTGCTCCAGCAAAATCCCAGTGTGTCCTGCAGCCAGCAACCTCAAGAAACCCGGAGGACCTGCCTGCTTTCAATCCCAAAGACTCTGTCTCCCGTGAACACTGGATTTGTCCAAACACCAGACTCCAGCTCCGCAAGGATCCGCAAGTTTGCACCACTCTGCACCTGACGCCCACGGCCCAAGTTAGAGTGGCCCAACACCAAGAGGAGGTCTCCCCGGCAATCCTGACCCACGATCTGGTGACCCCTGACCTGCCTCAAGCCTCCAGCCGACGCCTGCAGCCTCAAACCGGAATGTCCCCCCAACCGCAACCAGGAGCTGGTAAGAAGATCCGACCCTAAAAGGCACCCCTGCACCCGACGCCCCATGGCCCTGGGTGGCCCAACTGACGGTGCCTAACCAACCCCCAACATCCCAACTTACCTCTCCAAGTGGTGGTCGCACCCAGAAGACCTTCGTCCCCGAGCCTGCAGTGGTTTTGGAAACCGGAGACTCCCCATTGAAAGCTATAGGGCTTCCGACGGCAAAATAGCACTCTGCACCCGGCCGCCCCAGTGCCGCTGAGGGTGCAACTTTTGTGCTGGCCTAAACCCCCATTTGCGCTGAGCTAAAGTCCAAGAGCTTTGCTCCCACAACCAAGTGGCCTGCTCGTCAGCAGCCACCAACCGGAGGCCCCCCTTTCCCCATTGGATAACATTGGGCCTCAGCACTCTGCACCCGACCGCCCTAGTGCCGCTGAGGGTGTGACGAGAGTGCAGCCCTGACCCTGGGGGACCCCTGAGTCTACCCCCAGAACCTCAACTCCCACTACCGAATATTTACCCTAAAACCGATAACACTATTTTCCTCCATAGGATAACATTGACTGTTTTTCTTGGAAAAGTTTCTAAGTGTGGAGTTTGAAAACCTAAAGAAATTCTTTAAAAATTGTGTAACTGTGGGGCGTGGCTTGGACGGCAGAGCCGATGGCTGCCTGATTTCGTCTCTCTGCTCGACGCGGAGAAATAACCGCGACCTTCTCTACCCACCCGCAGTGGAGAGGTACTCTAAACCTCTTTTCAAGGACCGCATAGCATGAGGCTCCAGTGAAGCTGCCAAAAAACCATAGAGGCACATCATTTATGGGATAATTTTCACCCGAAAACCTCCGGTTTGGATTCCCGCATTGGTCCCAAAATGGCGGATACACCCGATCGCAATGCCTCCGGACTAAATCATGCCTGTTCCCCTCACCATATGGCTACTAATTGTGAGTAAAGCCAGCAGCGACTATCAGCTCATGATCCCTTGCCTTGCTTTTGATCTGCGCGGCAATCTCCCTTAAGGCGATCGTTAGACTCCGACCTGCTGCCTGGCCCTGCCTGACCTTAAAATGGCGACTGTAACATCTTTGCCCACATATTATCTGCACTGATCTCGCCGTAATTCTTAACTCCTGTGCAGCGCGGAGCAATAATTCTGCCAGTGTATCTCCACCCGGTGGCTCCGATTAGCACTGCTCACTCGCTCACTTCAGCCTGCGTCTGTAGTAACACTCGGGGGCCCTGCATATAAAATGGCATCTATCTCGTGTCACAGGCCAAGCTGCCAATGCTGTTAATACTCTGCAACAGCGATACTGACTCCAAACGTTACTCTGTAGAAAGGTGATCTCATTCATCTTAACCAGCGCTTCACCGATATCCTGTTTACCAGCTGCCTGTAGCTGCACCGGTCTCTACCTTGCTATGGCTGTATGTCTGTCTGCCTGCCTCTAGTCCTGACCCTAAAATGAAGAATACTGCTTACAGTCACATCACTGTCTATGAGAGACACAGTGGTTAACCTCCACCGCAAAATAGCTCATTAAAACAACGCAGACCCCTGAAGCACAGCGTGGAGTCAAAACCTCACTGCAATTGCGGCTCCGACTTAAACCCAGCCATGCCTGCACGCCACAGAGCCTGACCCTTCTCTGTAAGATAACTGGCAGATAACCAGAACATATCTAAAAGATATCGCCTTACGCACTGGTGTAGGGTCTGCAAAATACAACTGGAGGGTCAGCAACACCAAAAAGCTGGAAGGACGGCAATACTCTGCAGTATCTGCAGAAACTAGCTACAACTTGCAACATTCTCCTGGGACCGCCAACATCAAGCAGTATCCTACAGCCCATAGACCCTCAATTTTGCAACACTAAGCAACATCAACAAAGTTGAGTGCAACCTACAGAACATATCTGCCATCTATCAGCACGAACAGCGCTATCAACACTGGCAGCGCTCTATGAAGGGAAAGTCCCTGCAGTGACCCTGCTCTGACTAAGTGTACCAGCACTATCGAGTCAGAGTGAGTCAAAACTCCAACAAAATTTCAATAGAAAAGTGTACACGAAAGGAATCACTAACGCAAGAATCACTAATGTAAGAATCACTAACGCAAGAATCAGCCTATTAACTCTCTGCGGCCCTACTTACGCTCCATTTGCCAGATCTACATCCAGAGCTATCATGGTGGACAAAGACTCTAAAGCACACTACAAACGCTCCAAAGCTGAACCGACTCTATCTGACTCTCCCATCAAACAAAAGGCAGATATGAACAGCACGATGGAAATGATTCTCAAAAAAACTCGCGGATGTTTACGACCTAGCAAAGCCTACCAAACAAAACACGGACGCTATGCAGCTTGAACTGACCGCCATCCGAGTTGACATGAACACAATCAGCTCTAAAATCGACGCCGTGGAACAGAGAATCAGCGATGTAGAAGACGCCTCGACTCGCTCCAACAAAGACATTAAGTCCATCCTTACCATCACCAAAAGTCTCAAAAGACAAATAGCCGAGCTTGAAGACAGGAATAGGAGAGGGAATATTAGATTTTTTGGAATTCCTGAAGGATCAGAGGACTCTGCTGAATCTTGCATCGCCTTCTTAGAGGACTGGATTCCCCAAATCACGGGTATAAAATTTCACAGAAACCTAGAGCTGGATCGGGCCCTGAGGATACCTACATTCAATTCAGCGACAAGGAAGACAACTCGCCCAATCATCTGCAAACCGCTGAGATATCAACACACGGAAGCCATTCTCAACTTTGCCCGCAAGAACCGCCAGATCACTTGGAATGGCTATAAAAAAACTTTTACACAGGATTACTCCAAGCCAACCGTTGATACAAGAAAGGGGTTCCTTATGCTAAGAGACAAGCTACGTGAAAGGAATATCCAATTCTCATTTGCAGGTCCAGCAAAATTCAAAATCACAGAGAATGGTCAACTCCACTTCTTCACTGACCCCAGCGACTTATCAAACTTCCTAGATGGCGTGAACGCACAGGACATGGATCAAGTTAATTCCTTCTCCAACAAAAGTAAATCATAATATCCTTTCTCTTTGTGCTTTTCCTTGTCTTCTTTACGACAACTATGTTGTGCCTACCTATGGGGAATGGCCCTCCATATCTTTGAATATATTAGGTCTATCTTATGACTCATGCTCTCTCACGTTAACGAAGTACTACTCAGTATGTTTACATAATCTTACATAACCTTACTGTTATCTCACTATGAGTATCTCAAATGTACTGTTTCGAAGCAATAATCTCTATCAGTTTTTCAATATTGAACTAGCTATTCGCAATAGGCTGGTTGCCCTAAGAAAGTACGTTACTGAAATGTTCTAGAAATAAAAAGTCAAGGTACCGAACTCAAAGTACATTACCGTAATGTTTTAGTAGTCATGGTTCTAAACTCAAGTTCTGATTTGCTCTTCGCACAGGTTCATAGATCTACACTTTAGGTCTTTAAATGTTTAACCAATTTTTTCTCTCTCCAAGTTGACGGATTGACGCTCCTGCCGTCGCACCCTCGGCTTTCGATGTCCTCAGGGATGGGGCAAGGGAGGGGGAACAGGGGGGGGGCTTGGGGTTATGGGGTTCTTGTTTTTGCTAATTGTATTTGCATCTTTTGTTTCATTATCCTTATTTTTGTCATTTATGGCCTGCTCTTCCGCTCATCTTCCCTTTTAAGTCTTATTTAATGTGCATATTACTAATCCGGTAGTCACCTACACACGCACTTATCAATACACATGCAGTTCCACCTCCCTGTCAAGACTCCTTACTACTCAGCTCTATGGACTTATCATCTCGCTGGAGTCACTATTCCAAAGAAACATTCGCCTCAAATTCCTCCTAAGTCAATCTGCCAACACGCACGTAGTCAATGTCACATAGCATGTCAGATAACCTCAACATTGTTTCTTTGAACGTTAAGGGGCTTAACCATCTGATTAAACGCCGGAAAATTATAGACTATTTAGTTAAAACAAAAGGTGATATCATACTGCTACAAGAGACAAAACTGTCAAATAAAGACTCTGAATTCATAAAGCACAATTGGATATCACATGTGGCCTGCTCACCCACGGAACGCAAAAAGAAAGGCGTTATCACACTAATAGCAAAAACATCCAATATTACTCTTGAATCTTACTCGCATGATGAGATAGGCATGCTCCTGGTAGCGCACTTGCGCAGAGGCGATGACACCATACATGTCATAAGAATATATGGCCCTAACACAGACGACCACAACTTCTGGGAAAATGCCTCTAAAAAAATAGGAGACCTTCCCCAAGACAACCTAATCATAGTTGGCGGCGATTTTAATCTTCCATTAGACCCTATAATAGATCGCCAATCCACATGCAAATTTCATCCCACAAAATCACTAGGAGTAGTACAGGATATCTGCTCTCAATTTAACCTCAAGGACTCCTGGCGCCTCCAACACCCAGATACCAGGGACTACGGGGCATATTATCAAGGGCTTTATCGCCGCTTTAGCGGCACTTTTTGCCGCTAAAGCGGCAATATTTTTAACGCCCTATTAGCAAGCTGTCGCTAACAGGCGTTAGCGACAGCTATCCGGCGATAGCGGCCGGGTTTTACATCGCCTTGCATGTCAGCGATAATTATCGCTAATGACATGCAAGGTAGGCGTTCCCAACTAAAAGCGACAGAAAACAGTCGCTTACATACCTATCGCCTATTAGCAATACCCGCGGAGCGATAAAAACGCGCGCTAACCCCGATTAGCGCTTGTTTTTAGAACTGATAAAAACATGACTTAGCAATGAAAGTCAATGGGAGGTGGATTGTAAGGTTAAGTCCCCAGAATTAGCGATAGGATTTTATCGCTGGATTTCTCGCGTTAAAGCTGGGTTTCGCCGCTGTCGCTGGATATTTTATCGCAATGGAGATAAACCTTGCTAATAGCATGTTATTTCCGCGGTAATATCCAGCGATAAAAAAAGGCGCGCTAAGCAAGGTTTGCGATATTTATCGCATGTTCTTGCTAATATGCCCCTACACTTTTTACTCTAACCCACATAATTAGTACACGAGAATTGACTATATACTTATCTCGGGCTCATTCACCCATCTACTGGACCAAAGCAATATCTCACCTAAACTGGTGTCGGACCACTCATGTATCAACACCATTTTAGCTGGTAGTCACCCCAAACATTCACCTAAAAAATGGCGCTTCAACAATGATGTTTTAACTGACCCCGAAGACAAAAACATGATCGAAGACTCAATTAAGGAGTATCTCAAAAATAACGATCTTCCGGAGACAAACATAAACACTCTTTGGGATGCAATGAAAGTGACCCTGAGAGTGACTCTCATCGAAATTAAAACAAAAATTAACAAAGGTTACAACACTGTACTCATCAAGTTAGAGATCAAACAATTGGAAATCTCTCATGCCAATTCCTTAAACAACGATACCCTATTTCAAATAACACAGAAGAAGTATGAATATAACAAAATTTTGAGTGAGCGAGCGGGGGTATGGATAAACAAATTTAAAAGCCTTAAACTTGCGATGGTTAACAAAGCAGGTAAGATGCTCGCATCTTACCTCAAACACAAACAGAACCAACATAGAATCACGTAAATTAAAGACATGAACAACCAACCACATACTAACCCAAAGGAAATTTTAAACTGCTTTAAAAAAATTATGAATCCTTATACCATAACGATCAAAAGTTCGATCTGCAAAATGTACACAATACCTAAGAGGCATAAAACTCCCCAAACTATCGGACCTGATAGGGCCGCCTTGTGTAAACCAATAAATGCTTTAGATATCTCCAAGGCCATTAAATCCCTAAAAGATAATAAAGCGCCGGGGCCAGATGGCTTCACGGCCAAATTTTACAAAACCTTCACGGATATCCTTCAGCCAACCATGCTAAAAGTATTCAAAAACATAGCTAGCTCAGGCGTTACAACCAACTCAATGGCAGAAGCCAATATTATAGTTATCCCCAAGGAAGGGAAAGATCCTTTGCATCCAAAAAACTACAGGCCAATATCACTCATCAACGTGGACTGTAAAATTTACGCGAAAATACTAGCCACCAGACTTAACGATTTCCTGCCTAAACTAATAAGTAACTCCCAAGTAGGCTTCATCAAGCATCGCATGTCAAACGACAATACCCGCCTGCTCTGTCACGTCCTCGAAAACACGAATCACAAAGACACACCATCTGTAGCTATAACCCTAGACGCAGAGAAAGCGTTTGACAGAGTCTCATGGCCCATCTTAGACCAATGTATGAGGTCCTTTGACCTCGGTGACCCCTTCATCAAAATGGTCATGGCATTATATGTGAAACCTACAGCGAGAATCGCGGTCAACGGATCCCTATCCGATCCTCTCACCCTCCAACAAGGCACTAGGCAAGGCTGCCCACTCTCACCTTCCCTATTTCTATTAGCCCTAGAACCCCTTCTACAAGACATTAAACATAACACTGACATCACCTGGATAAGATTTAACAACTTGCAAGTTAAACTAGCTGCCTACGCGGACGATATTCCGATATTTACAGAAAACCCTGGATCCTCAATTAAAGCACTAATGCACACTATTGATAACTACTCTGAACACTCCGGCTATAAGCTGAACAGAGACAAATCTGAAGTTAAACCCTTAAATATTCTCAGCACAAAAGAGATTTTAGGTGACTCAGGACTGGCTTGGCCACCCGGTTACATTAAATACCTGGGAGTCGAATTTGGGAACAACTTAATGGATACCCTACACCATAATGAACTCACTACCCTAGATAAAATTAGGAAACAATTAGACAATTGGTCCCCCAAATTCATCACCTGGTGGGGTAGGATCGAAACAATAAAAATGTTAATCACCCCACTGGTCAACTATCTGATCAACATGTTACCCCTGTTATTATCCAAAGACTTCCATCACAAACTAGATAACCTCATTTCGAAATTCATCTGGCAAGGAAAGAAGGCTAGAATAGCCCTCAAAAAACTTAGGCTGGACAAATCCCTGGGGGGTGTTAACCTGGCCAACTTTAAAACTTACCAAACTGCTTTTCTAGCGAAACAAGGTTCATATTGGCTTCTCCCGCCCAGTAACTACACACCAGTGTGGTTGGAAATTGAAAAAGCCATTTTAGACAAGCTAAACCCACTCACCCTTTTAACCACTAATACCACAAGACTAGTTAGATCTAAATCCATTTTTAAAAACACAAAAACCTCACTACTAAAAGTAGACAAGAAAGAATACAGGGGCAAGCCCATCTGCTTTAAAAACTGGATAAATAAAGGCAAAAAATCCCCCAGTGGAAGGCTCACTATTCCCCCTAACTTTCTCGGAAATCCAAAGCATTTACGACCTCGATAACATAGAATTCTATAACTTTCTTAAAATTAAAACTGCCTTGTCGAAATCTAAACTGCTTAGGCAATCCCCATCTCTCCCGAACTTCATTACAAAAATTAACAAGTTGGGACATCAAGTCTCTCACATCTATAAACTCCTACGCCCTAAAACCACGAACTTGAACACAAACCTAACCACGTTTTGGGAACAACATGCCTCTAACCCCTTAACGGAGGCACATTGGACCCAAATATGGAATTCAGTTACTTACCAGATAATTTCCCCTGTCTTATCTCAAACAAAACTTTGGCTCCTCCACAAAGCTTTTTGGACCCCTGCACGCCTACACAAACAACATCTACGGCCAGCCCCAACTTGCTGGAATTGTGATGAAGAAGTAGGCGATTTAGCACACCTCATCCTTCACTGCAAAACCCTATCCTCTTTTTGGGACAAAGTGTTTGAATTTGTCTCAGTCTTATTTGACTGCTCCCTAAAACAAGCATTTGCAATGCAATAGGTCTCGCATTTACGCGAGTTTAAGCTATTGGCATTGTAAATGCCAATGCCTTATACTTATGTTTCAAAATCGAAAACAAAAATAAAAGGCATTGTCATTTGCAATGTCAATAGCTCAAACTCGCGTAAATGCGAGCTCTATTGCATTGTAAATGCTTGTTTAGTCAAGCTGTACAGAAACACAGCTCCAGTGCAGAATGCCTGAAGGGAAAAACAAATAAAGGTGCTATGACGCGGACAGTGACATAATGCTTTTCTTTATTTGATGGCTGGGAGTGAGTGCAGACCCTGAGGTAAGGTGGAGTGAGGGCCTGTGGGGGAGAGGGGGCAACAGGGACAAAACGTTTTTCAGAAAAAGTGCTGTGACGTGGCTTGGACAAGCCGCATCATACTTTCTTTTTATTTAATATTGCGGTCAGGAAGGGAGGGCAGCGACGGGGCAAGATGGAGGGAGAGCGTTTGGAGGGGCAACATGGACAAAATGAAAAAAGGACCTCCCACAATGCTAGCAGTGGAAAGATTCAAGTACTTTGGCCATGCTCCAGGTTCAGGGTCAAATACAAGAAGAGCACGAACTCTTAAAAAATCAGAAGCAAACAGTGGCAATGAAGCCAACCAATGGTATGCAATGGGCGGGCTCTAAGCCCACTGTAAGCTAAAAAAATGTCTTGCAAGCAACAGCGCATTCTGTGTCGCAGGCGAGACCTAAAAATGACTTTCCTCTCTTCCCTCTTCACATGGTTTAAAAGAATGAGTTATAATTGACTGCAAACCATACAGTCAATTATAACTTATTAATAAAAGTGCAGCTCCATGATACATACAGGTTCTAGACTGATTTAAAGGGGAATTGTTTTCTTTATCTTGTGCTGTCAGGAGTATCCTTTTTAAATAAAAAATAATTTTTAAACTGTTTCATATGACATCACTGCGCCGCAGTCTTCTGTCCCAAATGGCATTTTCATTTCCCTTCTCTAGGGTCACCCCTCTAAACGCAATATTGCTTTTGCTGTAATACCATCAATCAACTACCGATCCACTCCATTCACACAATGCACAGGAAGACTTTTCCACTTATGTCTATATCACCATTGTGGAGATTCCAGAGAGTGAATGAAGGAAAAGTGGATGACAGTGTTTGGGGCTATGAAAACTGTTATTATTTCTCTCCTGTGTTTGGATGACTGCTGGCTGCTGGCCTGTCACTCCTGGGTAAATGGAAGCCTTTAACTGGTAAGGGTTGATTTGCACGCCCTCACATGCAGTGCGCGCGCTTGCTTTCTGGCAGTTGAATTATAAATAAAGTTGAGAGTTGGGAGTCTTTTGTCATTTGAAATGAATGAATGAATGAAATGAATGAATGAATGAATGAATGAATGAATTAAACAGAATTTGTAGAGCGCCTGGTTACCCAAGGGCATCCCCGCGCTATTGCCTGCTCCCACCTTAAACTGAAAGCTAATCATTTGGGGAAGAGTAATGTTTTAATCTGCTTACGGAAAATGAGGTAGTTAGGTTGGTCACGGATCTGCGGAGGCAGACTATTCCAGATCTTAGCCACATTATACGAAAAGAGGCGGCCGCCACTTCGTGCTCTAGTTATTCTTGGGGTTGACAGTAAATGTTTCGTTTCTGACCTGAGGGCTCTGTTTGGACGATATCGATAAATGAGGGACTGAATAACCTGGGATCCCTTCCCTGAAAGTGACCTGTGGGCTATGCATAGGGCCTTAAACTCTATGCGCTCACGGATGGGGAGCCAATGTAAAGATGCCAAAGCTAGTTTAGCGGAGGACCGCTTTGGGATGTTCATGAGCATGCGCGCAGCGCAATTTTGAACAATTTGTAGCTTTCGAATCGAGGAGCGAGGGGCTCCAAGATAAAGAGCATTGGCATATTCAAGGCGTGACAAAATAAGAGCCTGAACTAGGACTCTTCTTGCAGGAAAAGGGAGTAATGGGAGCACTTTACGGATCATTCGTAGGATCCCGTAGCAGCTAGCAGCTACTTTTTGCCCTTGTTCTTTGAAATCAAGGTTCTGGTCGAGCCAGACGCCCAGACTTTTAATTTGATGTTTGGGAGTAGGGGCAGGACCAAAGGAGCTGGGCCAGAGTAGCCCAAGATTTTTGTTTTCTTTGTTCCCTAGGAGCATTAATTCCGTTTTTGATCCATTGAGTTTCAAGAATGACTCTTCCATCCACCTTGATACTTTTTCTAGACAGAGGGCAAGTCCAGGACTGGTGGAATCCCGCTGGTTAACAGAAACAACCAACTGGGTGTCATCGGCGTACATTTCTTGCACAATTCACTCCTGTCTGAGACATGGTGCGTCGTGGAACGTTACAGGTCAATGCTATAGGGAACAGATGTCACTGCCTCCTCTCTGATGGAAGGGATGTGTTTATACGGCTAACAAGGCTGAACAGAAAGCTTCAGTTCTCAGAAATTGGATACATTGTACGAAAGTAGTGGTTTATAATGCGTCTTTCTTTACTACCATCAACTGTGTTCTAGGCCTTCACATTTACACAAATCCACACGCATGTGACAGGAAGAGAAAAATTGACGGAATTCCGCCTTTGTCCTTGATGTATTTGGAAGCTGAAAAATCAACATGCGTGGGACATCTCAGAGAAGGCTGCGTTTGTATGGGCAGTTTTATTGTGTGTGTCGCCCTTAATACACCAGCGGTCTCAATTATATTACGCAACCAGATGCAGACAGCACGCTCCGATTGGAAAATGTGTTTGAGAGTTCACCATGGTGCCCCTACTAGAGGCAGGAGTGGCCAACTGAGCTATTTTGTATTCAAAACTTGAGAGGGAATGAGCTTGGTATAGGCCTCCTTTTGAGACCTGGCTATGAGCATTGTCAGACAGGGTAGGCGTGAGGAACCAAAAGCGCTCCTTGTGAAAAAGCTCGAACTAGCGCTGCTTCCTTTTTTTCAGTTTTTGCAGATTTATATAGCGCGAACTCAACCAGGATGCACGAGCACCAGCTCCATTATAGATTCATTTTTAATTGTTTTAGGCACTGGGAGAGTAAGTGATTTGCCCAAAATCAGAGGAAGCTGAGCCGACGCCAAGACTCGAACCTGGTTTCCCAACTCCAAAGACGGCAGCTCTGGGCGCTGCTACACCCTAATCTTACTCTGTTTCCTCCCATCAATTAACTCTCCCTCTCTCTAAATTGTAAGTTATTCCAATCACGGTAAAATGTAATTTTTCTATGTATATTTTCAACATTACATTTCTGCTAGTATCCTATAACAGTTGTTACCACCCGTTTTGAAAATAGAATGAAAATTACTTTACCTGTTACGGTTTCTTTAAATAAAGAAAAATTGAAATACGGGCTTGATTTGCCTCTCCACTGACCCCCCAATAAAATATTTCTGCCCTGCTTTGTACTAGAACAAATTAAACCAGGCGGTGCCTGTCCCTGCTGCGCTGCTCGCGCCGGAGCCCAAACGGACCCGTGTTTCTTTGACCGCGGGCCGGTTTCGATCACAGACAGATCAAAACCGGACAGTTTCAGTGCAGACGGCCGGCTCTGGTGCTGCTGGTCCATGTTTTCTGTCCAGCTCGAAGTCACTTCACTGAGGCTGTTCTCTTGTCAGGCAATGGAATCTCTTTTCCGGTGGATTTCACAGCAATTTCTAGCGAGAGGCAGCCAAAATAAAGCCTAACAAGCACTCATCAACTGCAATGTAAATAGGGACTGTGTGCGCACCGCTGCTCGGGACTGTGTGCGCGCCCCTGCTCGGGACTAGGTGCATGCTGCTGCTCAGGACTCCATGCGCACAGCTGCTCGGGACTGCGTGCGCGCTGCTGATCGCTCCCGCGGCAATACTCCATGGGAGTTAACTTCTATGGAAAGGTGGGACATGCAGCACCCATCAGCCAGTAACACACTCCCATTTTTAAAGGACACACAGATAAGCCAATGGTAAGCAAAGGAGGAGTCATACCCCACAAAGTAGATATACCAGATCGCCTACAGCGCAAGCGCTGTTTAGGCTCGACCTAAAAAGACTTTGCCACCCTTATTGCCGGTTTCACCACTATAGGCCTAGAAAACCAGTCAGATAAGGCTCTATTGGATCTCCTACTCACAGCAGCAATAAAAATTGTTTTAAATAACTAGAAGGCCACAAACAAAGCCTCTTACAAATGTTGGATTAACTGGATTATACATTTAAGGGACGCTGACAATATCGCTCTCCAACAATCCCCTTGTAAAACACCTGTCAGACACATCTGGAATAGGTTAGACAACTACTTTGCTTCCAATAAACCACCTTGACTTGACCCTGATCACACCCTTTCTTAATCATTCTGCAATGTATTGATCCCCCTACACCTACCTTTAACTGACGTTGGATTCTCCTCCTACCTCCACACAAGTGACACGTTAGACTACCACTTCTTTTCTTGCTTTGGTAACTCACATGGGAAAGTATTATTCACTCAGTACTGGTTCTCTGGTTCTCTACCTTCTCAAATCACATAACGTAACCTTTCCGGTATATGTATTCTCAGGCCTCTCATTATTTCGTATGTTTGCTAGGTACTGTTCCTTATCATTTTTACTCTGTATTATTACTTTTATTGATTTGCTTGCCATCGTTTTGCCCAGGGCCGGACTGGGAACCAAAACCGGCCCTGGCACACTGCTCGGCTGTCCCCCCGAGGGGGGAGGAGTGGGTGCGGTCGAGCTGTTTGCATGGCCGGTTTCAGCCGATTTTGTTACAGGGGCCGATATTGCCGGCCCCCGGTAACAAAACGGCCCCCCAGGGGCCTAAAACCGGCCCCCAACCTGGCGGCCCACCGGGGAAACGCCCGGTGCCCGCTACGGCCAGTCCGGCCCTGGTTTTGCCTTATTGTGTATTGTGCACTATTGTTTGTACTTGGCTGTTTCTCACTGCTCGCCTCTCTTGCCGTTTATCCCCACCCAATATAACCAAGTCTGTATTATTATTTCTTTATATGCTCTTTAAAAATTAATAAAATCATTTGAAATAAAAATTGTGTAACTAACAAAAACGCTTTTACTTACCTGTTTACAGGTAATGTCCCAGTGCAGTATCCAGGCATACTGCACTGTGTAAGAAAAGTAATCTCAAAAGTAACTTACCAGTAATTTTACTAAAACTCCTATAGAAAGTATATGTACTGTATTTACAAAGCATTGCATTTCTCAGTAACAATATTGTAAGTCAAAACAAAGTGCATATACAATCACAATCCAAACTGTATTACAACTGTATATTTACTGCTAAGTATTTATCACTTACCTATGCCAGGCTTGCTTGTTTCTAGGAAATAAAAAAACTAAAAGAATATTTTTATACAAAAACAATTGGTTTAGTCTTTGAGTGTGTGAATTCATTTGCTGACTGAGTGTGTACAACAAATGTTTAACACTGTCCTCTGATAAAGCCTTACTGCTTGACCACACTACCACAAATAGAGAGTGAGGTTCTATCTAACTTTGCCTCTGCCTACCTTTGGGGATCCACTGGACTCTGTGCGCACTATACCTCACTTTGGTATAGTATATACAGAGCCAGCTTCCTACAGCAGTGAAGTGGAACTCAAGCATATATTGATGTAGTAATATCATGTAAATCCTGTAAAATGTTCAGAAAACTGCTCAATGCACAGTTCATGTGATTTGATTACAGTCCCTAATCCTCTGTAAAGGAGGATAGGAGTTTATAGGCTCATAGCTCATTTTTTAATAAATTAGTAACTTGGTGGAATAGGATTTACCTACATTTTATGTAGTGGAACAAAGACATTGCATTACTAAGAATTCATTAGGGATAGCACAGGGGATTAATGCACTACCTGCAGACAAGGCTAAATCTGCTGTTTTCAGCTCTATTAGTCTACAAGACAGGCATCAAACATTGCATACAAACTTAATAATTTCCTGGTGTCACCCTCTATCTGGAGGCAACACTGTCAAGTGGTCTCATGTTTGTGTGACGCCGGTAGACAGTCCTGACCTTTTGTGAGCCCATGTTTGCAATGTTAACAGCAAAATTACACGTGTCAGAAAGCCACATGCTCTTGGTATATTACTATAACTCAGACGCTAGTTTGGGTAACATTACAATTTCCCCCATCTTCTGCTTCTATCTAGACCAAGGCATCTAAAAGTAACCCGGATCAGTGTGTTTTGCAGCATATGGACTTCCACATGCCCCATCGCTCTTTCACACTTACACTCACTCAGAATATGTTTATTTATTGATGAGTTTTGTGATTTGCCTCAAGGTAAAAGCAGATTGGAAGAGAAAATTGATTGTTGGATGTGGAAGTAATCTATTGGGCATGGTGATAAACCAAGTCCAAAAGTCATCAGAACAAGACATGTTCCTGGACAATCTTAAATGGAGGCAGGTTTGAAAATGTCTGTTTTTAAGAGTTTTCTGGACTTCCTGTGGTTGGATTCAGCTCCTAAGCTGGGGCCAGGATGCAGCGTTCCAGTCTTGGCCTGTCCAAGCCCAAAGATGTTCCACCATAGTTTACCCTCTTGAAGGGTTGTTGGTTATGTGATGGCACACACTGAGCACAAATCTCTCATGGGGGTGTAGTGTAGTGCGGTGCAGTGGTTATGTTTGTGAAAAAATAAGTGCCGAGCCCTCTTCAGGAGGCCACTGCAGCTTGTATCAGCCCACTGCTCCTGTCAGCGCCACCTGTGACAGAACCAGCACAACTACTTACCATGAACTCCTACAAGTGTGACAATTCGGATTATTCCAGGCCCCTAAAGGGGTAGGAAAGGCTTGGAAGGCAGGTAATAGCTATTTTAAAGTATGTTGAATTAATAACCAACTGTTGTTTTGCTTGTGTCTGTATTACACAAACAGCGCCACCATGTGGGAGACTCTAATAAGCACCAGTGTTGACAATTAAGTGTCTGTGCCAAGTACAAGAAACCACCGGCTCAAATTAAGCACTGGTGCGGTGTCATTTTCCGCCGGTATGCAGAATCTTTACTCAAGGAATGCTTTGTGGATGAAACACAAGACCATAACTGAATCCTGGCAATGTTGAGGCATTTAACTTACCAGGAGCATTCAAGCTCCATTTGGTGCATTCAGAGACTGGATGTTAGCCTGTCTTCTCAATATGCAACTGACACTTGGGGCTGTATTACATAAAGTGCCCCGGGGGCGCAACAGGCATTTGCGCCCGCTTTGCGTGCCCCGGGGCACTTTGGTATTACAAAAGGGGCCGCAGACGCGTGTGCGGCCCCTTCTGTAATACCGATAGCACTGGCGCACATAAAGCGCCAGTGCTATCTGAAATGGGTGTTTCCTCATTTGCATGGGGGCATGTCCCATGCAAATTAGGGAATCCCTTTACCTCTTTGCCCGCGCCGTATTACAGACACTGGTGCAGAGGCAAAGAAGCCCTCAGGAGGCGCACACACAGTGCGCCACCTAAAAGTTGGTGCACTGTGAGTGCGCCTCCTGATGGAAGTCCTGTAGTGGGGGAAGGGGGTCCCTTGGACTCCCCAGACATCCCCTTGCAGGTGGGTGCAGTCACTGACTGCAAGGGAATCTCTTATCCCCTTCAAAAGTGCAGGCGGGTGCCACCTGCACAGTGAAAACACAGAGCGGCTGTAAAGCAGCTGCTCCGGTTTTCACCTGAATATGCTGCCCGCAGCGCAGCAAGAGTTCACGGCTGCCATGGGGGCAGCGCCTTCATGGTAATAGAGTGCATTTTCACCTTTTAAAAAGTGCGCCCGGCGTAAACAATGAAAATGCGCTATTAACATAATACGGCCCCAGATTAACTGTCTGCTGTGGTGGATCTGCTACAGGGGCCCACGAGGGACAATACGTCTCTGTTTTCTATTTTGCGGCACCTCTAACATAGAGGAGCCCACTCAAAGCTTACAGATAAACCGAACAATAATTCTCCCTGGTTAGACACTGTTAGCAATGGAAATATTTAATTAATCTACTCAAAGTGTAATTGCAAAGTTAAATATCCGTGAGAACTGCTGGGTAAATAAAGAATGACGGAGCTCTTAGTGTTCCTGATGGACTCCGTAGACCTGTGACGTGTAGTGTCCTCGGTCAGGGCCCAATGCTGAAGACACATAGAGTCGAGACACGTGTGGGTCCGAGTGCAGCCAGTAACTCACTGACTCCGCCCAGCGTGACCTGGGCTATTTATTTAACAGTACACGTGCTGGCCGAGCGTACGCTGGGCCAGCCCAACACATTACGTAACTGTCCTGAGCCAGGGGTGGCAACCACCCCTCATCTACAGGGGTAACTTGGAGTGGTCCAACATGGACGACATTACATTCCTCCTTTACCCAAAACATAAATAAACCAAACAACTGGGAAGACCCCAACAGTTATGAGCACCAAGATAATAAACAGGGCATCTATGGAACAGTCTTACTTAGTCTGCCGACGCCACCATGTTCTCGGTCTGGAGGTTGACAGCAGGCAACAAAGTCCTGATACTTCTGGGACGGCTTGGGGTAGGGCCGCAGACAGTATCGACCCTGGCTGTTTCTGTCAGGGGGTCAGCGAAGGTTCCATAGGACTGCCATTGTCTTGTGTCGGTTGACTGCCCCTGAATTCTTTGTCCTGGGCTTTCTCAGGAGCCGGGGTGCTTCTGTCGTTATCCGCGGTGACGGCGGGGGCCGGTCGTTCCTTCCCTGCGAATCACGAGGAATGTCCAGTTCAGCCATCCTTTGCTCGTCAAGTGGGAGAAACTCCTCCGCGTCGTCATCTGGGACTTTCTTGAAGAAAGCTATGTTGCGGGTGACACTTTCGTGCCCCCGTGATGCTGTTACCATTGTACCTTTGATTCTGACCACTGTCCATGGAGCCAGTTCAAATGGCAATCTGAACTTTCCGCCGGGGTGGCGGTCACGCACTAGTACTCGGTCGCCGACAGTGATCGGGCTTTCTTGCGCATGCCTCCTCTGGGACGCCTCTTGGTTGGTCTTCGTCCGCCTTGCCAGGGAGTGGTTTGGAGGGTTCGGGAGTCTGCCCACACAGGATGGTGCGGGATGGTGTCTGTCACTGCTCGACCGAAACATAGGCGGCTCGGGAGATGCCGGTGGTGCAATGTGGGGTGAGGCGATATTCGCGGAGAAAACGGTACAGTGCCTGTTCCAGGATGTGGCCATCGGCAAGGGCTATCTGGATCGCCTTGTTTAGGGTCCTCATCAGCCGTTCTACTTCCCCATTCGCTTGGGGCCACCTCGGGTTATCCGTCGGTGTTTGATCCGGAGGGAGGTCAGGTACTCAAGTAGCTCAGCGCTGGTGAACGGCGGACCGTTGTCTGTCCGGAGCTCTCCAATCAGGCCATGGGTGGCCATAATCTTCTCCAGTTTGGGAATGACCTCTCCTGCTGATGTAGAGGAGACTATCTCGATTTCTGGGTATCGCGAGAAGTCATCCACCACTACTAGCATGTACTTCCCTCCCGGTAAGCTGCCGAAATCTGCGCTGGCTCTTTCCCAGGGGGCGTTGGGGCCTGCTTCGGTGATCACCGGCGCCGGACTGCTGGGCAGGCTGGTTGCGAGGCAAACTGGGCAGCGTTGAATGATCGATTCGACTTGTTGATCTAAACCAGGGAACCAGACTTTGCTCCTGAGGCGGTTCTTTGACTTTACAATCCCTTGGTGTGCACCATGTGCAAGGAGGGCTGCCTGGTGGGTCAGGCGTTCAGGCAGGACGAGGCGAGGGCCTCTCAGGAGACAGCCATCTGCAGATACTGACAATTCGTGGCGCACTTGATGCAGAGCCTTTAAGGTGGTTTGGGCCGCTGTCGTGCGGAATGGTGTTGGGTTCTGCAGACTCTTCCAGTCTCCCGAGGTGATTGCTTGGATGGCGATTTGAAGGCAATCGTCTTCTCTGGTGGCGTGTATCACTTCCTCCAGCGAGATCGGGAGCGGTCGGGACCTTTCGATTATCATTCGCACGTAGTCTTCTGTTGCTACTGCTTCCTCCGCCTCCGGCTTGGTGGCAGGTCTGGCGTGCCTGGATAGGAAGTCCGCCGGGTTGCGGGTGCCTGGTCTGTACTCCACGGTGAACTGGAACTCTTGTAGCTGTAACACCCATTTTTCTATCCGTGGGGGAGGACGCGATGATGATCCCTGAAACAGCGGGACAAGGGGTTTGTGGTCGGTGACCACCGTGAACGGGTGCCCGTACAGGTAGATGTGGAAATGGCGGCATCCCCACAGGATCGCGATGGCTTCCTTCTCGATTTGAGAGTAGCGCTGTTCTGTGGGCGTAAGTGTCCTGCTGGCGTACGCCACCGGGGCCCATTCTCCACAGGTCTGCTGCTGGGCTAGGACCGCCCCAAGGCCCGTGGGGCTGGCATCTACTACCAGCTGGGACTCATTTCGGGGTCAAAGAACACCAACGTCGTGTCAGCCGAGAGCGCAGCTTTCGCTTGGCGGAACGCCTCCTCTTGCTCTGCTTCCCACATCCAGTGGCTGGAGGATTTGGTGAGGTCACGGAGAGGCCCTGTCAGGTCCGAGAGGTTTTTGATGAAGCGCCCGCAGTACGTGACCATGCCTAGGAAGCTGCGGACACCAGACACTGACGTCGGGGCGGGAGCTTTCTGTATGTCCGTTACCTTGTCCGGGTCGGGGCCAACGCCCTTGTCGGAGAAACGATATCCAAAGAAACTGATGTCTCTCCTCAAAAACTCGCACTTTTCGCGGTGGAGGGTGAGTCCGCTGTCTCGGATGCGGGATAGCACGGCCTGGAGACGCAGGAGGTGCTCTTCCAGCGTGGGTGCGTGCACCAGGATGTCATCGCTCACGTTGAGCACACCTTCCAGCCCTTGGAGTACGTTTTTGACGATGTTTTGGAATACTTCAGCAGCGCTGGAGATGCCAAAGTTGAGGCGGGTGTAGCGCCAGAGCCCGGCATGGGTGGAGAACGTAGTGATGGGGCGAGAGTCCGGGTGGAGCGGGATCTGGTGATATCCTGAGCGAAGGTCCATCTTTGAGAACCACTTGGAGCCCGCAAGCTCCCCGATGATGTCGCTCTACCGTTGGAGTCAGGTGGCGTTCTCGCTTGATTGCGAGATTCGGGACCCTCATGTCCACACAGATGCGGACGGCTTCCGGTTGTTTCGGTTTCTTCGCGACGACAATGGGTGACACCCATGGGGTTGGGCCGCGCACCCGTTCGATGATGCCCGCTTTCTCCAGGAGGCGTAGCTCAGCTTCTACTTTGGGGCGGAGGTGGAAGGCAATTCTCCTGTGACGGAGGGCGATCGGGGCGACGGACTTGTCGATGTGTAGTCGGACTGCGGGACCCTTCAGGCAACCGATCCCTTCGAATAGTGCTCCGAACCCTTGTAGCAGGCGGTCTAGGTCGTTGGCGTGCACGTTGAATGCAAAGTGAATCAGGTTGAGATCCTGCGCGGTGCGGCATCCAAGTAGGAAACCTGAGCCTTCCTGTGATACATATACTTTGGCCTGTTGGTGTGCGGTCTCGTGCGAGAGACTGGCCTGGAATACGCCACACAGCGTGAGTGGAGAACGGGTGCCGAAGGCATAGACTTGTACTCTGGTAGGGCGTAGCGTTGGAGGGTTGGGCAAACTCCGGTAGACGCTGGCAGCCATGAGATTAATGGTGGCACCTGTGTCAATGAGGGCTGCTATGGCATGTTCTTGCACTTTGACTTTACACATGGGCGTAGTGTGATGGGTGGTCGGCAGAGCATTCAGCATTCGGACTACGTGGACCGTGGCAGCATCGGCTTCATCGTCGTCCATGTCGCTGTCGGGGAACCTTCGGGAGGCGGCTCAATCGCACGAACTCGCCGTGGTGGGCCGCTTTGCTTCCTCCTCTGTGTCGACCGGCATACTTTGGAGAAATGGTTTACTTTACCACACGCGCTGCAGGTCTTGCCATGCGCGGGACAGGCTCCGTCGTGGGGTAACAGGCCTCCGCACCACCCACATGGTCGACTGCGGGGTTCGGCAGGGGGTCGTAAACTTCGGCCTCGTGGCTCTTTGTCGTGGTTCCTGCACGTCAGTGCGAATGGCGCATACAGGTTCTTCTTTGACCGTGGTGGCCGGCTTGGGGTCTCATGTGCGCTGCGCGGGCTCTGGACAATTCTTTGGAGCGGCCAAGTGTCAGGATGTCCCTCATGGACATATTGTGTTCTTGCAGGACTCTTTCTCGCAGTTTGGAGGATGCGCAGCCTTGGATGAACTGGGCCCGGATTTCGTCGTCCTCGTCTGGGAGGGTGCAGGTGCTTGCCAGCTCTTTCAGCTTCGCGTAGAAGATGTCTACCGACTCCTCCGGTTGTTGGCGTGCTTGGCGGAGCAGGAAGCGCTCGTAGTCGGGGTTGGCAAAAGGTTCAAAATAGGCTGTGATGGCGTCGCGCATCGTGGCGTAGTTCCTTGGGGGTCCTGCTTCTCGCACGGTCTTAGATATTTTGTGGATGTCTGCCCCTCCGAGGTGAAGAAGCATGGGCCTCCTCCGCGGAGCAGGGATGTCCGCCGCGTCGAAGTATGTTTCTAGGCGCTCGACCCATGCCTTCCAGCGTGCTGCTTGGGAAGGTGGGGGGCCTGTGATGGCAAATGGCTCCAGATGTGGCACAGACGCCATGCGGTCGACGCAGTGGGCGTGAGCAGGGTGGCTGAGCACGTGCAATAAGGCACCAGCAGGCAGGGCCCGTGAGCAGGCGCTGTGTCACGCGGGGCGCCGTAGGGCGGCGTAGGCGGTAAACCCTCGACAGTTGCAGTGAGGCTGTGGGGGGTGAGGCGTAGCAGTTGGGTGTGCACAGCCACCGGAGGGCGCTGCGGAGTGAGTCCAGGCAACTGCGGCCTACGCCCTGCGTGTTCGGGCCAGATGAGGGCGCGCCGTGCTTGGACGCCACGTGTGGCTAGGCAGGCGGCCTGAAATGTCCTTGATGCGAGGGGGGGAAAAGAGAGAGAGAACCTAGCTGGGCTGTGGCCTTTCCTTTCTGTGCCCCTCGCTGCCCCACTGTTGTTGTGCCCGTGATTTGCCTGCTTTCCCCCCCGTTTTTCCTTCTGTGCCCCTCGCTGCCCCACTGTTGTTGTGCCCGTGATTTGCCTGCTTTCCCCCCGTTTTTCCTTCTGTGCCCCTCGCTGCCCCACTGTTGTTGTGCCCGTGATTTGCCTGCTTTCCCCCGTTTTTCCTTCTGTGCCCCTCGCTGCCCCACTGTTGTTGTGCCCGTGATTTGCCTGCTTTCCCCCCGTTTTTCCTTCTGTGCCCCCGCTGCCCCACTGTTGTTGTGCCCGTGATTTGCCTGCTTTCCCCCCCGTTTTTCCTTCTGTGCCCCTCGCTGCCCCACTGTTGTTGTGCCCGTGATTTGCCTGCTTTCCCCCCCGTTTTTCCTTCTGTGCCCCTCGCTGCCCCACTGTTGTTGTGCCCGTGATTTACCTGCTCTCCCCCCCGTTTTTCCTTCTGTGCCCCTCGCTGCCCCACTGTTGTTGTGCCCGTGATTTACCTGCTCTCCCCCCGCTTTTCCTTCTGTGCCCCTCGCTGCCTATCGCCATTCCCGCCGCTGCGTCCCCTGCGGCCCCGCCCCCTGACTGCCCATTCGCTGCCCCTGCCTCCCGCCTCCCAGCTGCTCCTCCCTCCCACCTCCCCATAAATGGCGGCCGCTGCACGGCCGCGCAGCGGACGTGCGCAGCGGGCGCGCCGCTGGCGCGCCGAAGGCGCGCCTAAGGCAAGCCCGTCTGCGCCCGTCCGCGACTGGACCGCGCCCAGCGCCAGAACCCCTGGATCCCACCGATGCAACACCACTCGACGGACCTACGACGCCGCCACACTCACCGCACTCAATGCCGGCCGGAACCCTGCCTGCTACCGAGCCTCACCGAGACGCACCCACGGACCCTTCACCTGCCAAACCTGCCGATTCACCTGCCCCTGACGTGCACCACCTCCGCCAAGTCGAGCAACAGCAGCAACCACCTGAAATGCATCCTGCTGAACACCCGCTCCGTCCACAGGCACGCCGTGGAACTCTGGGACCTGCTCGACGCAACAGCACCGGACATCGCCTTCCTCACCGAAACCTGGATGAACGCCTCCTCAGCGCCTGACATCGCCATAGCCATCCCGGATGGATACAAGATCACCCGGAAGGACCGCGTCAACCAGACGGGAGGAGGCATCGCCATCGTACACAAGAACACCATCCGCATCTCGACTAACTCCGACGAGACCTTCACCGCCGCCGAACACCTACACTTCCAGATACACACGGACCCCAAGACCACCCTCCGAGGCACCCTCATCTACAGACCCCCGGGACCACGCACACTATTCAGCGAAGACATCGCAGACTTCATCAGCCCGCACGCCATGCCCTCCGCCGACTACATCCTCCTAGGGGACCTCAACTTCCACCTGGAGAACAACAACGACAGAAACACCACCGCCCTGCTGGACAACCTCGCCAACCTCGGACTCAAGCAACTGGTGAACACGCCCACCCACTACGCCGGCCACACGCTTGACCCCGTCTTCTCGTCCAGCAAGCACATCTCCTTCAGCCACGCCACCGGACTCCACTGGACCGACCACAGCTGCGTCCACTTCAGCTTCAGAAAGACTGCGACCCACCACCACCCGCAACAGGCTCCCCGCCGGAGCTGGAGCAAGATCACCGCCGAGCAGCTCACCGCCTCCTCAGCCAGAACACACCCACCGACACAACGGACCCAAACGAAGCAGCCAGCAACCTCGCCAAGTGGCTGACCGCCTGCGCCGACGACCTCGCACCACTAAAAACCCTCCCAGCAGACCCGGAAGCAAGAAAACCCCTTGGTTCACCAACGAACTCAAGGAATCCAAGAAGAACTGCCGCACTCTCGAGAAAACCTGGCGACTCGACCAGACCACAGACAACAGGACCGCCCTCAAGCACGCCACCCGCAAACACCACCAGCTGATCCGTGCCACCAAGAAGTCGGCACTCAAAGAACGACTGGACAACAACGCCCATGACAGCAAGGAACTTTTCAGCATCGTCAAAGAGTTCTCCAACCCCAGCGCCGGAAACAACGACATCACCCCTCGCAAGACCTCTGCAACTCACTCTCCGCGTTCTTCCACCGCAAGATCACCGACATACACAACAGCTTCAACGCACAAACAACGCACCCTACCGCCGAACCAATGCCCGCCACCACCACCCTCTGCAACTGGACCCCGATCAACACCGAAGACACCACCCGCACGATGAACTCCATCCACTCCGGATCACCAACCGACCCCTGCCCACACCACGTCTTCAACAAAGCCGACGCCACCATCGCACCCCATCTCCGGGACATCATCAACTCCTCCTTCCGCACCGCCACCTTCCCGGAGAGCTGGAAGCACGCCGAGCTTACCGCCCTCCTGAAGAAACCAACGGCGGACCCCACCGACCTCAAGAACTACCGCCCCATCTCGCTCCTTCCGTTTCCGGCCAAAGTCATCGAGAAGACCGTCAACAGACAGCTTGCCGCCTTCCTCGAGACGAATGGATCCTCGACCCCTCGCAGTCCGGGTTTCGGGCCAACCACAGCACCGAGACCGCCCTTATCGCAGCCACCGACGACATCAGAACCCTAACCGACAACGGGGAAACAGCTGCCCTCATCCTCCTGGACCTCTCCGCGGCGTTCGACACCGTCTGCCACCGCACCCTAGTGAAGCGCCTCAGCAACATCGGAATCCGAGAGAAAGCACTGGAATGGATCATCTCGTTCCTCGCCGGAAGAACCCAGAGAGTCCGCCTCTCCCCGTTCAGATCCGAAGCCACCGAAGTCATCTGCGGCGTTCCACAAGGATCCTCACTCAGCCCGACCCTCTTCAACGTCTACATGAGCCCCCTCGCAGCCATCGCACGCCGACACAACCTCAACATCATCTCCTACGCCGACGACACCCAGCTGATCCTCTCCCTCACCAACGACCCCACTACCGCCAGAGCCAACCTGCACGACGGGATGAGAGACGTCGCCGACTGGATGAGGAACAGCCGCCTTAAACTGAACTCAGACAAGACGGAAGTCCTCATCCTGGGCTCATCACCCTCCGCCTGGGACGACTCCTGGTGGCCCCCGGCCCTGGGCACCGCACCCAAGCCAACGGACCACGCACGCAACCTGGGCTTCATCCTGGACTCCTCCCTATCAATGACCAAACAAGTCAACGCCGTCTCATCTTCATGCTTCAACACCCTGCGCATGCTCCGCAAGATCTTCAGATGGATCCCCACTGAAACCAGGAAGACCGTCACCCAGGCACTCGTCACCAGCCGACTGGACTATGGGAACACCCTCTACGCCGGAACCACAGCCAAACTTCAAAAGAGACTCCAGCGCATCCAGAACGCCTCCGCACGACTCATCCTGGACATCCCCCGACACAGCCACATCACCGTACACCTGAAAGACCTGCACTGGCTCCCCGTCAGCAAGAGAATCACGTTCAGACTCCTCACCCACGCACACAAGGCCCTCCACGACCTGGGCCCAAAGTACCTCAACGACCGCATGTCCTTCTACACGCCCACACGCCAGCTACGATCAACCAGCCACGCCCTCGCCACCGTACCACGCATCCGCAGAACCACCGCCGGAGGAAGATCCTTCTCCTACCTGGCGGCCAAGACCTGGAACTCCCTCCCCACTCACCTTCGGCGAACCCAGGACCATCTCGCCTTCAGGAAGCAGCTCAAGACCTGGCTGTTCGAGCAGTAACTTACCCCCTCCCCCAGCGCCTTGAGACCCTCCCGGGTGAGTAGCGCGCTCTATAAATGCCGTGATTGATTGATTGATTGATTGAGGTGCAGGCGTGGAGAGCGGCTGGGAGTGGGCGGCGTCACACTTACCGCCACTCTGAGGGCCGCCGGAGGGTTGTAGCGGAGATGGCTGGGTGCCGGAAGGCACCGAAGGAATCCGCACGCGCGCGGACAGCAGGGCAGCCGTAGATGCTGTCGACCTTGATGGTAATGCGGCTGCGCAGGGCTGCGCGATAGCGGTGGCAGGCGTGCGGTGGAACGCACCGTGCGTTGGGCGAGAGATGCGGGAGACGCGGCTGGGGCAGTCTCGTGTCGACGGTGCCGGTGGCAGGCACAGCCGGTGAGTTGAGTCACGGTGGGGGTGGGAGACCACCTCGTCGCCAGTGTAGTGTCCTCGGTCAGGGCCCAATGCTGAAGACACATAGAGTCGAGACACGTGTGGGTCCGAGTGCAGCCAGTAACTCACTGACTCCGCCCAGCGTGACCTGGGCTATTTATTTAACAGTACACATGCTGGCCGAGCGTACGCTGGGCCAGCCCAACACATTACGTAACTGTCCTGAGCCAGGGGTGGCAACCACCCCTCATCTACAGGGGTAACTTGGAGTGGTCCAACATGGACGACATTACATGACGTTCGCGTTGGAGGGTAGGGAATGCAGGTTTAGAACCAGTGGCGTAACAATAGGCCTCGCAGCCCCAGCGGTGTGGGGGCCCCTGGGGCCCCTCAGGCACTGTGCACGGGCGTTGGGGCCTTTGGCCTTAAAGCACTTGACTTGGTCCGGAGCGTGGAGGGCCCCCTCCGCGATCTTTGCAGGGGGGGACCCTTCAAGTTTCGTTACGCCCCTGTTTAGAACGCTGGGTTCTTGCTTACACGCTGAAGAATAAAGCTGTGTATAGCTACTCTCTGTGTGTGGCGTAGTCACTGGCGAGTGCCGGGCTGGGTAGGATGCTACAATCCATGATCTGACAGAGCAGATACATCCGTTTCCAGTGGGTACACATTTCAGAGACAATGGAGCACCCGCCATTATTGAATCTAAGGGATGACCCTTCCTGGCCAGTGATCCGGCAGCAGCGAGCGGTCATAGCTCCTCATTTGCCCAGTTCTTTTAACTGCCTGTGAAGCTCCGAATGGGCCAAAAAAACACTAAACAGCCCAGAAAGTGCGAGCTGGCCTTGGCAGCCCGAGCAGTGATGGGAAGGGAGCCCCTCCGAGCAGCGAGCCGGGGGCGTGAGCCGGGCTGTCTGGTGACTCATGCAGTCTAAGGCCACAGGGCCAGCGCGGCATTATCTGCAATTAGATCTGACAACATTAAACAGAAAGCTGCAGCCGAGGCCGCCACTGCCCGCCTGGCAATTAGGCTAAAAACAGAGACTATTACATTTACAGAAGAAGCCTCAGGAAATCGAAAGTTAAATACTTAAGAGGGCCCCAGGCGCTCAAGGACTTTTGGTCTCAGTTCTCTTTACAGCGCCCAGCACGAAGCTGACCCCTTCTCTCCATCCGGCAGAAGTGCCGCAGGCGCTAGAATGCAACAAGACGTTATTATGCCTGTTGTCGCCTCTGCGTGAACAGAGGGCTGCGGGTTCAAGTCTCACCAGGCCACTTAAAACAATATTGCAAACTAAATCGCCTTTAGGCGCTTCCAGGATGAGCAAAGCGGTGCAATTATCTGTTAATGCCTAGGGCCTTGACGTCTAAAGTGAATACTGGAAATTCTATCTTAACGCACAAACTCTGCAACAGTTTTGGCCTGACTGGGCTCGTACCACATAAAGCACAAAACCCAACACAACAGAACACATCACCACCACAATAACATGCCACACAACAGATATGCACAAACATTGTCACACATTACCACCTCGAGAAATCTGCTTTCATAATACAGTGGAAAAGGTGTTTGCACCAAGTACTGGCTTAGTTTACCTCCAAGGAGATGAAAAGGCACCAACCAAAAATACTTTGTGATAGAGCCCCTGGTCTTCAGCCTGTTCTATGCCAATCTAATTAGCAAGAGGAGGTGCCAGGTGCGGTGCTTGTCAACAGTGGAACCAGGCCAGAGCCGGACTGGCCATTAGCGGGTACCGGGCGTTTTCCCGTTGGGCCGGAAAGGTGGGAGCTGGTTTTTGACCCGTTTTGTTACTGGGGCCCAGTTATGCAGCAGTGCAATATCGGCCCCCTGTAACAAAAGCGACAGCGGTGCATGACACTCACCCCCACCCGGGGCAGGTCAAGCGGAGTTGCCAGGGCTGGTTTCTGTTCCCAGTCTGGCTGTGAACCAGGCACAGACTCCATTGGCTGTAACAAATGAAGTGATTGCCCCCGCACAGATGGATCTGGAGGCCTGCTAGGGATGATGGTGCGTAATAGCCACAAAGATGCCTTAAAATGTCTTTACACCTATTTTGTACATTGTAGCCAATTTTTTGAAAATAGGAAATTGGCCATTCCTTGGCTCCTGGTAATGTTTATAGTCTAAGGGGCAGATTGATCAAGGCTTTGCACCAGTGCAGTGTCGCAAACAGTGACGCAACTCGATGCAAAAGTCTTGATCTGGGTTTTACTTTGAGTGTAAATCCTGATCTGCACTAGAAAGTAGCTCTAGAGCAACAAAAGTACTTTAGAAGTTTGCATTACTTTTCATCAAGGGGGCAGCCACTAAGTTGTACATGGGTGTTTGCATGCAACCAGCCATGGGTTTTAACACAAAGCCCAAGCTCATAAAACAGATAGACAGGGCTTTGTGTCACGAATGTACGTCTCTTCGACGCAGATGTAAAATGTGAAAAAAGTTTTCTTTTCTCAAAACCTTTCTAACTTTGTATGTGTGCTGTAATGTAGAACACACATGGTAAGTTAGAAAAGTGCTGAACTATATCTAAGCATCGTATTTGGTACTGGGAGAGTCCCCTTCAGTACAAAACATATGCTTGACATCGCAAACACACACACTGCATGTGGAATAAGGGTGTGTGCATTGGTACCTGCCAGCCTAAAGTACTCCACCACAGTGTGAGATAGAGAGGCAGCGCCCAGTGGCGTGGCTAGAGCTTATGCCGCCCGGGGCGGTCCCTGAGTTTGCTGCCCAGTGACGGCCGGTGCAGGTAAGAGCGGGGTGGGGAGGGTGGCGGGGGAGTCAACATACGACGACGAGGGAAAGAAGGAAAATAACATTAAAAAAAATGAAAACTTACCTTGCGCTTGCTGCCGCCCCCAAAAAAGTGCCACCTGGGGCAGACCGCCCCGTCCCCTCTATGCCTCTGGCAACACCTTACCTTACTAGATATGGTGCTTTTCTGCTCTCTCCCTTACATGCAACTTTAGTTGTGGTGCTGCGCTAGGTTGTGTATGCGGCACAACCTGTCATATCAGTGGGGGTTCTTGGAGTCTCATTTAGCTACCAATTTATAACTCCATTCAATTACTACCTCAAATGTAATGTGTGACGTAAAATAGCCAACAACAGTATTTTGATGCAGAACTGCTCTGGCATGATGTGCACAATAAGGCATTAGTGAAAGTAATTGTAAAAAACAAGAAATAAACTAAATGAATGAACCTCTGGAGACGCCTTAGTAGAATTCAAGTTCAATTAGCATAAAACAATCAATCTCTGTTGCCCTGCACCGGTTCCAATAGAATGGCAAGTGCTATTTAAAATACTCAGGAATTCTGACTCTTTTATGTCATTCTTAGAATATAAGACTCTCTGTCAAAATTTCAGATTCATACTGTTTCACTATTTGGACCCGCAAGATGAGAAGCCTGATTCAAATAATAATTATTTGATTGCAATACTAGATACTGAATAATAATATCTTGTTTTTATTACAAAAAATATGGCACTTCTCTGCTTTTTCTAAGCACTTTAAAGAGAATATTTATGAACCAGTGGAAGGATGAAAGTCCTAGTCAGAGATTTATAACCTTTAGATCCCCGCATTTGTCAGTTGCGATCATTCTGGGGAGTGAAATTACTTGACCGCAATGTCCATATAGAATTAAAATTGAGTTGCTGCCAAAGAATTGTTCCCTCTTGAGAAGCCAGATTCAGGGCTGTGGTGGCCACCACTGGTAATTGAATAGCTATATGCATGGTGCACAACAATCTGTTAAACTGGGCATCTGGAAGCTTTATGCTGCATTTGAAGATTCTTTTGTGCATTTTGACTTCATTGCTCATGACCTGCTTCGGGGACAAAAGAGGCTCATCTGGGTGTAGATCACAGGATGCTCAGCCCTTCATCCCAACACCAGGGAGGAGAAGAACTGTGGAAGGGAGGAACTAAGGGGCATATCAGCAACAGACGGCGATAAATATCGCAAAGCGCGTTTAGCGCTTTTATATTTATCGCCGTCCATCGCTGGAATTTATCGCCCGGTTAGTGCGTTATCAACAACGCGTTACTCCTGGGCGATAATATTCCAGCGCTAACCAGGGAAATGGGCCAACATCGCTGGAAAACCAGCGATGTTGCACTCGGCGATAGCCTTGGTGATACGACCCTGTGGTCGTATCACCATAATCCACCTCCCATGTTGTGAATGCCTTAGTCAGGAATTTAACAGACGTTAAATTCCTGCGTTAAGGCAGAGTTAGCGCGATGATTATTATCGCTAAGGCTCTTTGCTAATATCGCGAAGCTGCCTTAGTGATAATTTCCCATGTAGTTTTCTCAGCCACGCCTACTTAGCATCTCATTAGCGATGTTTATCGCTGAGGTGCCAGGCGTTGGGAATTCGGCAGCTAACATGCGCTAATGCATGTTAGCGCTGCCTTGTTTATAGGGCGATAGGAATATCGCCGCTTTAGCGGCGATAATGCCCTTGATGATATGCCCCTAATTTTTCCAAAAATCGGGCAAATACCTTCTCATACATGCTGACCGTCTGGTCTTGCTCAATCAAACTGCTCTTAGGCTGTAATAATAAATCGATGATCAATGCTCTATTAATCATGAAATGAATGAAATTTGTACTTGTAAAGTGCACTTATACCCCCAAAGGGGTGTCCTGGCGCTGTACGCATACCGCTGTGGAACCCTTCCTGGCTTTTTCCCTGTGAAATGTCCACTCCTGGGCACCCCCAGGGTGAAGCCAGGCATCCCAGCGCTGTTGGGGCCGTTGTGGAGATTAAGCAAGCTATTGCCCAGAGTTGCACCCATGATTAGAATAGGCACCGAGGCGAGAATTATCAGGTCCGAGGAAATTGAGCCCAAGACCCGCCGAGGTGGGAATTGAACCCTGGTCCCGGGCCAGATCTCTGCATCAGGGTCTGCCGCTCTAACCATTGAGCCACACTTCTCCACTTTCTCATCAGAAACATATTTTAACATTGAATGTTGAAAAATCGAATAATATAATAATATTTGCCAAAGTAAAAATGGCCCTCATGGTTCATCGAAGGCTTTAAATTAGAACTTGATCTAGATATAGCTTCTTAGGTATTTCTCTCCATTCAACTCAGGATTGAGGAATCCATCGTAAAGCCCTTACAGTTCCCTAGAAGCAAGTGCTATCACACAACATTTGAGAAGAAATTTGGCTGCTTATCATAGGCGTCAATGATAAAAACCTTTTCAAGTACAATAATTCAAATACTATTAAATTCTTTAATTGGCCAGAATTGATATAATGAAGATTGTTGGTAAATAACTAGGTGGTTATGCATGGGTAAGAGTTTGTTTTACAAAAGACACTCACATCAGCTGTTTGCAAATGTATTGGTCTCAACTCAACAGTGCCCTACTCAGAAACTGAACAAATTTCTCATAAAATGCTATCTCGTTAACTCTTTGAAAAATATGTAAGAACTTGGCAAACTGCACACTCAGGGGCTTATTTACAAGACCATTGTGCTGCTGGTGCGTCACTTTTATTGACGCACCAGCAGCACAATGGGCTTCACCATATTCACAAGGCCATGTAAAGTCACCCTGGGTGACTTTTCATAGCCCTGTAAATATGTTTCCCTTTCACGCATAACTCTGCATGAAAGGGGTGTTCCATGGGTGTTGCTGTGGGTGTTCCCACGCAACATCCATGGAACTTGACGCATTCCCAGAATTACAACATTTTGTAAACCTGTGAATGCATCAGAATCCTACGCCTCCCCAGGGAAGGCGTGAGGAGGCACAACGAGGAGAAATACTTATATTTCTCCTCGTTTTTCCTCTTTCTATGTGTGCTGCAAGCACGCATAGAATGAGCAAAATACCATCAATGAATGTTTTTGTGCAGGAAGGTGTCCCTTCCTGCACAAAAACAATCATCCCCTCAGTGCAGGCATCCTGGCAAAATGACGCAAGAGTGTCTGCGCTGATGCACAGCTGCTGTTTGTGCGCCGGTGCACAGGAGAAGGACAGGAATGCACCGTATCGTGAAGATACAGCGCATTCCTGCCCTTTTATTTTGACACTCGGCAGCGCAGCTTTGACACACGGCAGCGCAAAGCTGTGCTGCTGTGCGTCAAAACATTGTAAATGAGGCCCTCAATCAATATAGCATAGGGAAAAGCTTGGCACCCTAAGTAACCTAACATAAAGGCGATAATGTTAAGGAGGCACTTGAAAGATGCATATCTTGACCCCTTAAGCCCTGGAGTAAATTTATATATCGATGTTGACTAAAATATTATTGGGGCATGGGACATCCTATTGCCAGCCAATGAAGACTGCACAGTGTAGAACGGGAAATACCATTAAATATCATTCCCTTAGATTTAATATTCATTTTATGAATTAAGGAAGCTTGTAATAGGACAGTAGCCTTTGCACTCAGCATGTTCAGTGCCAAAAATGGAATATGTGTTTAATTGAATTAGTGGAGCATATTAGCTTAAATAATTGGGCACGTAGAAAATTAGTTGTTTGTTGTTTTAAATTTGAAGAAGATGCTTAATTATATTTAATACAGTTGGGTGGTATTGGGAAATTTCCAGTCGGTGTTAGATCTAAATGAAAAATCACCATGTGAGATTTGTCCTAGCAAACATTCCCTTGAGGAATTCCCAAATCATCCATCAACCGGGGAATTTTCTGTTACTGCCCAGTTCCAAATCAGCCCCATGTAATATATTAAGCTTCTTGTGTTATTGTGTCAGTTTTTGCTGCTCTGAAGTCCTGTGTCTGGAAGCAGGAGTCTGCCAAAGGCAGAGAGTGCAGAGCAGGACAGCGAGTGAGTACAGGCCAAATATAAACCAGAGGGAAATGCACGGGTGGAAGGAGGCACATGGTACAGAGATAGCATAAGGAGAACAAGAATAGGCTCACTAGTTAGGTGTGAGTCACACACCTAGAAGCCAAGTCACTCCTTGTTGTTAGTCTCAATTCTTGAAGGAAAATGTCACTGATCTGATGAGGTTTCTGCACTTTGGTGCAGACCTTCCCTTGGAAGCAAGTCTCAGGCAGTGCTGCAGAATCTTACAGCTCGAAGCACCGTCCAGTTCAATGGGTGTGATTTTTGCTTCGTGGAGCTCAGATGTCACCCATTGAGTGTGAATGTCATGTCTCTCTGCACTGTGCTTGCAAGTCTAACATCTTAGAGTGGAGCCTCACTCCTTTGGTTCATGCCCCACAACGTGGCTTCACAATCTCACTGATCTGGAGTGAGCCTCAAGCATCAGAGCACAATCACATTCATTGAGTATGACCTCATTGAGTATGACCTCTAGACTGTGGTGCGCATCCTTTCTCACTGGGTGTGTTTCTTTACCGGACAATTCCTTGCTTGGTGAATGGGCATGTACCCCTGCCCTGAGTGTGTGTGAAACTAGTATCATGACGCTAATTTAAGGTATGTTTAGGGGTTTAGGCCTGTTCCTAGCAATGTGAGGTTGAGAACCTCTCTGTGTGTCTTGTGAGCATGAGATACAACCGTGGTAGCAGCACACTGCATTCTTTGAATCGCGAGTGTGACCAGACCATGTTCTCTGTGCAAAGGGGATGCAAGGTAACTGGCTCTTCTTGTGCAAAGTTCTAGTGCCATGTGAAAGCCAAAACCTTTTCCTGGCATCCCTTGTGCATGTTGAGTCTGGTTATATGTAGTAAGTGTGCAGCACACGGTGTGTAGCAGGACTGTGTGTTTTGTATGAATCTGACTACTGGGGCCAGTGGAATGCATTTGGATGCCCCTACTTTTAACATGGCACAAGATGGAGGATGAGGACAGCTTCCACCAGACAGTTGAAGTGTATTGCCTGCATTCCTGTAGCTGGAGAGTTGAGACCCAGACAGTGAAATGAGGGAGGATGGAGATTGAACTGGCTTTAGAATTTCAATGAGAATGTTCTTAGTGAATGGCTGTTGTTTAGTTCTTCCTGAGTATTGCCATTTGGTGGATTGCAAGGGTGAGATGTGAGGCTGCAGTTTCTGTTGTTGAAGGTGAAGACGTGTCTAGCAGGGCCTCCCCTTTTGTCCATACTTGATTACTGTTTCAGGAAGGCTTATAAAAGCTAGGTCTTGATATCTCATAGTTCATTGTGCCCAAGGTTCGGATACTCCTGTTTGGAGCCAGCCCCATTGGTACCTGCTGTGAGAGCCATCACTTTGCATGAAGATGTTGTCTGAAGAGCAGCCTGTGAATGACATTTGAAAAAAAGCAAACCCAAAGCAGTTCTGAAACCTTAGACAGTGGATCCACATTCACAGTCTGGAAAATGTGTATAAAAGTGGGATCAAAACCATCCCACCTGGTTCCAGTACCAAGATCTGATTGATCAAGGAAGGGAGTGCTCTCCAGAATAATCAAAGAGCTGAGCTGCGGTCTGCCTGACATCCAGTCTCTCAGAGGTAATGAGACAACACCTGAAATCCGCACTTTCTGTTAGCAGACCTGAGGCTCTGCTTGAAGTACAGCTAACAGAGGACTGAGAAGGTTTTTTTTTTTTTGCAAAGAAGGTTTTCTCATTTTTTCACAAATGGCAATACCCTATAACAAGGAGGAAACCTACCAAACAGAAGCAAATCTGTAAAGTCCTATTCCTAAACCAGAGAAAAGAGAAACAGTGTTTTTTTTTTTAAAAGGACTCTGTCAGAAGTCCCACCCGGACAAGACGATCTAGAACAATGATTGAAGGAAAGGAAGAGCCAGAAATCAAATATCGTCTTAGCACTTGGTTTATTAAGGTTATAAGGGTCTTGCGTTCCACAGCTAGTCCGTTTTCCTAGACGTACTGCAGCAATCTCTGATGGTGGGAGGGTCCGGTCGGAGTACGTGACTCGCTGTTCTTGACCTCGCAGAGCAGGGATATAAAAAAAAACAAAAGAAACAAAATACCACTGGTCAGTGGGTTTATCCAAATGCGTTCGTGGAGTCGGGATGGGGACTGTGAGGGATCACCATATACCACCACCTTTGTGTAGCCCCGATCAGTGTCCTCCCTCTAGGAACTGCCCTTCCCCGCCCAGTGCCCCGAGAGTCCCCGCAGTTTGAGCCATACCTTGTCCAGCCACACTCCTCCTGGAGAGTGGCAGGGCGGCGCGTGGTCTCGTTGGCCTCCTGGCGTCTTCTGTTCCTCCGGGACGCTGGCTTTGGCTGCCTTCTCCGGAAACGCTGGACGTCTCTCCCACAGGGCTGGCGTGTTCTCCGCGTCTCCTCGTCTTTCCGTGTTCTCGCTCTCCTTCCTCCTCTGTATTGCATCCACTTCCTCTTTTTCCCTGCCGCTCGCTCCTGATAGGGCCGCAGAGGATGACGTCGTCATCCGGGACTCCTCCTCCAGGACATCACGCTCAGAGATAAAGGGGCACTCCGCAGCCTGTATGTGGAGCAGCAGTACTTCAGCTTCGGAATGCAACAGGGTATATGTCGTCAGTTTCCCCAGTCCGTCCCATCCGTTCCTAGCCTCCTGACAGACTATCACCCACAACAAATCTGTGTGGCATATTTCATCATAGACTCCTTCCCCAGAAGATATAAAATCCCAAACAAGCTCAAACTCACTTTGGGAGGGAGCACCTAGATGGTGAATTTTGGAATGGACTTGCTGGGATCCTGACAGAAATTACAATGCCTGTATGTAACCACTATTCAAATTTTTCTTTTTTAATCCTTAGGGTTGCCTTCAGAAGATTAAAAACAAAGGAGACATAATTGAGGTCATTTATTAACTCCTCTGTGTACTATGTACTATGTTTTAAAGTGCTTAAAAGAGCCAAAAACAACACCAGGGATGCTTTAATTGAACAAACATGCCAGAAAGAATCAAACAAACAATTGGACTGTGTAACCACATACAGTGTGAAACCCAACCAGGTTAAAAAGGCCATAAATAAAAACTGGATATTACTGAGAATACAGGCAACCTCAACCTGGAATCCCCAATGTTTGCACACAGAAGAGGAAGGAACTTGTGGGATATGTTGGTACACACTAGGATTTATAAAACCAAAAACAAGGGAAACCACAAGACACTGAGACTTACCACCTGTGACTGGCCACCACCATTATGGCAGCTGCAGTGTGTGCCTTCTCAAAAGTCTACTGAACAACTAGATTTAGTCCTGGAGAAGGAATGGATCCAACTAAAACACACAAGTTGTAATTCATCCAATGTGATATACTTAATCGCCTGCCCCTGTAAACTTAAGAACGTGGGGATAATTGCAAAAAGGTAAAACTGCATATAGGCAAATATCGTAGCAACTTCAGATACAAACGGCCCACCACAAAGATGGCAAATCCCTTTAGAGGGGAGGGATCCCCCTGGTTGCTCTGTGCAGTGACCAGGTTTCTGTGTAAGTTGCATAAGCATATACCACGACAAGGATCCTGTCTCACCTGATAGAACTTAGCAGAGAGCTTAAGAGACGTGGGCTGCTGCTGCAGATGCTATGATTGAAAGTTGGGGGTGGGCGTAACTGGCGTAATTCTCTCCAGTGTAATTACTCGCAATTACTCCAAAATTACTCATAATTTAAAGTGTAATCCAGCATTTAGCGCTATTTTCTTAATACAAAATGCATTCTCATGTCTAAAATGGGCCTGAGGATGCATTTTGTGCTAAGAAAATAAACCTAAATGCTACAGGACACGAACAGCAGCAGCCGGCAGCTGCTCGCCATCTCTTAGTTCATTGTTCCTGTGCTCCTGCTGTAGGATTTTTGCCCCAAATTACTCTTAATTACTCAAGCTGGAGTAGTCGCATAATTTTGGTAATTTTGCATCACAAGTGTAATGCGTAGTAACTGAAATTACTGCAATTACTCTTGCATAATTAACATTTCTCCCGGGCCTAATTGAAAGCTGTGTCTCTGCCAAAGCGGGAGGCACTGAATGGTCCAGAGGCTGCACTGCCAGAAAGACACCACTGCTAGGAGTTTGGCCTGCAGGCTGCAACTTCCAGACCAGAACACTTGCCTGCAGCCCACCTGGAGAGCCTCTGCCACCGAAGACAAGTGCTGCAGTACAAATACGCCTCACCAATCCCCCCTGTGAACTTCACCACTGATACGACCCTGTAGGAGAGAAGCGACTGCCATGAGTCCAGCCTGCATCCGCCACAAAGCTTGAACTGCTATAATCACAATAGCATGCAAAATATGAGCTGGTAACCAGCCTGCACCAAGGACAAAATACTAAATGTTTGCAGATACGTCTACTGGGCACTCAAAGACTTTTTGACTACAGCGTACAGAGACACTAAGTTGCACATTTGACCAGTGAGAATAATTTAGTCATCTGCACCTGCGCTAAACCCTGCCTAAGCCTGTAGTGTAGGGGACTGGATTTCTGGGATCTCGATCCGATTAGGAGGAAGTGGGATACTGGAAGGATATCAGGAAGGAGGGGCTGTAGCACATCTCTGTTTAACGCAACTTAATTTGCAACCCTGTATGTTGTTTCCATCGAATTGTACAGAATTTAAGGCCTGATTTAGATCTTGGCGGACAGGTTACTCCGTCACAACACTGACAGTTATCCCGTCTGGCAAAAATAAATCCCACTATATCCAATGGGATATATATGGACTTATATTTCTGCAAGAGGATAGCCATCACCGTTGTGACACAGTAGCCCGTCCGCCGAGATCTAAATCAGACCCTTAGTCCTGCTGCATGATTAAAGTACTTTCTTTATATATGAAAAGTTAGCACTAGGTTGGACATTACATTACCTTGTGTATTGGCTGAATGTTGAGTTCTGAGCCCTTTCTCCCCACAGTACCTCCCTGAGAAGCTTGTGACTGCCCCCCCCCCGCAGTACCCTGAGAGTGAACTGCAGGAAGGGTTGTACTTGGCCAGTTTACAGAGCCAAAGTAAGATGGAGCCCAGGACACCAGTAGCAACCAAACTCAGCCACTACGATTGGAGCCCCAAAGTTCCAGTCTGCCCTGTGGCACCCTCAAGAGGAGTCTGACAAGTGTGAGTATACCTAGTTGGAAATGTTTCACTTGGTGTAAATTACTGTGAGTCTTACAACTTTGAGCACATCCTTACTCATTCAGCTTGAATCTCATGTCTTAGCCGTTGTAATGTGGTCAGTGATGAGATCTGTGCTGAGACCATGCCTTGGGCTAGGCTCTCTTGGGTTTACCTGTTGACTGCAAAATAGTTGAGCAATTGAGGGGCCAGTGTATTTCAAAGTACAGTTAAGTTTGGAGCAATCAACCCAAACAATTGGTGATTGTAATGTGCATGCCATGAGCTTAATGAGTGAGAAGTGATTTCATAGAGGCAAAGGGTGAAACATGAAAAAAGGATCAATGGGTAAGTAAAAGGAAGAAGAATGAAAAAACTAATGTGGAACAGTAGGGAACGAAAAGAAAAGTGAAGGGAAACTAAAGAGAGGATGAATGATAACAAAATAGTGTTTTCATTGCTTGCCTAGGTGCTCACCTATTATTATTAGTTAGTTCTTTATTTTGGCACAATGGCCATAAAACAGCAAGTTAAAACATAGTACATAACAAGAATAGAACAATAAAAATACTTAAACAGTCTCTCAGTTCATTGGCGCTGACATATAAAATTGTCATATTGCATATTGTAAAGTCCAAATTTACACAATTAAAACAGTAGCGGACTAAAATTGCAAATATTAAAATTTAAAAAAAAACAGCAATTATTCTGACCCGATCTACCATCTAGGCATTCTTGACTATCTAAGCCCCCACATATGCATCAAGAACCGAGAGACAGCGAAAACAATACATTGCCTAGTATCGCTTCTTAAAATTCTGTACGCTGTCCTAAAATCCCTAAAGCACAAGTTCCGGCAAACAGGTATAATCCACTTCCTTCTGGAACCTTGGCATGTCAGACAGAAAAATACAACCTGTCCGGCTGTTTCCACCACCTGAGGGCAGAACGGACTAAACCTGTGAGAGTCACAGGGGTCATGTTTCCATTTGGCTGTGACGGAGTAGATACGCAAAATCCCCATATGGAACTTCATATATAAGGACTGCGCAAAGGGGGGCTCAATCTCATCTAAGAACGCCTCCAGAAGGTAATCAACTTCAAACTTCATGAAGCGAACCAGCCCTGAGAGAATATAAAATTAGGTTGTCAATGTATCGCCAGTAGGCGTGTTTTAGGTCAGACTTTGAGACCATGGCAACGTCTGTGGGCAGGGCACAAGTCCTAAAAAAAGAAGTGGGGGGACTGACCAAGTTAGGCAGTATGCAAGTGATATCATGACGCGTGCCATCAAAGCACATGACGTCACGACGTGTGACGTTCCACGTGGTATCACAGGAAGTGACCTCACTGGAAGTGACATCACAAGAAGTGACATCAGATTGTAAGATCTCACACATATGTTTATAAGGTGCATCATGAGTACATTTAAGTGCATTATGGTATTTAACAAATGAGATTTGGAGTCAGGGTTGTGCCAAAAAAGTGGCGCAATCCTGACGCAAAATCTGGGCCTCAAAGAATACATTTTTTTTAAACGTTGCCACAAAGAAATTGGCAAGAAGGAAAAGCATGGCAGTAGATATGTTCTGCTTAATTGGTTGCAAAGTATGCATTTTAAAATATTTTATGGGGTTAAAGCATCTGCTGCAGAGGTGCCCAGTAAATCTCAGGGAATAATAATAATGGTGAGATAACTTTGGAGCTTAACACATTTGTTTGAGAGATCTGTGTTTTGTGTAGTCCCAAATTTGAATCAAAGTACTATAGAAGATTAAGTTGTCTTCTGCAAAACAGAATCATCCACTGTTCTTGGAGAGGGGAGGGAGTGTGTGGGCGTTTGGGGATTGCCGAACCTCTATTTTGTTGTACCTTCTTCGAGTTTGTTATTCATGATATCGCAACACACATGGTGTGCATCTTATACAATGTTGTGAGCATAAATGTACCACTTAATTATGCAATAGTGCTCTGATATGTGTAGGTTATAACATGTGCCAACTGAAAATGCAATAAAATATGTTTTAAAAAAAAGTTGTCTCCTGCAAAGCATATCATGTAACGTGCAGATCACAGATTTTTATTTTATGTTGATAGGTAAGTGGATTACTGCTTTGTACACAGAGATCCTTTTGTTACTTGCAGTTAATAAATTGTAATCCTTCTAGTAGACCACAGTGAGCTATGAAGGGTATTTGACTCCTACACCTTGTAACTCTGACTGTCTCATGTAACACGTCTAGTACATTGATTTACACAATTACATGATTTATTTGGAATGGATAATGTGTATGTTATGTAAAGCGCTCTAACACTCTGCATTGGGAAGAGTAGCGCTATAAAATAAATAAAATGGTGCTATTTAAATTGTTATTTGTGTAAATACTGGGACAGACCAACCTATCTGACATTCTTGCAGTGCATGCACTCATATACAACAAAGTAAAACGCATGCATCTCTTAAGTACCTGTGAAGAGATAACAATCAGTGTGCTTTTGTTTCCTCGCCAGTGCATTTACATTTGTGAAGTTCCAGGATGCCTCCAGTCCGATACTTGATCAAAAGGAGGCCTGATGGCCCCTTAACTTCTGTCGCCCTGCTGGAGGTGAAAAGAAAAGCCCCCTCGCTGCCTCCACGTTGCTGCCGGGAATGGAAAGCAGACAACGTGCAGGAGCTGCTAAATGGTCCCGGTGTTGCAAAATTACACTGGGGCAAGTTCAACATTTTTCTGTGGGGCCCAACTTCTTAGCAGGTTGGACGGCGTCCACTCTGTGAAAATAGTGGGTGGACGCTGTGCACCCGCGTCTACCCCCGACTTGTGCCATACCCGATCTTGCCCATTCGTTCTTTCATAGTCCGAAGCCAGACAATCCTACAGGCCCCTGGCTGTCTAGACACAGCTTCTAAGGCCTTGCGGAATGGCATGAGCACTGGGGATACCCAGAGTCTCCGCCAGTACATTAACGGTCTTAGTCCAGCTATTACATTAATAGGTCGGAGGCCATAATCTAACCGTAAGGGGACAAGCGAGGTACTGGCTGGTAGGCTGCTTATGCTCCTCATTAAACGATTTTCTGTAAGCTCTAGAGGTCTAATATCTTGGAACCCCCATAATTCTCCGCCGTACAAAGTATCCCCGAAGGCCTGGCATTTATAGAGCTCAAGGGCTGGGTCATCAGACCGAAGAAGGAGCCCCGTTGGGCCCTCTGGCTGCCCCCACAGTGTTGCTCACCGATTCCTGCACCTGCTCACTATTCCTAGTGGCCAAAAGTCCCCAATTACGTATTGTAAATGCTGCCTGTTGCATTGCATTTACAGATGCAACTGTCTGGTAATGTTCTACTTATGTTTTATATGTTATGCTAGCATGCTTTCAGTTCATATATTTATATAATGTGTAGTGGTTAGCTCAGGCATAGTGATTTCCTATATGGGTATTTGCATGACTTCCTTTTCACACTACAATCCGAATCACAGGTTAATGTTTCACGATGGCCAGTGAAACAACATAGATGCAGTGTCTTAGGTTCTATCAGACAGAAAGACACATTTCCCATAACCAGGGAGCTTGTTATTCCATCGTCAAGGCCAGGGACTGGGAACGAGCTGGGTTCTCGCAGAGAGAGCCTGCCCTTGCAGGCTTGAGACAGCCTGACTACATCAAATAGGTATGCAATAGTGTACTCCTACCTCTCAGTGGCTGCCTTATTAGTGCTAGTTGTATTAGCAAAGACTTAGGCCACGACTATAAGTTGGGGGGAGCAGTATTCCTGGGTAACATATCGCTTCGCCCAGTTCTAACCGGCCTGGTGTTCCCCAGTGCGGAGACCCTGTCCCTATTTTACTGGTAGTAGAGCCCAGCTGGTGAAACCATATGAGGCTCAGCCTCAGGCCCCAGCCAACCTACTTTCTTGGGATAGGGGAAGCATGACAAGCACCCATTGACAGGACCGGACTGGCCGTAGCGGGCACCAGGCGTTTCCCCGGTGGGCCGTCAGAGTGGGGGCAGGTTTTGGACCCCTGGGGGGCCGGTTTTGCAGCATAGCTGCAACATCGCCCCTCTGTAACAAAAGCAGCTACAGTGTTTTCCACGCGCACCCCTCTCTTACCCCCGCGGCCAGTCTGCCCACTGACAACCCTCAGCCTCTGCTGTTGTCTAAAACCATCCTCTACCATGGACTCCACACTCACCTTTACTGCCTGCTTGAAGCAGGTAGGAAATGGCAGCAGATTTGTCTTCAGATTGGGACAACGCATACAGGTGAATACCCAGTAATTCTGGGGAAACACTTAATTCCTATTCCATGGAAAAATATCTGCGATAACCTCATTTATGTATAGGGATACTGGCTGGAAACATTATTTCCAGGGGCACACTGTCCCCACACATAATTCAAGCCAACTTGTAACCTGGTCCTTAGTCGTCTGAAAGAGAATTAAATGGAGTAACGTTGACTATTTTTATACTGTTCTCTTTATGCAAATTTTTACTCACACAGTTATCGTGATATTTGCTACTATAATTTAACATATATTCTGCACCTGCCTGGCTTCTAACAAAAGCCTATAAAACACTTGTCCAGATTTATAGTGTGTGGTCACTTTGGGGGACGAGTGGGGAGAATTCACAAGAATGCCTATGTTTCTGCCGATAATATTTGTTCCTAATGTGGAATTCTTTCAGTTAAGTTTGAGAGAGATTCATGGGTTACTGATGGGCCTTGCCCTTTTTGCCGGGTCTCCCAAATATATTTGCCATCTGTTGCGGAACCTGTTTTTGTTGGCATTAGGACTCTGCGCACTGTTTCCCTGCTTACCAGTGCTTGTGCTTTAAAACATGGTACAATTGGCCTACACCTAATTGGCACATTTAATTTACTTGTCAGTCCCTAGTACATGGTACTACCGGTACCGAGGGCCTGTAAATTAAATGCTAATAGTGGGATTGCAACACTCATTGTGCCACGCTCTAAAGTAGCCCTTTAAAGCATGTTTCAGGCCTGCCACTGTAGCCTTTAGTGTAGTTTTAAACTGCCATTTTGACCTAGCAATAGAAACCATTTGACAGAGCTAAACCTTTTTAAAAAAATACTTATAAGTTACCCTTAAGGCTCATAGGGCAGGGTGCATAGTATCCAAAAAGGAGAATAAAGGTTCTTCAATTTTACATGTCCTGGCAGTAAAAAACTCCTAATATCATTTTCCACTGTTGTAAGGCCTGTCTCTCTCATTGAATAACACTGGGTTACCATAATACATTTAATTTAGTGATAACTTTGGATTGGATGCAGATCGAAATAAGCTGTTTACACCCACATGAATTCTAATTTAAAGTCCTCTTTAATGGTAAAGTCAGATTTTTTGTCAAAATTCTGAAAATGCCATTCAAACGTTTTCTTGTCCTAACCATTTGTGCCTTCTGCAGTATACTGGGTCACAACTGTGAATCGCTCTGCTGTTGGGGTTCTGTATATTTGTTCAACACAGTGACACAAAGGGGGCTTAGGTGTGGACAGGGTGACCCATCTTGGCAGCAGACTGGGGAGGACCTGTACCCAGCCCCACTTCAAAGGACTCTGCCTTACGCACACACAAAGGAAACTGGCACCGGACCTGCCTGCTCTGTGTCACCCTTAGCCAGTTTGGAGCGATGACAGGGGAAGAGAACCAGATATGGGAGTAGGAGAGGGAATCCCCCAAACAAAGTCCGCCATGTATAAATATTGGCCCTCCAGTGACACTCTTCAGCACACTCCTAGACCTGTGGAAGTTACAGAAGAATGACTGCCCTGCTGCAAGAGGACTGCCCTGCTGCTTCAAAGACAGCCTCGCTGTCTGAGAAGGAAGATTGGACCTGCTAGCCTTTATCCTAGGCTACCCTGTGTAATACTGAGGGCCAGTTGATTGGCTTCCTGTGTGAGCTACAAGCTTCAGAGGCATCCCTGCAACTACTCAGCTGGCCTTCTGCAAATGGACATGCCTCAGCCTGCTACTGGCCTCTGCTGGAGCTTGTCCCTAATACCCAAGAGGTGCCTCCTCAGGTCCTGGACCCCTGGCTGGCATCAGAGTGTACTTCTCCCAAAGAAATTGTGAAAATCCTGAAGTGTGGACTTCTTGTGACCACGAATGGGCCCATTTGCACCAAGACACAGCTGCCCACGATAACCGCCAACGTGCAGTTCCGGTGAGACCTGCTGTTCGCGACGACGACAGTCTGCGGCGATGGGCAATGCAAGACCTGCACTCCATGCTACAGTAACAACAGCCCGCAATGACCCCCAATGTGAAGCTACAGTAATGACTCTCCACAACAGCTCTACGGGCTACAGTGCTGAATATCCATGATGCTTGACCTGCTCTTCGTGCTACAACGTCAACATTCCACGACACTCAGCCTCCTCATCGTGGCCTTCTGCAACGTAAATGGACCTCTTTGCTCCTGACTTTCAAGGTAACTTTTCAGCTGGACTAACCTTATTCCTATATCTGACCCGCGCTCCATTGCGATCGGCCTGAAATTGTGACTTTCTCCTGGTCTAGCGTGACCAGATGACCACCAGTGGCGCTTTGTGCTTTTAGGCATTATTTTCACTAAAAACTTTAAAACAGAATATCAGCTGTTATACTGATTGGATTTTTATCATTCTGGTATCATTTTATTTATTGAAATTTACTCTGTTTTAATTTATTTGTGATTTTTCTTGTGTTTACTCGATTACTGTTTATGTGCTGCATAAATACTTTACACATTGCCTCTAAGTTAAGCCCAACTGCTTTTGTGCCAAGCTACCAGAGGGTTAAGCACAGGTTAATTTAGTGACTTTTGTGGTTCACCCTGACAGGGATTGTGGTTGTTGCCTTAGTGGGGCTTTCACCCCCCTGAATCAATAACCAGTTTTTAGGTCCAGCCTAGACAGCGCATGCGCTGTCGCAAGACCTGAAGTAAACAGAATATGGAGGGTAATCCCGCCTGCCGCTTGACATTGGTTCACTCTGGCGTTGCTCTGCTTAGCTGGCTCATTATTGGCTGGCCATCCGATATGTCACTTCCGTTTTGTTGGAAGCAGCACCGACCAACTACAGTTTAGTTACGCTGTAGGTCGGTATCTCTTTCGTTTTGGGACTACTTCATCTTCTCAGTGTCCCCGGCCTCGTAAACAAATGCTTGTTGTTTATTGAGCCGGGACAATGGCAGTCGCTTGTTTGTATTCGCAGCGCGCAATAAGCGCTTTCACTTTCAGAACAGCTGCAGACCCTCACACCACTCGCTTCATAAATCGCGCAATAACCACTCCAACGCTGATATTAGCGTAAAAGGCCATTTATTAGGACAGGGTTGACAACAACAAATTAACCAAAACATCAATAACTTATCAACAACCCCAAAACGTCATGTCTTTCATCCATCATCCATTCCCAGACTCCAGTTATTCTCTCCCGCTTCACTCAGCGATCTCCTCCCTTCTTCCATTCGCTTCCACACTTATCTTTCAACCTCCTCCAGCATCTCCAGCAATCGCACTCTTGCATCCCGCACCCCCATCATGCACCTGTATCCCCCTCCCCGGGGGGGTGAGTATGCCCGTCATAGTCTCCCCACCCCTCCACAGTCCTGCATAACCCAACTTCAACCCTTCCTAAACTGGCACGCTCTATCGGGTACTTAACCCGTTTCCCACTCCCATAACATGTAGGGTGGGCGGGCGGATCAATTAAATGCTAAGTCCCTTCCATAGCGGCGCTGAGGGCAGGTAGAAGCTGACACTCCTCCCCTGCCTTCTTTAAAACCTCACCTAAGACCCCACCCCTAACCCAACCCCCTAACCCTACACTCAGCCCTGTCCTATGTCTCGCGCGAACACTCCGGGGGAAGACTGGTCTGCTGACCCTACTTCCCCCGGGGGCCGCATCGCGCAATAACCACTCCAACGCTGATATTAGCGTAAAAGGCCATTTATTAGGACAGGGTTGACAACAACAAATTAACCAAAACATCAATAACTTATCAACAACCCCAAAACGTCATGTCTTTCATCCATCATCCATTCCCACACTCCAGTTATTCTCTCCCGCTTCACTCAGCGATCTCCTCCCTTCTTTCATTCGCTTCCACACTTATCTTTCAACCTCCTCCAGCATCTCCAGCCATCGCACTCTTGCATCCCGCACCCCCATCATGCACCTGTATCCCCCTCCCCGGGGGGGTGAGTATGCCCGTCATAGACTCCCCACCCCTCCACAGTCTGCCAACCAGGGAACCCCCGTAGGGCGGTTACCTGCCCCACCCCACTGTGCAGTGCACCTTTCGGCCTCAAACCCGGCGGCACCAAATGGACTCATTCCAAAGTTTACTGATGACATCCCTCATTTCCATCATGTAATATGCATTTCCAATGTGCGAAAGGTGCACCCCATCATCGCGAAAAAGAAGTGGCTCTTCCAGCCGCAAACCCACGTGTGCAATTACTTGGATACCTGCTTTCCCACAAAAAACTCTCATTGCGCGATTCAATTTCCTTCGCGCTTTTTCAATCGCAGCTGGCTTTAGCGCCCCCCTCCAGATTTTTCTCGGCACAAACTCAGTCCAAACAATACATGCGCCTGCAAGATTGCTCTTCATGGCTTCCAAATCACGTTGCATCACGTGTAGAAGGGACACACCAGATTGCTTGATCAAGTCATTTTCACCCAGATGAATTACCAACATGTCCGGGCAGCCTCTTTGTGCCACTTTCTTCGTAAGCCAAGGCAACAAAGCTCCCCAGCGCATCCCGCTCTTCCCCCACCAATGAACCTCGTGGTGGCTGCTGCGCAGGCCCAGGCTACTGCCGTATACCTGCCTGTCCGCGTACTTCGAAGCCCAATGTACAAATGAGTGCCCGACAATCCAGGTAAACGTCTTGGCTCCCGGGCCCCCAACGCAACCTACGAAGAAAAACAAGTGTTAATACAAACTGCCCCCAAAATACACCAAAACGTCACTGGTCCTCCCTGACTGAAATGGACTCATTTTCGCACATAGCGCTCGCAGCAGCGAGATCTCCACCTCCCAATCTGCCGTATCCTATCCCAAGACCATCCCAAGCGCGCCGCCGCCGTTGCCGCGCCAATGCGAAAGGAATGTGTACCATACCTAGCGGGATCCTTGCCCAAACGCCTCAACGCCATTCGCAACACTGCCAGCAACTGATACGCTGTCACACGCTTCTGAACTCCGCGCCCCACACCTCTAAGGCGACCAGCAGTGGGAAAAATTCCAAAAATGCAATACTCCTGCCCTGTTCTAGCCAATGTACCGGCCACCTTTCTGCACACCACCTCCCGTCCCAGAAGATCCCAAAACCGGAAGCCCCTGCGGCGTCAGAGAAAAGCTGGACCTGCCAGACCATTTTGTCATCCGCAAAGTCCAGAGACACACCATTGAAGTCTGACAGAAACTTCTGCCACACCCGAAGGTCCGCCCTGACCCCCAACGAGATCCGAACCCTGTGATGTGGGAGCACCGCCCCCGGCATGGCCATGCCAAGGCGTCTGCAGAAAGTCCTCCCCGCACGCACCACCCGGCACGCAAAGTTCAGGAAACCCAGGAGTCGCTGCACCGACCGCAAGTCAATCTTCCTCTCCTCAATCACGTGCAGCAGAAAAGCCTGCATGTCTGTCACCTTCTGCTCCGGTAACCTGGCCACCCACGCAACCGAATCCAACTCAATGCCCAAGAATGTCAAACTGCAGCTAGGCCCAGCAGTTTTTCCGGAGCCAATGGAACCCCAAAATCCCGCGCCAGAACCTGGAATTGCCCAAGAGCTCTCCCACACTCACCAGACTGCGCCCTCCCGACGAACAGAAAATCGTATAAGTAATGAGAGACCACCCGATGATCACTCCTGTCTGTGAATGCCCACTGCAAAAAGGAGCTGAAAGCCTCAAATAACGCACAAGAAATGGCACAACCCATGGGCAGGACCTTGTCCACAACTATGGCACCCTCAAACTGCATTCCCAACAACGAGAAGTCCGCCGCGTGTATGGCAGGAGGCGAAAAGCCGACTTAATGTCACACTTGGCCAATTCGGCGCCCCGCCCGCACACACACCCCAAACTGAATGCATCGTCCACGGAAGCATACAAAACCCTGGAATCTTCCTCAGCAATTAAATCATTCACAGACCACCCCTCCGGCCAGGACAAATGATGGATCAGCCTGAATTCCCCGGCTCTTTCTTGGGCACCACTCCCAAAGGTGATATGATCAGGTCAGGAACAGGCCAGTGGTCAAAAGGGCCAACTATCCTGCCTTCCGCCACCTCTTTCCGCAACTTTGCGGCCACAACCTTTGGCAATTCTTTTGCAGACCTCAAATTCTCCGCCCATCTCCATTCCCGGGGGCCCTGATAACCCACCCGAAAACCCTCCGTAAAACCCCAATGGATCCTCAGCGCGGCCTCCCTGTCAGGATATCGTGAGAGCCATGGACCCATGGCCTCCACCCTAACCGGTGTAGGAGCCCTTAGGCCCAGTTTGCCCCCTTCCCTTGGTGATTCACCACTGCTCGGAGGGGGTGGCCAGAGTGAAACATTGTGTGATAGGGTAGCGTCCGCCACACTTGGAGCAGTCGTGTTTAAATCTGCAGGGATGCCGGGGGCAGAAACCCTTGTTGAAGTTCCAACAGGCACCTGTACTACCTCCCGTGGGCTTGGGTGACTGGCCTGTAGACCCAGAGTAACTGCTCTGCCCTCCCGCTCCGGAGTACGAGCTCTGCCCTCCCGCCCCAGTCTGGGTGGGACGGGATTGAAACGGCCGGTAAGTGACTGGCAAGCCACTGGCCGTGTGCGTGGACGCTGACGACTGAGTGGAGGACATCCACTGCATCCAGAGCTCCTGGTCAACCTCCCCCCACGGCTTATCAGGGTTGGCACTGATCCTAGCCCTGAATTCCTCGTCGTAACTGAGCCAAGCAAACCCCCCGAAATGCATCTGCGCTTTTCGAATGATGTCCATGTATTTAAGCAATGCGATAGCGCGGTCTAAGTGTTTCTCACAATAAATGCTCGCGTAAATCAAGAAAGCCGACGTCCAGTTTTCCACATTGACCGGCACCCGCGGCCGCCTCGTCAACTCCCATTCCTCTTCCTTAGAGCCCTCTTTGGCCTGTATCTCCCTATGTAACAATTTGAAAATATCCACATACTCGTGTTTCCAAATCCTGGACCTGGTTTTATCAGACAAATGCGACCCTAGCGCCATCGCCAACCCCATATACGGTAGCTTCCTACGGTGCTTGTCTTCACCCATGTCATCCTTGCCCTCCTGGCCGTCAGTCTTGTCCGTCTGGACGCCTGCGCCTACCATGTGCTTGACACCACCCACCGGCTCCACTGCCGCTTTTGCAGGCACGCCTGGGTCCCTCACGGACCCCTCCCCCACACCCACCGACCGGCAGGCTGTTTTCCGTCCCCCTTTATTGCCCGCATCCCATGCCGCCCACCAGGCACCCTCACCTGATAGATTCGTGGGCACCTCCCGGTCCTTCCTTTGAGCGTCAACCGATTTCTGGTTCGCCTTCTTGGTCCCACTGGTGCTGGCTTGTGCGGCCTGCAAAACACCAAACTTTCCCGTTGCCACCTGTGGCCTCCCCCACTCCCTGCTGTCACGTACTTCACCCTCTTCCAGCTCATCACTCTCCTCATCATAATCCAGCTACTCATCTTGCACAACCTCAAGCCGGCAGTTCCAACACGTCTTGCACCACTCTCTTCAGACCTTTCCCTTTCACACCAGGCACAAAATCACACTCCGGCGCCGCTGATGCCCGCTCCCGTGATGGAGGGCAGGCCGCCGCGGACCCCCCTGCTGCTTCCACCCGGCGTCCAGGGGCAGTCTTGCGCCCCGTCGGCCCACCCCTGCCTCTGCCAGCCTCCACCGCTGGCTTGTGTCCCCCCCCTCCCAGGCTGTTAGAACCTGAGAGGGCCCCAGCGCCACCAGGTCTCTGTGCCGTCACGGCCGTCCCTATTCCTGATGTAGACCCCCCGTCATCCACCCCGACCCACTTACCTCGGGGTCCCTTGGCCCCTCGGCCATACCCAGGACCTGCACTCCCCAAAGCAAAGGGGGCGGGGGCCCCGGCCCCCTCACCAAACCCCGCCTCCCTGGCTGCACATAAAACCTGCCACCTCAATTCAGTTTCTTGGATGATGCGACGTTGGTTGCGTATCCTCTCCTCTAGTGACATCTCCTCCCACCTAGGCAACGTGGGCAGGGAGAGTTATTCCTCAGGGGCCCCAACCCCAGCCCCAGAAGGGCCTGGCGCGCTATCTTTGGCTCCATCCCCCCGTCTCAGCTTGCCACTGGCCTTGCCCGCCCCCCCCCAACACCCTCCTCATTGCTGGTCCCAGCCCACCCCCCCTTGAGAGATCAATGGATGCCTCCCCCCCCCAAAAACTCCCCCTCCTCCTCGCCTGAGAGGACGAGCTGAAAATACTCAGCTGTGCTCTCCCCCAGCTCTGAGTCTTCTCCCCCCCTTCATCCTCCTCTTGCATGTAAGCGCTGCCTTCCACCCCCCTGCTCTGCTGGCTATGGCCAGAAAGATCCCCATGATGAGCCACGTAGGCCGCCGCCTCCGTAGCGCGCTGCTGTGTGGCCACACCCCCGCCCCTCCCCCCAGGTCCTAGAGGCACGAGGAGAGCGTCTGCGTCTCCCTGCAAATGCGGGGGCAGGCTCTTGCGCCGCCCCCGTGCTTCCCTGTCTCCGTTGTCCCCAGGCCCCGGCCCCGCCCAGACATACCTCGAAGCGGTGGTGGGGCCTCGTCCAGGCACGCCACCACCGCCGCTGCAACCCCCGCAGACGCCGACCGAGGCGTACGGGTCATCCCGACCCATGCCTCATCCAGCACACCAGGCCGCAAGAGATCCGCTCTCCCTGCGCGGCCCAGAGTCTGCAGCGCAGCACGGACTGCCTCCGCGTCCGGCGCTGCCATCTTCTCCAGGTAACAAGATGCACTCCCGACACCTCCGTAGTCCGCTGTACCGCGACCAGCAGCAAACGCACCAGAAACCGCCTCAACCGCCAAGTTGGGCCTAATCCTGACTCCGCTAACTAGAAACTATCAATTAAATGCTAAGACCCTTCCCTAGCGGCGCTGAGGGCAGGAAGAGGCTGACACTCCTCCCCTGCCTTCTTTAAAACCTCACCTAAGACCCCACCCCTAACCCAACCCCCTAACCCTACACTCAGCCCTGTCCTCTGTCTCGCGCGAACACCCCGGGGGAAGACTGGCCTGCTGACCCTACTTCCCCCGGGGGCCGCAGTGAAAGCGCGCACGGTGCACTGCAAATACAAACAAGCGACCGCCATTGCCAGCTAACAGACAAGGAGCAAAGAAAACCGGAACAACGGGTTTGGTAATGGCGGCCGCTTGTATAATTCACATGCATTAGCGGGGGCGGCATATTTCTTTGCACCCTGGGCGCTAATGTAGCAAGGGCCGACTCTGACTAAGCGCTACATATAAACCCGTTACGAGTGGGTGCACTGTAGCCTGGCGCACAGGCAGGGAGAATGAGCCAGCAAAAATCCAGGTTAGGAGCCTGCGCTCACATGCAAATCTCGCTGGCAGAAAAACACCGACAGCTGCGGTAACGCCGCAGACCTGCAAGGCCCCTCTTAAGACCCCCAAGGTCACAGAGCAAGGTCTGCTTGGGAATATCGGGCAGACCTTTGTGACGAGTCTAACGCCATTATTGTGGATTGCGAGTAGTGTGGTGTCGCGGGCCCTAGGCCCACATGATAGGGAATAAGGACACAGACACCGTGTATGTGGTTACAGGAACTGGGCCCAGAGCACGTGCGCCCGGCCCCTTTTATTAACAAGGTCACCCGACTGGTGACGCCTGTGGTGGGTGGGTGTAGAGTGTCTTACATCACAGGCTAAACACTAGAATGTATCCAGCCGGATACTACATCCCTCCCAAACTTTAACGAAAAACAAACGAGAGTCCAACCTGTAATGAAAACAGATAAATAACACATAGCACCAAATGAGTCTGTACAGGCCGTCAGCCAGGCAGCGCTGGAGCCTCGGATCGCATGGTCGGGATGCCGTCAGTCGCATTGGCGATGTTCTTTAGACCGGCCTGGTCTCGCGGTGTTGAAGTCTATGTGTAAAAGTTCAGTGTCGATGCATCTGGAGCTGTGGTGGAATCCACGTTGGTGTCGGAGACGATCTCTGTGAGTGAGGCCTTCCTGTGGGGATGACGTGCTCGGTGACCCTCCTTACTCCTGAGTGCTGAGCGACGTTCGACTTGCCTCTCTCGCCTGGACTCCTCTGCCACTGGAGCCTCTTGCATGGCTTTCCTTGCTGGCTGTCATAAGATCGTGTGGACCGTGCGGGGCTTCGCGTGAGCCGCGCAAAGGCGTCGCTGAGGAACTGCCAACGGATTCACAGCCAAGTCGCTCATGTAGCCTCCGAGGGTGGTGTCATTGTCTGGGCGTCCTCGCAGTCTGAACTCGGGTTCTGCGCCTTCCTCTGGCGATCTTGTGGGTGACCAGTCTTCCGCCGTGACCTTCGTGTTTCCTGTGCCTGGCGTGGAGCTGCGGCCGACACATCTCTCCTACTCGGACTCCCTTCGCACAGGAACTCCGTCGAGGCCCTTGTCCCCTGGACTGCCATGTGACCGCGTGGGCTGTGCGGGCCGTTGCGTAGGCCACGCTTAGGGGTCGCTGCAGAACTCCCAACAGGGCCATGGCCAAGTCTTGTGTAGTCTCCAAGGGCGGATCTTCCAATGGCCGGGTGTGCTCGACTTCGGCAGGCTGTAGGTTGACTGGGGTGCACAGACTGTTCCTGGGTGATTCGCCTCCTTGAGCTTCGGTTGTTCGGGGTGTGTGGATTCACTCGGGTGGTGCGATGCTCCTTGGTGATGATACACCTGGAAGGTGGTAACAGGATGTTAGTTTTCTTCTGTGGGCAGACAGGCGGTGATCTTCTGTCGGGGTGACCTTATGGAGTGAGGAGGACTTGAGGGACTTCGTGGCACCGCTCCGTTGTCTTTCAGGCAGGTGCATTGCGAGGTGTGGTGCTATCAATACCAAGCAGCCGGTGACAGGTGAGAGGACGGTCGAATTGTGAAGCGTGGGGCCAGGACGCAGATCGCGCTGCTAGTGGCTTACGGTAGGTCCTCCCGCGGAGCTGTCTCCAGTGACGTCTCTGCACCCCGGTGGCTGGCTTGTGTGGATGAACACCTTCCTCAGTGCTGGTGCGAGTCCTTGGTCCTGTCGCTCTTCTCCGTTCCATCTTGCGCGCCTGTGGTGGTTGTCTGCCCTGTGGCGTCATGCCACTGTTCTTCTCCTTCTTCTGACCAGGTTTTCCCTTTGGATGTGGTGTCCTGCCACCTGTCTCATGTTTGCGCCACATGGACATCTCCCTGGTCGCGTCGTTCTTGTGACGGTCTCTCTCCTTCCTTTTGCGGGCCTGTTGCAGGCCTGTCCTGTCTGTAGGACTTGCATGTGCTTCTTGGGGACTTCCATTGGCACCATCCCCTCCTCAGGGATTGTGTGGCGATCTGAGTCTCCTCGCTCAAGGGTGTCGTGCTTGTGCCTCGGGGCTGCGCCGTCGTGGCAGCTGCTTCTTCACTTCTTCCGGTGCGCTTGTCCGGACTGGTTACTTTGCGTGAGGGGCTCCTTGTCGGCTGTGCGCTGTGACGTCCGGTCACTTGTCGCAATGCTGTCGGAGCGCCTGTCGCTGTGGCGGCCAGTCACATGGAGTGTGCGACTCCTCTTGTGCCTGTCGTGGGTCACTGCCGACTCCGTCCTGATTCAGTGCGAGGGAGGACACTGTTTTTCCTTCGGCCCACTGCGGGGCTTCACTAGGGCGGTGGAGATGTAGGGGATCTCCTTACAGCAGTGCTTCTTCTTTGTGACCGTCTGGCGGGTCGGCTTCTTTTTGGCGCGCATCCGACTGCGTCCTTCGTTTGCTTCACTGGACGCACTGGCTGCGCATTCTCTTCGGTCTGTCACTCCTGGAACGGTAGCAGCTGTCCCTGTGCTGCTGTGCACTTGCTTGGTGCTATGTTCTCTTCTTCAACCTCGGTGCAGTAGAGATGTGGTTGCTCTCTGTACTGCGTTCAGCTGTGCTTCTCTCGGTGGAGATGTCTCTATCTCTCTCTCTCCTGGGGCGCTGCCCTCGTGGTCAAACTTCTGGGTGTATGCGTTGGCGCACCTCGGATCTTGCGTACTTGGTCCTTCACGGCGCCTCTGTCTAGCGCTTGGTGGGGTTGTTTTCTGGGTTGCGGTGGTGTCTATTCACTTCTAGAGGCGTGTGGCGCAATTCTTCTTGCTTGTGGTGGCGTCCGATAGCCACTGGGGGTGCGCATGTTCTTCTTGGGGCTCTCGTGGGGCTTGCTGCTTGGCTACACTTGGTTTCCTGGAGTCTTGGCAGCTTTCTGGGGATTCTTTCTCTGTGGGGGAAAAGTCACAGTTTTCTCCCCTTCATAAGGGATAGGCAGCCCACAGGGCGTGTGGAGCTCTCTTAGCAGTCTCTTGCTGTGGTGGGCTGTTGCTGCTGAGGGTACACCATTCTTCCCCCCTCCACGAGGAGCAGCTCAGTCTAGGTGGGGCACCGTGGCAGCAGATCCAGGCTTGTGTGCAGTTCTGCAGCGGCAGGCAGTGAAAGCAGAGCAGCTGGGTGCTGATGTGCAGGTTTTCAGTTTTTTTTGTTTTTGTTCATTTGCTCAGGGTGATATCGAGGGGCATTGGAGGCATTGTTCTGCCGGGCAGCGCACTTGCTGGGATGTGATACAGGCAAAGGACTGCTAGGTGGCACTGCAGTCACCACTGCTTCAGGTCACGGTGGTTTTCCTCCTGCCACTGGCTGCGCTGAGAACTGGGGATGCCGGTTCGCGGCCCTGGTCAGCGCTAATGTGGCCCCAGCTCTCCCTTCATTTGACCCAACGCCTTCTCTATCGGCGGTCCGCAGCACTGTAGTGTATGAGACAGCTACGGGCAGCTCCACCGCAGTTTACCTTTGTGTGTATCGCCGCAGCCGGTGCGAGTGTTGGCTGGTGTCTTCAGGGAGGGGTGAGAGCCACGAGCTGCTTGCAGTGGCTTCTCTTACCTCCCGGGTAGTGTCCTCTATGAAGAGACCGCTGTACTGGCCTCTGCTGCAGGCATATCCACTACGGCAATCTTGGACTGAGGGTACGGAGCACTTTCCTTCAGTCGCGGGCGAGGATGCAGTGTCGTGAGACCACCGCTGGGGCGCTGCAGACACTTTCGGAGGAGGTCGCAGTTCTCTCCGCCGAAACAGCAGGCCACACTCTGATCCTGGAAGTCTCCGTGGGAAAAAAGCAAAGGTGCGCAGTGCCGGGAGGCTCCCCTCTAGACCTCGGTTGGGCCCATCACTTGGACTCACTCCGGTAAGCGTTGCTTGAGCACGCACAGGCCACGGCCGCTTTTCCAGTACAGCGTCGGCGGGCTGTGCCTACTTATGCTGGTGGTGCAAGCAGGTGGCCGGGGGCATGGCCTTTGTCCTTGGGGCCGCTCCAGGAGGCGTCACGGGCTCCCTCTCTTACGCTGAAGGGAGATGGGGGTTTGAGCTCCGTCCTTTCCCAGCAGGGCACTCAGTGACTTATTTTGCCGCTTCAGGACACTGCTGGCGAGACGCTCCTCGCGGGTCACCGAGAGAAGGTGCACAAGGGGTGCAGTTAGCAGTGTCTGTGCTCTGCTTGGGGCTCCACTGGTGGGTTGCTGCGGGGGCATGTGCCCGGGGACGGCTGTAGGGGCCTTACCGCTGGACGCTGAAGTCTATGTCCGGTTGTCTCCTGCCCCGACTTCCCCTAATTGTGCTGGCAGCGGGTGTGGGATGGGGTGGTTCAGGCTCCCAGATCGCAGCAGAGCGGCTCTCAACCTTGAAGTTCACCTGGCCGGGGCTACTGCTTTACATGCGTACCACGGCGGCCTTCCTAGCGCTGCGGGCTGTATTTGGCTTTGCAGGCGCTAGGTGCAGAAGGTGACTCTGTTACGGCTTGCAGCCGTGCTGGTCCATGCTCTGCTCGCCAGTAGGCACTGCGGCTGTTGTGCTCTTGATGTAGGCTCTTCGCCCGCGTAGGCACTTGAGGAGCATAGGGGTCCTTATCTCTTGCAGTGAGCCGGCAGCATGGGCCTTCTTCGAAGGAGGTGTGTGCTGCGACACTTCCCCCCCTTCTCACAGTTTTCCAGATGCTGCGCTGGCAGCGGGGGTGCCGTAAACATGGGCCGCACTGCCCCCCTGGAAGACGAACGAAGTGGCTGCCAGTACACGCGCAGGTATCAACCCGCTCGTCGCCATTGTGGTGTCGCGGGCCCTAGGCCCACATGATAGGGAATAAGGACACAGACACCGTGTATGTGGTTACTGGAACTGGGCCCAGAGCACGTGCGCCCGGCCCCTTTTATTAACAGGGTCACCTGACTGGTGACGCCTGTGGTGGGTGGGTGTAGAGTGTCTTACATCACAGTCTAAACACTAGAATGTATCCAGCCGGATACTACAAGTAGTACGCGTATATGTAGCAGGTGCATCAACCTACCGTGCTCTCTCTTTAGAATGTGTTTTTGCACCTATTTGTTGCAGGACGTGCACTTTCGGTTTTACACGTGTGTGTGCTTTTCCGACGCTTCACCCTTCAGTCTGCTAAATTTTTAGGCAGATTTGGGTATTCTTTCGAAATCTTTCAGGAGTGGGGGGACGTAATCAATCAATCAATCACAGAATTTGTAGAGCGCACTACCTACCCGCGAGGGTCTCAAGGTGCTGGGGAGAGAAAGGGGGGGGGTGCTGCTACTGGTCGAACAGCCAGGTCTTGAGTAGCCTCCTGAAGGTCAGCAGGTCTTGGGTCTGTCGTAGGCTTAGTGGAAGGGTGTTCCAGGTCTTGGCGGCGAGGTGTGAGAAGGATCTGCCGCCGGTGGTTGTTCTTCGAATGCGAGGGACGGTGGCGAGGGAGAGGTCGGCGGAGCGGAGCTGGCGGTTGGGGACGTAGAAGAAGAATCGTCTGTTGAGGTAGGCTGGGCCAGTCTTGTGGAGTGCCTTGTGTGCGTGGATGAGGAGTTTGAAGGAGATCCTCCTGTCGACGGGAGCCAGTGCAGGTTCCTCAGGTGGGGGTGATGTGGCTGTGGCGTGGTATGTCGAGGATCAGGCGTGCGGAGGCGTTTTGTATGCGTTGCAGTCGCTTGATGAGCTTGGCCGGGGCTCCCGCGTAGAGGGCGTTCCCATAGTCAAGTCTGCTACTGACGAGGGCCTGGGTGACTGTCCTTCTTGTGTCTGTCGGGATCCACCTGTAGATCTTGCGAAGCATGCGGAGGGTGTTGAAGCAGGAGGAGGAGACTGCGCTGACTTGCTTGGCCATGGAGAGCGTTGAGTCGAGGATGACTCCCAGGTTGCGTGCGTGGTCGGTGGGTGTCGGGACTGCTCCCAGCGTCGTTGGCCACCAGGAGTCGTCCCATGCTGAGGGGTTGGAGCCGAGGATGAGGACCTCTGTCTTGTCCGTGTTCAGCTTTAGTCGGCTGATCTTCATCCAATCGGCGACCGCCTTCATTCCTTCATGGAGATTGGATATGGCGGCGAGGGGGTCCTTGGTGAGGGAGAGGATCAGTTGAGTGTCGTCGGCGTAGGAGATAATGTTGAGGTCGTGCTGTCTGGCGATGCGTGCGAGCGGGGCCATGTAGATGTTGAACAGTGTTGGGCTAAGGGAAGATCCCTGGGGTACGCCGCAGATGATCTCGGAGGCTTCGGTTCGGAAAGGTGGGAGGCGGACTCTCTGGGTTCTGCCGTCGAGGAAGGAGGTGGTCCATTCCAGGGCCTTGTCTCGGACCCCTGCGTCGTGGAGGCGTGCGCGTAGAGTGCGGTGGCAGACAGTGTCGAAGGCGGCGGAGAGGTCCAGCAGGATGAGGGCTGCGGTCTCACCGTTGTCCAGCAGGGTCCTGATGTCGTCGGTGGCGGCGATGAGGGCAGTCTCAGTGCTGTGGTTGCTGCGGAACCCCGATTGGGATGGGTCCAGGATGCTGTTTTCTTCGAGGTATCGGGTTAGCTGTTTGTTGACGATCTTCTCGATGACCTTGGCTGGGAACGGAAGCAGGGAGATGGGCCGGAAGTTCTTGAGGTCTCTTGGGTCCGCCTTGGGGGACGTAGGGAGTTGTTGAAACATATGGCCTCCCCCATCTCAGCCCGGCATCTTTTGAACATAATGTTGGGGCTGCATGTCCCAGGCTCTCCAGTGCCATGGTGTAGAGATTGGCATTTTAATTTTACCAGGGAGAGAGCAGCGCACTCCAACATGTACCGAAGCACAGGCGGCCGCGCGGGCACAGCACGCACCCTGCCCCCGGGCCTGCACCTCATTTTACATGATTGCTCGGTACATCTGTACACACGCTGCACCAAAGCTACCGGCAGCTCCAGTCTTCCTGAGTCCCAGAGAGTCTCCGGACCCATAATGCGTGTTTAAGGGACATAGTATGCCAAGCTGGGGGTTGGTAAGAGGCGAGGGTAGCCTGTGTAAAAGGTTTGTGGTGATACTGGCACCTAGAGGTTTGCTAATCCCTTGCTGGCGGGGAATGGGAGATAAGGGGCTTCCACCTCAAGCTGCAGAGATTGAAAACATGCATTATAGGATGGGTAATTGATCAGGCGTGGGTTTTAACCCTTCTTTCGATGACGTGGTTGTATCATACCGCGCAGGGAACTTGGGCTGTCAGTTATCAGAGACGTAATTACAGGCACACAAGGAAGCTCACTACAAGGTTAGAAAAGTGCATAGAAGTGTCTACCCGGCAGTTTTAGGCGCTATATAATTTCCTGATCCAACACAAACATCGTAACACTGACAGCAAGCAGCTGATTCCACAGCGTCTTCTGTGGTATGCTTTCATCGGTTTGGCAGCTGCACTTTCCTTTACAGAGACGAGTCTGTTGAGGCCCAAGACCTGCGGCTCCTGCTCAAAGTGTGCCTTTACTTTCCCGGCTGCTCAAACCCTGAGCGCCTTGTATCATACGGGTATAAAGGTAATCTCTGAAAAATGAAGTTAGTTTGATTTAACATGGTGCAAGTTTTTAATCTAAAATCGCGGTACAGCATAAAGGAGATGCTTATTACCCGTAGAGCTCTTCCTTTAAAGTTCTATGTAGTGCAGTGTATTTTTTTATTTTTGAGTAAAGGGGTTCCTTGTGGTAAGGATCACAGACAAGACTGAAACAGGGGCCTCTAAGAACACAAGCATTTGCAATGCAAAAGGTCTCGCATTTTAGAAACTTTGACCTATTGATATTGTAACTGACAATGCCTTTTATTATTGCAGGTTTTTTAAACACATAAATAAAAGGCATTGCCATTTTCAATGCCAATAGCTCAAAATCTCGCAATTGTGAGACCTATTGCATTGCAAATGCTTGTTTTTACAGTGGTCTATTCACGAAGGTCAATTTGTTTGAATACATGTTTATTAGAAAATGTTATTTATACCTTTCAGGAACTTATAAAGGGATTCCTGGCAGATGTAAGCCCATTTACTTTTGATGAGATCACCAGGCACCCATAAATCCAACTTAAAGGGTGGGTGGGGAGTGGGCGATGTGCTTGTCAACATTCACAAACTTCTCTTCCCTTCTTCCTGTTTCCACCCTGGGTAGGGTAGGAGATTTAATTCAGGATAGAAAGGGTACAGGGTCACCCCTGATTTGTTTGTGGTGTACATGAAGGGTTTTCTGCAGAGGGCAATATATTTCACCAATGGAGAAAAAAACCTGAACAAAGTGCGTTTTTGAAGGGATCCTTTCCCCTTGCAGAAGTTCCCCTCTGTGGAGAGCCCCATACTGCAGGTATAGGATGCAGCTGGGAGTCTCACATGACCTTTCCAGGAATACACATGGCAACCTGTGCCGGGCACAGCTTGCCATGCATATCAATGAGAGTGTTTGTGAATTTCGGGAGTCGTAAACCTACACTCTCCCATAGGTGCAAATCTGTGCAGATTACGATTTTCTTTATGAATCGGGCACAACGTTTGGCAAATGCAGATTGATGAACAAACAAAGGCTGGCGCAAATATTGTCTAAAAAATTATACCTTCCTCCTGTTATTGTGCACAAGAGGGCAAACTCTGCTCCTGCCATGAGCTATTTATGTCATCTGTATCTTTTATTAAGTTCAGAGAGTCCACTGTGAACAGAAACAGCCGAAAGAGAAGGCTCCAGCCGACTCCAGTTTCAAACTCATGAATTATTTAACTTCCATCTCACAGCAGTTTCACCTGGAATGGTTTCATCCCAGAGCAGTTCAGAGCAGGTCACCCCTGCAAACCACTGCACAAAACACGAATACAGTTAAAATACAAATTGCAGAGAACAGAGAAAATCTAAACACTAACTTTCCCTGAAAATGCCAAGAATGCCTAAAATGAAAGTAGAGAGAGATGGTTGAGCTCCGACCTGCTTGGACTATTGCAAGCACAGGGAAATCCCGCTGGCCGCTTTGATGTAGTGCTTAATTTGTAAAATAATAAGTGCCAGGGCCCACATTAGGAGGCAACTGCAGCTTGCACCACCCATTGCCCCTGACACCACTGCCACTGACAGCACCAACACAACTACTAACTATCACACTCCTACAAGTGTGACAGTTCAGGCTATTCCAGGCCCCCAAAGCTATAAGAATGGCGTGGGCGGCAGGTATTAATCATTTTTAATGTGTATTGAAATAATAAACAACTGTTGATGTACTGATCAAACTAGACAAATAGCACCACCATGTGGCGCACTGCCATAAGTGCCGGTGTTGACAATTAGGTGCCGGTGACGAGCACCGGCAAACACCAGCTCAAATTAAGCACTGCTTTGATGGCAAACACAGAAATGTAAATTAATTCAATCATGTCTTCCCGTTTGGCATTATTAGAAAGACTAGGTACAGATCAAAAGAATGGAGGGAGCAAGAAGCAGAGGTTCATTCATCTTCCAAGAGGTACTGGTTATCTATCAGAAAGGGGGGGAGGGAGGAATGAACCACATAAATCTCAATACCAGAGTCTCAGGGCCCGATTCACAAAAGTAATCTGAGACAAAATCCTAACTTTACGACTTTCGGTATTCACAGAAGGCATTTCGGAGTCAGACTTTACGACTTTTGGTATTCACAGAAGGCATTTCGGGGTACTAAAGTTAGGATTTTGTCTCAGTCAATCCTAAGTTTTGGTCTTAAGTTAAACTTAAGACAAACTTAAGTTTGACTGAGACAAAATCCTAACTTTACGACTAGGATTTTGTCTCAGTTAAACTTAAGTTTGTCTTAAGTTTTTTTTTTTTTATTATTTTATTTCTCATTTAAATGAAAACATACAAACCAAACGACAAAAAGCAAATTACATACAATATAAGTTATACATCGCAAAGAAGAATTCCCTCAAGAAATTGTCCAGTTACTATAAATCAAAAACAAACACAAAAACTAATTTCAAACTAAACTCAACGAAAAGAAGGAAAGGATTATTTACGATCACAGTGATTGTGAGATATCATTACACAGTATCACATACATGAGGCCATAGCAAGCAATTACAATCAGAGACTGGCGAGATCTGACATTTCTGCTTTGTCCTATGTGTGTAATTAGTTGGTGCGATAGGCCCTTAAGTCTGAGCTTCGATGTAGTTATTGTACAAACTCCAGAAGTTTTTTGGGCGGCTTCAGCAGTTCGCTATACGCTTCTGTTTGTGTATTACAAAATACCATATCTCTAGACCATTGGGAAAGAGAGGGTGGAGGACCACATCACCAATGCATAGCTACTACTCTTTTCGCGACCAAAAGTCCCATGTCGACCAGGCGTCTGAGGTTCTTCCTCAATTTTTTAGAGTAGCCCAAAATGGCAAATAGCGGGTCAGGGCTTATCGTTTCTTTTGTGATATCGCTTAATTTAGCAAACACTTGTGACCAGAAGCTAGCAATAGGGGGACAAAGCCATGCTAAATGTATGAAGTCTGCTTCACTCGCTCCACATCTCTCGCAGTTATTTGTTTCACGCAATCCAAATCTGTGTAGCCGGACAGGTGTGTGGTAAATTCGGTTGAGGAATTTGAATTGTATGAGGCGGTGTCTCCCATTAAGGGAAATGCACTTAGTCGACTCACAGCAATATCGCCACATGTCATCATCTATAGTAAGTTCCAGGTCAGCCTGCCAGTCTAATCTAGCTTTGACGTAGTGGTTGCGACGTAATTCCTGAGTCTTCTTATATATATGTGAGACCAGTCTGTTTGGAGAGTCAGTGCGAAGCATGGTAGAGAAAGGAAGTACCTCTGGAGGTTCTAGCAGCTCATCCCCAAGCAGATCGCGCAGTGCACTTCTAGCCCTAAAATAATGGAATAGCGTTAGGGGGTAGGCAGTGGTTCATTCGGCACCAGTTCATTCCAATCTTTCCCCTGGAAGAAGGAGCTGATAGTGTCTATTCCTAATGTATGCAGGGCCTCTACCATTTCTGGTGTGGTGAGGACTGGGATCCACGTGCACCATGTAGTGGGGGTAAGGGAGGAGTATAGTATGGAAAGTGCTTGGCAATTAAGGAGGTTTTGCCAAGCATGCGTAGTAGCATTGATCGAATCAAGAATTCCGGTGCTGCGACTTGCAACCCGGAACAATGCAGTCGCCAAATGGGCAGGAGACAGCGCGATTCGTTCTATGTGTAGATGAGGGGGGTGTCTGTTGATGTAGCCAATAGTAGGCGTGAGAGGCTTGGGCGGCCCGATAGTAGAGGTCTAGGTCTGGGGACCCAGACCTCCCATTGAGTATGGGAGAGTGAGGAGTTCCCAACTGTCACGTGGCTGTTTATCAGCCCAGGCCAGCTTTATTTGCAACGTTTTGAGGTGTTTGAAGACAATTGGAATATTGACAAACAGGAAAAGGAATCTGGGGAGGACCACCATTTTCATGATGGAGATTCTGCCTAGAAGTGAAAGGGGAAGGCGAATCCATCTAGTAATGTCGTCTTCTAATTTAGCGATGGCTCTGCCATAATTCTCCTTGAACACTAAATCGGAGTTTGTGTGTATCTGGATTCCCAGGTATCGTACCGGGTCTGTGGACCACATCAAGGGAAAATCAAGGTCTTCAGGAAGCGTCGCAGGGGTGAGGGGAAATATAATGGATTTCGCCTAGTTAATTTTCAGTCCTAAAAATTCTCCAAATTTCACCACTTCCCGTAGTACTGGGGACAAGTTCTGAGCTGGGTCTCGAATGTATAGGAGAGTATCATCCGTATAAGATGAAACTATAAGGTTACACCCAGGAAATCGAATCCCTCTATGGCTATGGTATTCTCTTAGTGTGCAGGCCAACGGCTCTGCAACAAGGGCGTATAGGAGCAGAGAAAGCGGGCAGCCTTGGCGAGTACCCCTAGAAATCGACAAAGGAGCGATAACTGCATTGCCCACCCGCACTCTGGCTGCGGGGCCGTGTAAAGGGTGGTGACCAGGCGTAGGAAGAGGGGTCCCAGTCCCATGCGCTCCAGAATTAGTAACATGAACTTCCTGTCCACCGAGTCGAAAGCTTTTTCAGCATCTAAAAAGATCGCTGCGACTTTAGTGTCCAGCTTTGTGTGTTGAATTGCTCCGAATACAGTGTGAAGATTGTGTGTAAGTGTGCGTCCCGGAACAAATCCTGCCTGTTCCGGCCCAACAAGAGAGGGCATAAGAGGGGCCAAGCGGTTCGCCAATATTTTATAAAAAATTTTCGTGTCCACGTTCAGTAGAGAGAGTGGTCGGTAAGAGGAGCAATCATGGGGGGATTTCCCAGGTTTTAGGATAACGACCAGGAGGACCTCCCGCATTGTGGGGGGCATGGAGCCACATTCAGCCATCTCTTCAAACAATGTTATTAAGTGAGGGGTGAGTAAATCTTTGAATTCTTTATAAAACCCCACCATTATCCCATCCAGCCCTGGAGCTCCTCCGGAGCGCATTGTAGTCAGAGCATCGTGTATCTCCCACGCCTCTAGTGGTCTCATCAAATATGCTCTGCGCTCGTCTAACAACCAGGGTAGTTTTATATATTCTAGATATACCAACATGTCAGAATCAGTGTCATGGGACCTTGATTTGTACAAGTCTGCATAGTAAGCCCTAAAACATTCAGCGACTTTATCAGGGTCAACAATCCGCTCATCAGTGTCCAAGGCTATTTCTATGGGCTGCGCAGCAGTTCGGCGCCCCCTCATAAGGTTTGCCAGAGCAGCGCCAGGACGCTCACCCTCACCGTATGTTCTTGCTACTGCATATTTACCCAGGAGCTTAACCTCTCTATCCGCCTCTAAGTGGTATTCCTCCAAAGTGGACTTGAGAGCTTCAGACAGGTGGGTATCGCTCGTTTCCGATATTTCTCTTTCTAGTCTCGCCAGGTTTTGCTCTAGTAGGGCCAGCCTGCCCCTGATCGACTTCAGCACTCCCGAGTGTTTGGAAATAGCGATGCCACGTGTATAGACCTTAAAGGTCTCCCAGATCGTGGCAAAGAGCGAAACTGAACCCACGTTGGTAGCGAAAAAGGTCTCTATCGCCTCTAGCATTTCCGCTTTAAAAACCTCGTCGAGTAATGCATATGGGGGGAAGCGCCAGGTGAATGGGGGGGTCGCTTGATAGGGGATGCCAGTGTGAGTAATACGGGGGAGTGATCTGAGTAAGTGCGTGGGAAGACCTCGCAACTCCGGATACCAGGTCTAAGTGATCTAAAAACCAAAAGTCAATTCTGGTATGTAAATTGTGCGGGGCAGAATAGTGCGTGAAGCCTCCCCTCTCAGACGAGCGAGAGCGCCAGACGTCTACTAGTCCTAGCTCTGTCATGGCATCAATAATGGCCTCAGCAGCAATAGAGCGGTGCCGTGGTGGACCCCCGGAGCGGTCTAAATCTGGATTTAAAACACAGTTATAATCGCCCCCCCCCCACATCTGTGGTAGATCGGGCAATTTGCGAACTAGGACCAGAAGATCTTGGAAAAACTGCGGGTAATCGTGATTAGGGCCATACACATTAATCAGTATACATTCCATGCCTCTCCCCCTACATTTGGATATGACATATCTACCATCAACATCAGTATGCAATTCCTCTAGAGTGAGTTGAGCCTTGGGGTTAATCCAGGTTAGGACTCCCCGAGCATGTGTGTCTTGAAGCCCGCAGCATGGAAAGTGCCACGAATCCTACCTCGGGTCAGCGGAAGGTTTGCTACTGGGAGGTGCGTTTCCTGTAGTAGCGCTACAAACAATGTTATGTCTAGTGAGATCCGACATAACCTTTCTAATTTTGCGTTGGTCATTGAGCCCCCTGATGTTCCAGGACAAGAGCCTCAACCTATATTCCATGCTTTATAGGAGAAAGGAAAGAAAATCATAGCTATGGTGTCCGTTCGTTCCCTAATTATAGTGCTTACGGCCAGTTTTCGGCGTCTTGCACAACTCATTATGTGTACCGTATACAGAAGCAACATCGTGATCCAAAAAAGCCAAACCGTTAAAATCAAACACAAAATCACAAAAATCCCCCCTTCGCCCCTCCCACGCCATGCTAACCCAATTTGAGCACAGTCAGTGTCCCCCCCCTCCCTCTCCCTTAGAAACAAGTGGCAACCAGCCATGTAGTGTGTAACACGCGGGGGCGGATGTTACCTAAGCACTACGAATAACCATCAGCATTAATCCACACTATAATGAACGTGTTAAGACAATCGGACCTATTTAAGGAAATAACAGCACTTGCAAGCATTTAAATGAAGAAATGCAGTCAACCATAAATAATTAGGAAAGCTATCCGCACAGAGCAGGACCCGCATATACACTAGGGTCTATGTTGGTTATACATACAGGAAGCGAACATCCCCCCAACTGTATAGAGTCCATAAATACTTGCGAGAGTTCTGGGCAGCTGCGTCGCTCCGCAGATGACCCTTAGGATCCAAAGTGTGCCAGGGCCCCAAAAACACCGCAAACTCGGGCTCCAGTGAAACAAAAAGGCATGTAGTAAGTGTCAACTTGTTAGGCCCAGAAGAGGGCCCCCTCAGGTCTGATGTCTTAGTCATTATCATCTAGACGGCCCTCCGGTGGACCATCTGCCGTATCGGGTAACCTCTCCTCCACCGCATCCCGTTTCGCCCATTTGGAGAATTCCTTGAGTGCCTTCTGCAGTGCTATCGGGTCTGAGAAGATTCGGGATGAGCCGTCCAGGGTGACTCTTAATCTGGCCGGATATAGCATGGCATAGGTGATATTTTGATCCCGGAGTTGTCGTTGGGGGATATTAAATTGACGTCTCGCTTCCTGTACTTTTACCGTGAAATCTGGATAGAGCGAGATCGCTGAGCCCTCATATTGAAGCTCACCCAATTCTCTGGCACGTCGCAGGCTGAGTCCCTATCCCGGTAATTCAGCAATTTGGCTATCATCGGGCGTGGAGGTGCACCCAGGGGCGGGTGCGGTCCCAGCGATCGGTGGGCTCTTTCAACCACAAAAATGTCCGAGAAGGTATCGCGGCCCAGTAAGGTGGTGAGGAGTTTTTCTATGAATTGTTCCGCGTTGCCTATTGAGGTAGACTCCGGAAGGCCCGTGATACGAATATTGCTCCGAATGGAGCGGGCTTCCAAGTCCTCTGCCTTGTCCTGGAGCGACGTGAGAGCCTTGGCCATTTGTTTTTGTATCGAGTCTGTTTCGGACTGAGCCTCCTCGACCTCCGTGATTCTGCGCTCTGACATATCTATCCGTTCCGCTTGCTTATCTAGCCGTTCCGTCATCCTGTCCATATGAAAGACCAGAGAGTCAATTTTCCCATCAATCATCGACAGGCTTTTCTGTAACGCTGCAAACATTTGTTTGACCTCACCTGGTTCTTCCTCCGAGTTATCTGCTTGGGCGTCTGTGGAACGGGCCCCCCGTCTCTCTAGTTCTAGATCGCTTTGAGTCAAACAGGAGCGTCGTCTCCTTTTTATCGACCTTGCCCATGGTGCAGGCCGCTTGAGGGGGAGGGGAGTAGCGTTGCTTTTGGAACGGTAGTGGCGGGGTATAGCGGACCGGCACGGTAGCAGTCCACGGCGCCAAGGTTCACTATTCACGTGTCGTCTGGCCTCAGCGGTCCAGTTGCATAAATCACACCTAGGAGAGATCTTTTATTGAGGTGCGTAGTGCTGTAGGCGTCTTTGCGTGACAGGTGAGAAAATGGCGACTGGGCCAAGGTGGTTAGGGTCTCCCCGTGGGGGCTAGGAGCCTGGGGTGTTGTGCTAAGCAATGCCGGCAAAGTCCTCCCCCAATAGAAGTACCTCCGGAGGGCCGCTGTGCGCAAGAATGTGTCTCTGTAGCCAAAGATGGGTCTCCTCTGTGACAGTATACAGATGAGGAAAGTAAAAACCCCGCCGCAGGAGAGCGATTGGCGGGGCAGAGTTCGTTAAGGCGCAGCATCCTCAGCCACTGGATCCTGAAAAGGTGTATATCCTCACTTAGGCCTCAACTACAGACACACGATGCAGAAGGCCCAGTAACACGGAGCGCCAGGTCAGTCAACTCATTTGCGTCCCAAACTTGTACCCTCAGGCCTTCTCTCAGCGGCTGAGCGTGTACTGCCCTGGCACTTCAGGCCGTGTCAGGCCTTCCACCTCCCAAACGGGCCCCCCCCAACAGGGCGGTAGGCCCCGGCCAAAGCAGTCTCCTCCCAATGGGGTAGCGGCGTGTTAGACTTGGCATCTTTTGGCGTGTTTCCCCTGACTTTTTGCTTTCTGACCTCCCGGTTTTGACTCTGTTTTTGCTGGTGTAATGATTCTGCGCACTTTCCTCACTGCTGTCCAGTGGGAAAGTGCAAGTGCTCCTGTATAAAATGTGCTATGGATTAGTGTTTCCATGATTGGCCTATTTGGTTTATGTGTCTGTCCCTTGTAAAGTGCACTGCGAGTGCCAGGGCCTATAGACCAAATGCTGTTGGTGGGCCGCAGCACTGGATTGTGCCACCCACGCAAACAGCCCGTAAAGTGTAACTCGGGCCTGCCAACGCAGAGCCTGTGCGCAGCCTGGGGCTGCCATGTCGACTTGGCAAGTGCACACACTTGCAAGTCCCTAAACCTTCCCTTTACTACATGTTAGTCACCCCTAAGGTAGGCCCAAGGTACCCCTGTGGGCAGGGTGCGTTGTATGCGAAAGGTAGGACATGCCCTGGTGTGTGTGGCATGTCCTGATAGTGAATTACAGCCTAGTTCGTTTTTCACTATTGCAAGGCTACCTGTTCCCCATAGGCCAGAACGGGCCGTTTTGATTATTACAGCTTATAATCCTAACTGACCCCGGGAACATGGTAGAAATTCGAGTTTAGTATGCCTGGACTCAGAATGATAAAATGCATCTTTTAGTGAAGTTGGTTTTAACATTCTGTGTTTGAAAATACCACTTTTTAGAAAGTGGGTATTTTCTTGTCTAACCATCCAAGCCTGCCTCTGCGAGGTTGTGTATTCCTTGTCTGGAGTGTGAGTGACAGGGGCTGGGGGATGCCAGGAGACAGGGTGAGTCAGCGCAGGGCTGAATAGCAAGATCTACATGTAGATGGGTGGGAGGGGTTGCACCTGGGCCCTGAATAGGACAGTGCCTTCCCTCCACAATGCTGGCTCCACCTCCTGTGGTGCGTCTGATGTCCCTGGCCTACTCACTGAAAGAAGGGACGGAGACTTGTCAACAAAGTGCTCCAGAACTGGTTTGGACTAGGCAAAGACCTCTCTGCCTTCAGAGAACAAAGGAATTTGGGATATAAATATTGGGGCCCTGACCCCATGAATTTAGATCTCGCTGGAATCAAGGAACCTGCCAAGACGAAGAGCTGGAAGAGCTGCCAGGAGGAGTACTGCCCCTTTGCTGTGTTGTTGCTTTGTTGGGTTGGCCTGCAGTTGCTGCTTCTGTCTTGGGCAGTGAAAGGACTGGACTGAACTTTCTACAAACTTGTGCTGAGTATCTCCAAGGGCCTGGAACCGAGCTGGCCTCCTGTTAAGAAGTCTCAGGGACTACAAAGACTTCACAAGCCTCTGGGTACCGATCTGGAACGCTGTTTCAGTTGCCACAGAGGAAGGGAACCGCAACCGACTCCGTCAACCGAATCCATCCCTGGCCGGTGACCTGTTTGCACCGCAGACCGCATCGCCCCGCTTCGCATCGCAACCCTGGTCTCACCGTGGGTGACGTCCGACGCCGCCAACATCGAGCCGCTGCTTGCACCGTGACCTGTGGGCACCGCAGTTCGCATCGCATCGCTTCACCGAACCAGCCGGACCCGACCGACGCGGTCGCTGCAACTGGCTCAAGAGTCGTGACCGCATCGCATTTGGGGCACCGCTCGCACGTCTGCGACGCACCGCTCCGACTCGCACCGCTGTCCGACGCCAGCTCCCGCACTCCGGCTTGGTCGCCTGCATTGCAACCTGTCAGCACCGCATCGAGCATCGTCTCACCCTGCATCGCACGCCTTGGACTCACCGACTCCGTCTGCACGACGCTCATCGAGCCGCTGCCTGCACCGCATCGAGGGACACCGCACCTTGCATCGCTCCGTCTTGCACCGCAACCGCGACGAACGCCGACCGGCTCGTACACTCCGTACCAGCCACAACGAGAAAAGGTACTGTGACCGAGTCTGTTCACGACTCTGCTGGCCCGTATCGACGCGGTCGGCTGGAACTGTTAGACTCTGTGGTTTTCAGCATCGCGGTAGACCCGGACGGGGCTACCGACTCGTATCGAACTTTGCTTTTGTGTTATTCCTGCAAAGAAGAAGTTACCTTATCAAGCATTCCTTTTTAAAGTACAGTATTGTGGATTTTTGTCGTAATTGGTCTTGTCTTGAGTATATAAAAATTGGTTATTTTTCTAAACTGGTGTGGTGTCCGTTTGTAGTGCTTACACTGTATTACTGTTGGTTATGTGCAAATGCTTTACACACTGCCTCTGAATTAAGCCTGACTGCTCGTGCCAAGCTACCACGAGGGTGAGCAGGGGTTACTTCACGAGTGTAACACCCTTACCCTGACTAGGAAGAAGGGTCCCTACTTGGACAAAGGTGCAAGCCCTTGCCAACTAGAGATCCCATTTCTAACACGGCGTCTCCCCTGTTCCCTGCAGCAAGGGCGCAGGTCCGATTTCGGGCAACGAGGGATCCCCAGGCCCCGCAGGCTGCCACAGCTGGTAGGCAGAGGAGGCTCTCTCAGGCCAAGGGAGCAAGGCGCTTCAGCTGCAGTGCGCGAGTGGGGCAGGCAAGGAGGCGTTGTTGATAGAGTGCCAAAGGGCGCAGTTCTCCGGGAGGCCCAGCGCGGGAGTCTACCAATCCCCGCAGGCCCAACCGCAGCGGCTCACCCTAACTATGTGTGCGGGTGAAGTCCCAGGTCCAGCAGGCAAGCCCGGCGCGGGGGCTCGATCGTCTTCCACCGCCTGAACGCACACCAGGCCGCCTCCGCCGGATCCGTTCAGGCCGTAAGCCACTGCAGGGGTTGACCCCGGCACCAGGAGACAGCAGACAGTAAGCGGTATCGCAGCGTATGCAGTGTTTGACGGCGGTAGTAGGGACCCAGCCTCGCAGAGGGGAGGGATCAATGGGCGCCAGTGGACAACGGCAGCCTATACAATGAGCCCAGGCCAGGGAGCTCCGGGGATGTGGCCGCCCCTCTCCTCCGCAGCGAAGGCCCGCAGCGTGTTGCGTCCGTTCTGGGGCGGTCTCCACCTCAAGGAAGATGTCGGCAGAGAGGTCTTGTTCAGCACTGTCCGAAACTGTGTAAAACGTTCGGGCAGCGGTGCCGATTATTAGGATAAATGGCGTGTGGTGCTGATGGCTCGCGGAGCACTTCTGTTACGCGGCCATCTTGCGCTGCGGCAAGCTCCGCCCCCCAAGTTTGTCTAAAGTTTAACTTAAGACCAAAACTTAAGTTTAACTGAGACAAAATCCTAACTTTAGTACTCCTAAATGCCTTCTGTGAATACCGAAAGTCGTAAAGTTAGGATTTTGTCTCAGATTACTTTTGTGAATCGGGCCCACTGAACTTATTGTCTCGGACACCCTCAACCACACGTTCACAGACTGTGGTGTATGTAATCTCCGCTTAGTGTGGTTCAGTGGATAGCATCGTCATCGGGTCTTGTCACGTTCTACAAGTAACATCAAAACCTCCACCAAGAGGGAGACTGTCTGGATGTTGACAGTGGAGAGTGGATTAAAATTATCTCCAATCCTGTGGGTGAATCTTTATTGGGGGAAATGAGTAGGATAGGGATATTTCTAAAAACAAAGCGGTGAGTCACTGGTCCACAACACCTAGTGGTCGAGTCGACATGTTTCAGCCTGGAAAATGCCCTACGGGTCTATGGCCTTTGTCAGGACCAAAGGAATATATATGGAGGTCTTTTAGTGAAAATGCCATGAAAGTAAATCAAAAGATCACATTATAAAACATCTATGTAATAAAATGTCAATGCTTTATGAAACAAGCCAGTAGTTTTGGCACTGGCAGTCTTTCGGCTTTGTCAAACTTGTTTTGTCTTGTCAGGTTTTTTGTAAACCACTATCATTGGAGGAGCTGCTGAGCCCCTGCCAATATGAAAAATCCCTACAAGTAAAAATATGTTTTGGGCCTTAAAAAGTACTCAAGTAGTTGCATAGTCAGGCCAAAGGATCTCCATGCCCTTTAGACATTCATCACTTATCGCTTGAGGGATTTTGCTGTGTGCTAAGTACTGTGCTGTTAATTCTTGTGGTCCGTCTGTGTAGGGTTAACTTTGTGAGTCATTTTTCTGGCAGTCTGGGACTTATGAAACACATTATTCGATTGGCTGTTTCTCTTGATAAAGGTGTTTAAAACACACGGTGGAACCAATGTTTTCTTTACATAATGCTCTGTCATCATATCCCCATAAAATTATTCATGCTTAAATAGATACAGGAGTTGTAGATGAGCGAAAGGTGTGGTACCCACGCAGGTGTCCATCTCTTGTTGCAGCTGGAGGTGAAGCTGGAAGAAGCCGCATTGTTTTGAAAGCATGAAGATAGGTGTCACTGTTGTTGCTTTGCTCTTCCTAGAGGCAGTGAGACCTTACCCACACCCATGCAATAAATGCTCCTATGAACTGGACTGGACTCACTTGACTATCTGTGCTTGCAACCATGGACATCATTTAGGGGTCGCCAATGGTCGCAGATGCGACTCCATGCTTCCCTCCTGCGACCCCTGGCACTGTGCTTGAGACCCCTGCCACAAGAAGTGGTGACGTTAGTGTCCTAAACAGAAGTTAAACTAGGGTATAATGAGCCTTGTTTACTCTCTGTGACCCTCAGCTATATATATGTGCAGACCACAGTAAAAATCTACCACTGAACATGTGAAGGGAGCAAGAAAGAGGGGGCGGTTGAAGCAAAACACTATGGGGACAATGAGGGTAAAATAACGAAAGGAAGAGCAGGAAGAGGACACCGCAGGAGACAGGTGACAAATAGAAACAAAGACAGGGATGTCTCTGTGTGTGCGTGTGTGTGTGTATGTGAGAGAGAGTAGTGAGAGACAGAGGTGGATTAAACAGACATCAGAGTAAGATGATGGGTGTGAGCGAGGTATAAACAGGTGCGAAAGAGAGTGTGACAGGCGAGAGCAATAGGTGATAGATACATAGACGGGTGACTAAGAAACAGCCAAGAGCCTGACAGGGGAAAACCATTGAGAGGAGATGCCAGTAAGAGAGATGTGATACAGACAGAAAGAGATGAGAGCGAGATAGGACAGGTGTAAGGAAAGTGATAAAGAGACAGCTGGCGCTACACAACTGAGAGGCAGAGGGAGGCAGGTGAGATGTGTTGGAAAGATTCAGCTCAGGTAAGGACAGGTAAGACACAAGTAATGAAGAGGCATCTGAGGCAGTGGAGAGACAGGTGAAAGAAGTGAGAGCGAGTCTGTTCAGAAAGAAGGAAACCGCTGAGAGAGGTGCACGAGACAATGATGAGAGAGACAGCTAAGTGAGAAGGAAAGACACGTGTGATGTAGATGCAATAAATAGACAGGTTAAAAATACAGCTGTGAAACGTGGGGAGGTGGACAGATGAGAAAATCACAGCTGAAAGAAGAGTGACAATTGATACAGTGGTGATAACCTGACAAAGCAGGATGGGAGGCAGAGTGGTTATACAGTTTAGAGAGTTTAAAGAGAAAGCAGTGATAAAAAGACAGAGATAGGTTAGAAAACAATTGAGACAGAGACAGGGGAGAAAGAGACAAAGGAATAAGAGAGGAGGGAGTCAAGCGAGAGATAAACAAGAGACAGAACAGGTGAGAAGGTCAGCTGAGAGATGGGAGGATCTGAGATATTAAGATATTGAGGAGAACAGTGAGAAGTCAGCAGGTGAGAAAGACAGATGAGAGACAAATAATAAAAAAGATTGACATCTGAGAAAGGGACAGTTGAGGGGAGGGTGACAGCAAGTCAAAGGTCATTTGATGTCACTTTCTGTGACGTCATTGGGGTAAAATGACATGTGATGTCACTTCTGCTACCCCTGGTATTTTGGTGAACTGACGACCATGCTTGCGACTAATTTGATTCTGCTTGATTGCACGAGAAGTCATGTTCTTACATAGGTACCAGAATGTAGAGAACAAATGTGCACCTTCCTGCACAAAAACAATCCTGGGAGGCAAATTCCTCTTTCTATGTGTGCTGCAGAATGCAGCACACATAGAGAGATGAACAAACAAGAAAAATAGACATATTTCTCCACGTTACGCCTCCCTTTGGAAGGTATAAGATTTTGGCACATCTCCAGGTTTACAAGTATTTGTAAATCTGTGATGCACCAAAATCCATTGGAGTTGCTTGGAACACCCTTGGAATGCCTTCCCAGGGCAGAGGAATGCAGCGCAGCAGTTTGCGCTGCGTTGCACTACGCCATATTTTTGGAGCCACTAAGAGCCATGCAAAGTGGCTTTGCATGGCTTCAAAAATTTGCCTTAAGGTTTGCGACTCTTTTGCACCACGTGGCGTGGTGCAAGAGCGACGCAAACAGCCTCGTAAATAGGTCCCTAAATGTGCTGGGTCCTGGGCTGCGAAGCCTGTGCCTAAATAGGCGACTAGACCAATGTTTCTAGGTGATTCATTATTAAGCAAAAGGACATTTGTCTTGATATTCATCACTGTGAATTTGTATTTAGAGGCCCAAATGGTTGCATACACTTACTGACAGTTTGCCCAAAACTTTTAGGTGCAATGAAAGTTTTTCTGAGCCCCTTTTTTGGTAATTGGATGTGTTCTCTTTAAAAGAAGCATTCAGTTTTTTATTTGTACTGTGGACCTCCACAATTGCTATCACTTTTTGAAACATGCATTGGTAAAGCCAATAGAACTGGTATTGGACACCAGCCTTTTCGCTTTGTTATGTTATGTTACACAGCATTTGTATAGTGCACATACACCAAACAGGTTTCAAGGTGGTGAGTAAAAAGGAGGGAACAACAAGGTCAAATGTCTAGCCGTAAGCTTGTTTCAAGAGCCAGTTTTTTAGAAGTGTTCTAAATCTGGAATAAACAGTTGTAGATCTTATGTCAGAGAGAAGAGAGTTGCAAAGATGATGGGCGTTCACAGAAAATCTGGCGCCACCCAACCTCTTCTTTTTAAACTTAGGGACAGCTAACAAGTTGTGGCGTGATGATCTGAGATTGCATTTTGGGATGTAGCTTTAAACTCTGAAGGACACAAAAACTGGGCTTTTCTCATAAAGTGATTTAAAAATAATACAACCAGTTTTAAAGATGGTCTGCTGGGCAACTGGGAGCCAGTGGAGCTTTCTCATCAAGGGCTTAGTATGGCAATATCTTGGTAGACCAGCCTAGCTGCCTGGTTTTGTTCTGTATGCCACTTCTGATTCAATCCTTTTGGCAATCCTAAATACAGGGAATTTGCATAGTCAATGCCAGACATCACTAGTGCCATTATTATCTGGATAATTGCTTCAGAGCTAAAATATTTCCTGATTTTCTTGATCTTACGAAGTTGAAAGGTACATGAGGAAAGCACTGCTCCTCTCTGGGGCTTCATAGAGAGGTCCCCATCAATGAGGATTCCAAGGCTTTTAAGTGCTGTTTTGGGAGTGGGAGGTGAGCCCAATTCTAGAGGCCAGAAGCAGGGATTCCAGTTGTGAATGTTATTGTTAGTGATCACTATTTCTGTTTACTCCAAATTTAATTTCAGTTGATGGCTATTTATCCAATCTCTAATATACAAGATATTCTGAAATAGCTCCATAGATTCTGTCCAATTTGAAGAGCAGCTGCATGTCATCAGCATAATTGTATATTTTCACTCTCTGTTTCTGTAGCTCATGTACCATAGGACAAATATAAAAATTAAATAAATGAGCGGATAGCACAGAGCCCTGAGGTACTCCACATTTTAATTGAACCTTAGTTTAGCAAAAGGGAAATAAACGGACAGACTTGGAGCGATCACAAAGGAAGGATTTTACCCAATCTAGTACTGTACCTTGCAGACATGCGTCCTTGTGAACAATTGTTTTGACATGATTTTTTTTAAACTTTATTTTGGGGGAAGCTTTCAGGCACTCACCAATCTAAAAACAAATTGTGGGTCTAAAAAAGCACACATTCCCAAAGCCTCTGGCACTTAAGGGAACTATTTTGTGTGTAGATGAACTCCGTGTGAGAAGGGAGAATGCCATCACTCACAGTGAAGTTAGCCAATGTCTGAAGTGGGCTGACCCACATTGTAGGCCGTAGGGGGCGAAAGAAAAATGGGAATGACACAATAACAGGCCAGTGGATGACAGTCAAAGGGGCACAAGCACAGAGAAACATTAAGCTGTAACCAGGTTTTCGGACCTTTTGGTTCAGGAGCCTAATGACTCTGATTATGGCTCTGGACACCTTCAATGAGCACTTGAGTGGCCACCTGCCCCCTCGCTGAGCATCAATAGTCCTGAGTGCATGAAGCTACAAGCCCTTGGACACCAACCTGGTTGAGACATGGACAGATGATGCTTCATTGCCCTTTCTATCTAGCTGGCCTCACCTTTTAGTCACACTCTATAAGCACCCACTACATGTGCAAAAATGCAAGTCACATTAATATAAAGTGAGGAAGGATCTCTACAGACCGAGCTCAAAGTAATAAACTCTTTTTGCCTGGAGAGATGTCCTCCTGCTTCTCAGATATTGCTGCCTCCTTGAGATCAAACCAGAGTGTAGGATTCATATTCCTGGCTATTGGGCTTATAATTATAAATTGTTTAGCCAGCCTATCTTGAGCTGAGATTCTAAACCCACAAACTGCACTATTTAAAAAGGTATTGGATTTATTCCTGCAGACTTTTGTTGTTACTTTGAAAAGCATCTGTCAGGCTATCTTGATCCCAACTCTTTGCATTAGCTTGTGTTTAACTGTATACATTCAATTCACAGGAGCAAGGCAGGGTTCATGGCACTTTGTGGCATGTGCAAGAATCTCTGGTTGTTCAGTCACAGGCAACTTCATCAGGTAGTTCCATGCACCCATGTCACAAAGCACTGACTATGGAGGGTCCCTTGTTGATCTCTTCCTGGTACCATCTGGGTCCGTCCAATCATGTAACACCTTCAGCAGATTCTTACCAAAGATTTTACCAGTTTGAGGTTGGAGCCTGGGTAGGGTGTCCATTCTGAAAACTGACAACTAACCTTATTGCTACATGTTTATATAGAAAAACCTAGTTTTAGGAATCTCTGACATTTTGGATGATTTTGCTCCACTTTTAGCTGAAGCATAAACAAATTCCAGAGTTTGTACCCTTGTACTCTAAACAGCCTCCATCTCATTTGTCTACTCTGTATTATGGCACAGGCAGGAGCATTGAAGAGGATGACCAAAATTTTGCAAAAGCCAAATATTTGGAAAAATAGCATCTCAACAAAAGGTTCAGTGAACCCTAAACTAATCTATCTCATCAATCAAAGAGAGAGACTTTTAAATAATATTCTTTTTCATTGGCAACCTGAGGAGATCTCTAATCCTAGCTGAAATATGATAATTTTTCCTGATCCCAAAAAGGGTTCCGCAGCTGCACTCTGCATGTATTGAATCCTGGTTGTAGATATTGGTGACAGGCCTCAATACTTATACCAAGTACTTACTCCATTTGGAAATGGACAGTCCAAGGATGACAACCATAGTTTTTGTCTTTGAGTGTCAGCCAGAAGGAACGATGGACAGAGAGTCCTTGAGAAAGCCAAGAAAACAGGTGCAAAAGAGGGAGAAGCCTTTGCTTTCTTCACCTGATGAGGGTAATGTCTAAGGGGGAACACAAGGGCAGGTCAGGGGCAAAGACTATTGTGGTGTCTTAGAGTGTGTGGGATTGTGGAATTCAAGGTGCTGGATTCTACGTAGAGATGGAATGCTGGCTCGGGAGGTTGTCTGGGTGAAAGTTGCTGATGGCTACATGTGAATGAGGTCCTACTAATACAACTCTTACTCTTTTTACCATGGTGAAGGTCCCTGAGCTGTCAATAAACATGGCTTAGACCTCAATATGACCAGGTGACTTGTGTGACTTGTGAGGAGTTTATGGCCTTATGTGCTGTGAAACATAAAATGCACTTTAGCACCCTGAAACAAATGGAGCTGTTGAGTGTATTAATAATACCTTGAAGGATGCTATACAGATAGCAAGGGCAAATGGCATTTCCTGAAAGGAAGAGTAAAAGGATAATCAATCAATCAATCATGTCACTTATAAAGCGCACTACATACCCGCGAGGGTCTCAAGGCGCTGGGGGAAGAAGGGGGTGGTGCTGCTACTGATCGAAGAGCCAGGTCTTGAGGAGTCTTCTGAAGGCCAGTAGGTCTTGGGTCTGTCGGAGGTTGGTGGGGAGGGTGTTCCAGGTCTTGGCGGCGAGGTGGGAGAAGGATCTGCCGCCGGCGGTCGTTTTCCGGATGCGGGGGACTGTGGCGAGGGCGAGGCTGGTCGAGCGGAGCTGGCGGGTGGGGGTGTAGAAGCTGAGTCCCCACTCCTCCACTGGCAGTGGAGAGAGGAAACCGAATACATGAATTTCCACTGGGTGGATGTCTTTGTCCAAAAGATGGGTGAGAGTGTCTAGTGTGGATGAGTGGAGAGACAAAGAGATGAAGTGTCAGCAAACGTAAATGTGATTACGAGATCAGGTTTGCTGTAGGTGTGGGTGATTGGGTGAAAATAAGAATGCCTATGAGATGTGCACCATGGTCAAAGTTTCCCATATCACAAAGGCGTAGCTGGAACCAGTGATAATGTAATATGGAATTTGAGTTGTGTATCTTCTAAATGGGGACCATATTATATAGTGGAAGAGGTGTGGTGTCTTAGAATGGGTGGGAATTCCAAATGCTGGATTCTACTTACAGATGGGTTCTCTGGGTGACAGTTGCTGCTGGCTGCGGACGAGGTCTTTCAAAGAAATCTCTTACCCTTTTTAACATCGCTTTTTTTTTGCAGTTTTGTATAGCTAGTACTTAACCCCAAGGTATTGGAGCACTTTACATGAGCACCAGCTGCATTACACAAGGGCTCATTCATGATTTTTAGGCACCTGGAGATTAAATGATTTGCCCAGAATCAAAGGATGTTGAGCTGACACAGTTCCAAAGTCGGTAGCTCTGGCTGTCAAATCCTATCCCTCTACATTACTGCAGATCCCTGAGCGTCATTGCAACTATCTTGGAAAAGAAGCAGAGGAAGAGACAGATGCCAGAGAAAGAAGGAGAGAAATGCTTTGCAGGGCATTGCTATTATGAAAGTATCAGTTGCAGTGGCACCAGGGCCGAAGAGTTTAAGGCATCTATTTTACCCTGATTTGACTATTGCTTTATACTGAGGGCTGCAGGTTTTTCTCTTGCTTACGTTAGGGCCCATGGCATTCTTGCTTACCCACTTGACACTGTAGAAAGAGTTGCAAAGATGAGGCACTGATAAGAGGTTGAGGCAAATGGGAGGCACAGATACTAGAGAGACATCAAAACAAACATTGGCACAGCCAATACATCGGGCTTGCATTTTGAGTCCTGATGAGATTTTTTTTTTTTTTTAAACAGTCAAAGATAAAAAAAAAATGATTGCTTTCTGTATGCATGAGATAAAGGATTTAATGTGTGAGGATTGTGTGTACCTTTGAGATGTAAAATAGTTCCTAATACATGTACAATGCAAGCATTCCATAGGACTGATGTTCCAAACAACCAACAGCATGAGGTGAGAGAGAAATGCTCTGCTGGGCAGATCTAAAGCCTACTCTATCGATATTGTAAAGAAGTAGTAACAATAGGTTTGCAGTTTGCTGTGCTTACAAGCCACACCTACAAAAAGTGAGAGATGGGAAGAAAATTGAGGGATTGAAACTGGTAAGAAGAGAGTATTTGGCGCACAGAAAATGAGATGAGGTATAGATGAGAGACAATCCAAATGCCAAGGAAGAGAAAGAGGGTAGGAAGCAGAGACATACTGGAGAAAAGGAGCACCAGAGAGAACATATAAGACAAATGGTAGAGAAAGCAACACTAAGGTTGGAGAGCAGAAAAGAATAGACCACCATGTAGAAGAAAAGAGAAGATAACAAAACGCTGTTAGGAACAAAGAAGGAGAAACGTTACATGAAAGACATTGTGTAAAATAAGTAAGCAGTATTAACACGAAGAGCTTGTGCTAGGCAGAAAAAAAGAGGCTGAGACTGCACAGAGACTACAAACAGGAGATACTTCAAGGACATGAGAGATAAAACTGGACAAGAAATGAAGGCAGCTGGGGAATAACAGGGAGGGGGCATTGGAAAAGGCAAACAGAGAAGGGAGCACTGAGGGGAAATAGACAGACTGAGCTAAGACAAAGAACACAGAAGCACTGAGGAGACTAGAAGACATGACTGAAAGCGAGAGATGAAGCACAGATATAGGTAAGCATCAAGGATAGGAAAGAGGCCACTGTTGAGAGAATGAGTGTGAATAAAAGAAAAGAAACCTGAGGAGAAACTGAAAGACAACACTAGAAACATGACGGAGCAGGATAGACCGGAGTAAAACGAGGCTGTACTGGAGACAAAGCAGGTTGTTTGGAAGAGACAACAGAAAATGACAGGGAGAGCACTAAGGAGAAACAAAGAGCCACACCTGAGTGTAACACTGGGAGAAGAGTTACAGAAAAACTGAGACTAAGAGAGTAGGGTCAGCAAGTGGAAAGGTAGAGAGATCTATGTTGACATAGAGGACAAAATGAGCCAGTGTTGGGGCATCAAGAGAGGGAGAATGAGACTTAATAGTGTAGTAGGGAAACCATTGATAACTGCATATTTGTCCCGGAGCGTTTCAATGTTACCACCTGTTTATTTAGAACAGTCTTGTGGGAGATGTGAGCGTTCCCTGCTATTTAGGTTTCGTGCTGATACGGTAAAATATTTATTGTGTTTTCCTTTTGGGTCCCTTCCGAATCTTGCTGCTATCCTTTGCCCGTGCAATAATATGTCAGGCCAATCCATTATACATTTTTTACTGTTTTGTAAATTTTATGAATTGTATACAAGGTTATTTTTGATTCCACTTTTTAAAGGGAGATATCGCAACATTAGACAGAGTGGCGCAATGTTTTCATCAATTTTCCAACTATCCGATAGTGAAACATGTTTGCATGTAGGCTCATTTTTAGGTCTCGCCTAGGCAGCGCGCATGCGCTGTCTCTCCGAGACATCAAGTAATCTGTATCAGGGGTGAAACTCCGCCTATTGCCAGGTAATTTCTCCTGCCGCTTGCCATTAGTAAACTCTGGCATTGCTTTTGTTAGCAGGCTTATTAGTGGCTGTGGATCCGATGCGTCACTTCCGTTTATTCCGGAAGCAGCACCGCCTAACTACAGTTTTCGTCCGCTTTCGTGGTTCATGTGTCTCGCAGGGGCTGTATCTTTTCATGTAAGGACTACTTCTTTGTTTTGTTTTTAAGCGCCATGTTCACCCGACGCCATGCACATATGTTTAAAATGCGCTGGGGCTTTCATTATTACTACTTTTGCATTACCGTGGTGCCTAACGTTTACGTGCACGGCCGCCCGCCATGCTTTGTTTTCATTTCCCTACACTGCAGGTCTATATGTTTTTCTTTGGGAGTACTTATTTTTTATTTACTGTGGCGTCCGCTTCACTTGCAGGCACGCACAGATGTTTTATGTACAGGGGTGCCACGCTTTGTTTCAGCATGGCGCCCGCTTCCGTATACACATATAATGCTTGGCAGCAGGGGCTCTCCGTGGCGCACGAGAGAAAGGGAGAATCCTTCAGCTGCATTTGATTTGATTTTACTTTGCAGGGCGCGGCTTGCCCACCTCCATTTTTTTTCAAATAACTTTAAACTATTCAGCGCGGTGCCCATTTCACAAACGCAGTGCTTCCTGCTTCAAAGCTCCATCTCCCCGGGTGCTCTCCCTCACACCACCACAAACAGACTGCCTGTTTAATTCTCCTCCCACCCCAGCTGCCAGTTAAGGAGTTCATCATCGGCGTCTGACTCTGATGTCATGTCTCCCTACACACTCCGTGTTCCCCCCTCCCCCACCCCTGTCATGTCTCCCTATTTTGTTCTGCAGGACGCGGCTCGCCCACCTCCATTTTTAAAAATAACTTTAAACTATTCAGTGTGGCGGCCGGGTCTGGCGTCATGTCTCGGTAAGTGTTGAATATGTAAGTGTTATGATCATGTAAGAATGTGTCAGATATCCCAAGTGATTCCGAATCCGGTTAAAAAATGCTAAAACAATGATAGATCGCGCCCTGTTAAAAGAATATGTTTGCGCATCCATGTAACCCCCGAACTGTGAAGTGCAACCAAGACAAATAACACCAGAGCGTGTAGCATGTTAAATCCAAACGTATAATAAAGTAGACATGCAGATTTCAGTTGAAACGGCAGCCCAACTACCAATTACATATCCAAATACTTTCAAAACATTATATATAGTATGATATCATTAGTGAAGAGTGCATGCTTGCGGTTTCCGACATTGATGTGTGCCGTGTGGATCTAAACAAACATTTTATCTTACTTGTTCCGCAGCGTGCTAGTTAGTCAAATTGCCATGCGGTTAAAAAATGGCCATGTTGCTTAAAGACAATGCCCATCTTGAACTGTGATAAACGTGAGAAATGCATACACAGATTGTCATATTCGATTGCAAACAAGTGTGTGTACCCGGTGGCTGAGTCTGAAAAGACGTGGGGGCTTATTTATGAGCCTTTGCGTCACTTTTACGCTGCTGGTGCGTCACTTTTTGTGACGCACCAGCAGTGTAAAAGATGCGCCATGGTGCGTCATATTTACAAAGTGACGCATCTAGGTAGATGCATCACTTTGTAAACCCCTGCGCCACATTATACCTGCGCCAGGTATAATGTATGCAGGGGGGCGTGCCGACGCAAGAAAGGGCCGTAGAAGTGACGCAGTGAAATCTATAAGATTTCACTGCGCCATTTCTTTGACCCTAATGCGTCAATATCTTACGCCTGCCTCATGGCTGGCGTAAGACTGACGCAGAGCCCTTTCACATGGGGCTTGCCCCATGTGAAAGGACACATTGCTGGAGTTGCGTCACTTTTGTGACACACTCCAGCAATGCGTCATTTTGCGCCTACAGATACGTCAGAAATACTGACGTATCTGTAACTCCTTGCGTCATGATGCGTCATACTGTAAATATGACGCATCATTGGTGTCGCAAGGAGGGCGCAATGAAAAGTGACGCATCGCTGTTTTCACGCAGCGATGCGTCACTTTTCATAAATAAGCCCCGTGGTCTCTTGCCGGATTTAGCGCATGCTTTTCATCATGGTATGGTGCAAAACATCAAACTAGCTATGTGGAAATGAAGAAGTGCCTTACGGTGGTTGAAGGGTCCCCAGTGAATCTAAGTTGTCAATAAAGCGTACCTGGTGTGCAGAAAAATAATAATGTAATGTGGGTGGCGTGCTCTTACTGTGCCATATTGGATTCTGAACCATTTCAAGACTGTATGACATGACATAAGCATTTGCAATGCAATAAGTCTCGCAGTTGCGAGATTTTGAGCTGTTGACATTTTGCTCCTACAAATGTACAGTCAGAGCTCCATAACAAGACGAGCTCCCGAGGGAAAAGCAACAATGCCTTGCTGCGATTGATTTCCTGTTTTTTTTCTCCCCAACTCAGTCTTTCCATGGTGTTGTTTAGAGGTGCCGACTGCTTCCAGCGCTCACCGGGACCATCACACAAATTAAAGCCCTACACACAAGCGTTTGCTTCGCCCACTACGAAGATCTGACCTGGCCCCTGATATGCACACAAAAGTCTGCTTGCACAATCACGATTAGCCTTGAACATTGGAGAACAATTAACTATTCTTATATGGCAACCATGTTTCTGCATTGCTAATCAGCTGCAGCGTTCCTGGTTGTAATGCCAAGGTTTACTGCTGATGGTGCGGGCGGACTTACATTACTGCCCCTTCTGGGAACTTCTGTGGCACCTCCGGTTGATCTCTGGGCTGACAGGTAATCCCAATCTTTCAAACTCAGCTGCAGGCATGTGTAGCAGTCTGGTAGCCTGAACACTGATGAGAGACCTGGGAAAGCAGAATTGTAGGACGGGGTTTGTATAGTGCCATTATTGGCAACACACTCCACCCACACAACAACAGAGCATGCATGATGAATAAATAAATACACAACACAACTTTTGTTTGGGAAAATATTGCTGCAGGTTTATTCCATACAAAAGTATGCAATATGGTGGGTTATTTTACGGGCGATCCAAGGGCATGCAGCTGTAACCAACCTATGCTGCCCTGCCCGCCTGATGAGCCGAGCACTGTGGAGAATCCAATCAGTGCTACACCTTATGGGGTGATCCTCTTTCCGGATCACGTGACACATTGGTCCCTTATTACTCACGCCCCTTTCAGGGCAGAGCGTAGCAAGGCAAGCCCCCGGTTGTTCAGGCCCACAACCGCCCGAAGGACTAACGGGGCGCCGGCGCGGTTATCCAGGAACCTGCCATGAGGCTCCTGGGATTTGGCTCTGGCACCCCTATTGTGCTCCTGCAGAGGTACCCTTCTGTACCCATCTGCTTCCAGATCGCCCTCTAACTCCGCCTGCAACACAAAAGAAAACATTACAACATTCCATGTACCTTGCCTGCCACCCCACGCCGGGTAAGCAGTAGGGTGGGAGACGGCGTGCCCTGCGCAACAGAGGACGCCAGGATGGCCGGGGGAGGCATAAATACCCTCCCCACCTCCTCGGCGCGCCGGAAGTGATGCGCCTAGCGCGCCTAAGGCAAGGGGGACTCCTCCCTGGGTCCCGGCATTAGAGGGGGTGGGTTAGTGCCCAAATGGCACTAAAGGGCCGCCTTTTTAGGGTGGCCCCCTGCGTGGGCCGCGGGCAGCCGCATAGTGCCATTATTGGCAACACACCCCACCCACACAACAACAGAGCATGCATGATGAATAAATAAATACACAACACAACTTTTGTTTGGGAAAATATTGCTGCAGGTTTATTCCATACAAAAGTATGCAATATGGTGGGTTATCTTACGGGCGATCCAAGGACAGGCAGCTGTAACCAACCTATGCTGCCCTGCCCGCCTGATGAGCCGAGCACTGTGGAGAACCCAATCAGTGCTACACCTTATGGGGTGATCCTCTTTCCGGATCACGTGACACATTGGTCCCTTATTACTCACGCCCCTTTCAGGGCGGAGCGTAGCAAGGCAAGCCCCTGGTTTTTCAGGCCCACAACCGCCCGAAGGACTAACGGGGCACCAACGCGGTTTTCCAGGAACCTGCCATGAGGCTCCTGGGATTTGGCTCTGGCACCCCTATTGTGCTCCTGCAGAGGTACCCTTCTGTACTCATCTGCTTCCAGATCGCCCTGTAACTCCGCCACAGCTCTGGAGGCGGCCCCCGTCGTCGCCAAAGCCCCCCACCAAAACAGCTATATTCTCACCTGCAACCTGCTTTCTAGGGCCTCCTACATGTTCCAGTGGAACGTGTCCATGCCCCCTGTGACAAGTGCACCCCATGTTTGTCAACTTAACCTTAGGCGTACGTCTGGATGGCCCATGCCTGAAGGAGCCCAAAAAAAACCTTAGAACTGTGAACCTGTGAACTGGGACCTCCCAGCTAATGTAGGCTCCAACCTTCTGTAACCTGTAGTTGCAGTACTTCTAGCACTGTATGTGCCTTAACACCTGTGTCCCCAATTTATGGGACAGCAGCCCACTTGTTAGGTGACCTCTCCCACAGCCAGCCTGTCTACTTTGGCTATCAGGGCGAGAAGCTTCTATGCTTAACTGAGGCAACCCGTAACCTGCCCATGGGGCAGAGTGCACATATTTTGTTGGGGTTGACCCGACATTTGCACAGTCCTCTTTGATTGCTAAATCATGGTGAACAGGAATGTTCCTAACTAGCAGTATGTGACCATGAGCAAGTGTGTCCTCAAGCACTTAGCTTGTATCCTTTATTCCTTAGGGGAATTTCGCCCTGTTTTTGTTCCCACTGGTGTAACTCCCTAGGCTTCCCAGGTTCATGATTCTGTCTGATTTAAACCCGTGTGCACTGTCTGTAATATAGTGCCTAACATTCAGGATTGACTAAGCCCTTGTTTTACACCCGTACTAGCCTATTCCCAAAATTGGGTGTTCCCACTGCCAACCGTGTGCCACCAAGCAGTGGAAAATTACCTGGTCTGTTAAATTTGAATTCTTTCTTGTTTTTTTAATACTGGCGTGCCAAATGTTCGATTTATATAGTACCTTTTGTGCTTGACACCTTGTTTCCTCAATTGTTGGGACAGCAGCACCCTATGTTGGTAGCCGGCGTCCCCAACCAGCCTGGCTAGTCCAGATATCCGGGCGGGGCATTAGAGCTTAACTGAAGCAACATGGAACCTACCCTTGGTTCTAGGATGCACTTACTTCGCCATGTTGACCAGACATTGCACAAACCTTCTTGATTGCTAAACCCTAGTGAACACCTTAATAGTGTCACATCTGGTTTGAAAGAATATATGTATTGTGCCCACTATTAGCGCCACCGCACCCTTTCGTGGAGTGACAACTGACGCAGTACACCCTGCAGCTGACCCTGTTGCTTAATACGGCCCCTTAATGCCCTGTGCCTGTCATTCAACGACCCTGGCAACATAATGCCCAGCAGCTTGGTGAAGAGGATTTTTGATCCCAGCGTACCAGTCTGTGTTGTAGACTGCCTTCATGGGGGCTCCAGTTCGTGTGAAGTGTGTGTCACTGTCCTGGCTAGGCTAATAAAACACCGCCCGCCCTGGACATACTTCTAAAGAGAATGGCCCTACACAGCCATAAGACCAGGGATACACATACGTTAAACCTCTTTACGTGCACCTTGAAAAGGAATGCCAAATGTACCTATAATTGTCAGCCATACCTTTGCCCCAGCAACTCTTGACACGATATGTCAGCGCAGGTAGAAGACAAGGGATGTCCCACCTACCTTACTTTTACTCTTACAATTCGCTGTGTATAGTGCTTGATGGACCATAACCCAATTGTGTCTTTGTGAAGCGCGCGTGCCCCCGGGGCATGATGTCGCTGAATAACCGGTGTATGTTACCAACTCGCTGATACTTATGTACCGCTAACTGCTCTTACTTAGGCTGAAGGAATTCTGACTGCTTCCTAAGGACAGTGGACTTACTGCTCCAACCCAGTTTGACCCCAAAACTTTGGGACAACCTAAGTAGTAACCATGCCCTTCCTGGTACGTCTCCCCAGCGTTGACTATCAACTTATTTGGGACACAGGTCGCAGAAGATGCCCTTTCCAATCTCTGGTTCTAGCCCATAAAAGGATAACCCAGGGGGCAGACAGGTCTGTGGGAACCGGAGGGGAACAATATGTGCGAATACCTGCCCTTTCCTGAATATTGGGAATGCCAAATGGTCTATAATACCTTGTCGCCATCTGTGCTCTAACGCAGTGTTTACCAAACTTTTTTGAACCGCAGCACACTTGTTAGATGACAACTACCACAACCCGCCTGCTGCCCTGGCTAAAGCGCGGGTGAATATGGCTTAACTGAAGCGGCCTGTGACCTGCCCTTGTTTGCAGAGGGCACATTTTAGCTGCATCGACCAGACATAGCGAGACGAGATGAGATAGCGAGCCCCACTCCCACACAACTAAAATTAAACATAGTCCATCAGGGGCCCAGGCCTTGCCTTTGCCCTCTGTGGTGTGACCTGGACTGCTAAGACAGGGCGTCATGAGGTCACACATTCACGTGTACCCGTTCCTCTTGTGCTACCCGCTGGGGGATTATTATACCTCACGCCTACTTGCTCGGAATTAGTGATGGTCCTTGGAGGGGTGAAAGGTCAGGGCCTTATCCCTGAAGCTTGTCAACCCAGCATTCTACAGGAAATCTACAGCATTGCTTTGTAAAGCTGTTCCTGGTTCCACTATTAATTATGGTCGATATGCTCTACCAGATTTGAACAAACATCTTAGCTAATCGTATGCCTGCCTAATTCACAGGGCTGACTGGTTTAATGATTTACAATTGAAATGACCAACCAAATTACGCCTTGCACTGAACCTCTACTGGGTTGTCTCAACTTTCTTTCAAAGCTAGTAATGCCCACCAAGTGTACGTGGTACCTGTTTCTATATGGTGCCAGCAGATGTTCCTCATCAAGGCCCTTGTAGCCAATTGCACAATGCAGTCTCAACAACATTTCGCAGCAACTCTCTTTGCGTTGTAATTGCCCAGAGTAAGTGTAAAATTGTACTTTTCCACCATTGGGCTGGTAGCCGACGGCAAAGAAAGACAGAACCTGGGCATAAGATCCCAGTTTCCTAGAGTAAAACAATAATTATCCTGCACCATTATCAAATGTGCCAATTGCACCCATGCCCTATCCACCTGTTGCTATGCAGATGTCATCCAATTCAATGACATGGGCGACATATCAACCAGTTCTCGCCTTTGTGGTAAACAAAATTCGATATGCCGGGATTTCTCCATTAGTACCTACGATGCTGAACCTGGATTTGTAAGGCGCACGTGAGGTTCGGCGATCGTCCCAATGCTAGTCGCCATGTTTCCAACTTCTCAATAGCGTCCGACTTAGCGAGGTCACTACGAGGACTCGTGGGCCGAAATAAAGGTCTAAAGCATTAGTGCCAATTAAGAACAGCCAGGAAACATCGACATCATGCAGGAACTAGCCATGGGGCCACTTCCGCCGAAAACCGGCCACAATCCAGTAACCCCCGTAATACAGCAACCCAGACAAACACCAGGGCGGCAATCGGGCGACTCTGGTAAATGTGAAAGAACGTGCGAATTCCATCCCTGCAACCCGGGCACAATACTAATTAGAACCGCACATCAATGTGGGCAAAACAAAAGGACAGCCGAACACAGCCGCGCCACACCCAAGAACCATCTACAGTTTAAATCCCACTGAGGGGAGAAGTACAGTTCCCGCGTCCCTCGAAACCAACAACACTAAAAAGAAGGTGGACCTCTCTGGAGTGCCCCACCTTAGCCCCAAGACATGCCCGAGTGCTGGGAAGGGGGGTGGGGACAGAGAAACAATGACCAACTGATGCCCCGGTTGGGCGTGCATCCCCTAGTCACGGCGGGAGCGCACACGGCGTCCCTGGGAGAACCTGGCTCTACATATCCATCACAAACCGTGCCCATCGCACCTTCCTGATGCACACACGCCACATGTTCTGCACAGACCCCAGCGTCGAGGTGTGGGCATACCCTGTGCTCCTGTAGGGGCAATTGGCAGCAGAACTAGCCCGCGACATGTACGAACACAACCGCATCGAGAGGTCCCGGGGGCGCTGTCTAATGAACCGGGACACGTTACCCCATTGCTCGGCTGATGTCGGGGTGGGGGTGACGCTGATGACAGAGCAGGGGCAGAGCAGCTGCCAGGGTCGCGCCCTGCCGCCAAGACCCCTCCCCCTGCGCTACAAGGCGTGAGCACCGTGACGGAGTTATCTCGCGCACCAACCATGGCCCAAGGCCTACATAACATGTGGCTTAAACGCGCCGCCCTATTTGGCACTTCCATATGCCCACTTGGAAGAGCAATGGCCCGCTCATGAGAAGCACCCCCTTTACCGACGCCCACCAGCTGCACCGTAACTACAGCACCTGGAAGGGCTGGGCCTAACCCACTTGGGAGAGACATCTCGGGCGTATACCACTGTACAGTGCACAGCAGCCTTCCTACTCGCCAGCCTAAGCCCTGGCGGTCTAACCCATAAAGGACCTAACTGGTGTGCATAGACAAGATAGCTAGAATCATATTACACCATAATATGTGGTAGCCGGACCAATGGATGGCGTTGGTCTAACATGTTCCCTTCTGGCATAATATTAGTGAAACACTGGGCAAGATAGATGACTTCTGGGCGTGGCTTCCACATGTAAGCTAAAATTATGAGCGTAGCTCAGTGTGCCGCCGACTGGTATTTGCAGCTTCTGTCATTGCATCCAGATACATCTCCAAGCAACCTACACCCCCAACAAGCCCATAATATTGGCTTTGACCATGCCTGTTAGTTGCGGGAGCTAACAAGGCCACAAATGTGGCTACGAGCATAGAATGTAGGAAATACTTCCATTAAGAATTGGTGAGACTGTATCGCATTGATGGTCCTGAATATTGAATTGAATGTCCCGGTTAAGTGGAAAGCAGTTCCACAGCATGAGATCATTACCATTACGCGGCTATGCATTGTGATGGGGGAGCGCCGAAGCCAGCCTGGGTCACCTACACCCCCATGCACCGGCCCTGGCGCCGCTCACCGGACCGATGCCGCTCGGCACAGCAGTGCACAATGTGTGCAGAAGCTCCGCTAACAATACTTGGTATGCGAGGGCTTGGCCTGGCGCCACATGCCCAGAACATGCACTGGCAGTCACCTGGACACGAAACCCGGCTACACTGCGCATAGCCAACAGCTCTGGCTGCAGAACACACCTCTACAACTTAAGCTGCCCACCCCCCGTGGCTGCGATCCATTTCATGTGCCGCCTGTTTCTTCGTTCTAATTAGAAACCTCTGTGTGCCCCTTGCGTACATGGAACTCTGCCTCGCGCTGCTTGCGTGCCTGAACAACTCGGACGATTGCCACCGGGCAGTGCATCCACGGCCTCCCAAATGGGCAACCCTACGCCCTGGCTGACTAGCCCAAAAGGCAGCGGCCGGTGTGCAGTGGCAGGACATAGGCAAGGCAAATGCACTTGGGGCCTCCTGCAGCTGCCCGTGCCTGCCTGCGCATCACTCCCTGAACCTACCAAATACCATTGCCTGTAGTTTGCTTTCAAGTGAAGACCCATTGAAACACCAGGATTTGGAACAAAACCTGTGGCGTAATGGATAAAGACCCTCACTACCAGGCCGGTGCCTCATGTCCCATGATCGCACAGGCGCGCCCATGGCCTCTTGGGGGCGGGGGGGACACAGCGAGCTCCACGCGAGTACACACCCAATCCAGCTCCCTGTGCTCTTTCTATGAATAATTAACTTTTACGTAGCCGCCCTGAGTTGCCACACCTTGTGCCCGCCGGAGGTGCCAGATAAAACTCGCTGCAGGATGGGCATGTGTTACAAGTCGGGGCCCCCGCAACATGCACCGCACGGGTACTGGGGAGATCGGGCACGTGGCAACCGCCCCCCTTGAAGTACGGCGAGCCCCGCAGGGACGCGCACACAATCCAGCTCCCCGTGATCCCACTCCAATTGCTGATACAATATTAAACGGGGGCACCGTGTGGCCTCCACCCATTGGGCCCGCCCATAGGTGCCTGGGAATGCCCGTAGCGCGATCTGCCCGAGCACACCACGGTGCGCCCATGCAACGTGCACCTCGGCTCAGGACCTACCCCACCTGCAGGCCTGTGATCGGGTACCCTGAGCACCAATCCCAAATTTGAACCGCCCCAGCCTTGCTGGGCTGCCGGGGCGGTGCACAGCCATGCGTGAGAACGCTGCCGCGGCCCCCGGTGATTGCTGAGAGGGCGGGTGGTATGGTATTGTTTGAGGGTGCGGGCGCTGGGGGGGGTATTGGGCAGCCGAGCACGTGTATTCCACAGTCGCGACCCGGTGGGCCCAACAACACCCCCCTCACGCATAGTAACTGCCAGGGCCTTTCCCACGCGCTAGGCACTGCGCATGTTCTGGCCATGATGCACCCGCACCAGAGGGATACCTAGCCGGAGTCCGGCAGCCGGGCGGTCCGGAAACCCCCCCCTAGGACGTTCTTTCCCCCCCCCCTTCTTCAGGGTCTCACTGAAGTCCGGATCCCTGGGTGATGGAGGGGGGGGATTTAGGCAGGCCGACACCGTGTGGTGCCACACCGGACTGCAGCCCACCATCCGCCGTCGCCTGCACCGCCTCCCCCGACTGTAGTATTAGCACTGCGGCTTAGACCGCTCAGCCACAAACCTTACTGTATCAGCACACCCGAGCATGCATCTCGCCCCAGGCTAGGCCGTGCAAACCCCAGCCGCCGGGGTGGGGTGGCGTGCGGGTACATAACTCTCTCGGCCCTGCCAACACTGCGTTGCCCTGCAGCCCTAGAGAGATTCAGGGAGGCCGTGCTGAGAAGATTGACGGGGCGCTGGCGTCAGGGCCCCATCGCGCAGATCCGCCACCCGGAGAGGCATAGCCAACGAGCCGTGAGGTCAATTTTCCCCTTGTGCCACCCCGGACCCGAACCACAGCACCACCCAGAGCATGGCCGGGTGAGGTCGCCGGTGGGGGGTTGGTCGTGGCCTACTGCGGAGGGGGGGGAAGGCCGTGCTGGGGAAGGAAGGTGAGAGGAGCAGACGCTCCTCTGCCTGCGGCTGGCCGGGCCGCCCTACGCGGCTGCTGCTCGGGACCTGGACACCCACCCTCCCCTGCCCCCATCCCACTCCCTCGCCCCAACCCCCACATGTACCGACACAAGCGGACCTTCCGCGGGGGCCGGACCAGGAACATGTAACTGGGATGGGGTTCCACATGGGCCATGGCCCGCATGGTGGGACCCTTAAAGGGGGAGGGGGATATGGGGTTTGGTGACTAACCTCGCAATCCCTCATCGATCGACCTCCGCAGCAGTCCCCAGCACGACCCAAACGACGGCGTGCTCGGCACAACAGAGGACGCCAGGATGGACGGGGGAGGCATAAATACCCTCCCCACCTCCTCGGCGCGCTGGACGTGACGCGCCTAGTGCGCCTAAGGCAAGGGGGACTCCTCCCTGAGTCCCGGCAGTAGAGGGGGTGGGTTAGTGCCCAAATGGCACTAAAGAGCCGCCCTTTTAGGGTGGCCCCATGCGTGGGCCGCGGGCAGCCGCGTATCCAACAGTGACAAGTGACCAACAGTGACAAGCGCTGAGTGCACAACCAACTCAGACAGCACACCAGCACAGCCACGATAAGAAACACTAACTTGGCCAACATCACACTGCTGTTAGCAGGATGACTTTTTGATAGTAGTGGGTTCACAAACAGCTGTGGGCTTGCTGGGAGCTGGAGTTTCACTTTTCCATTAAACACGTTAGCGTGCAAGTCGCAGCGTGCTTAATCCAGTGGGCTGAACACTACGACTAGGTACCTAATCGGCACCAGTGACATAAACCCTGTGGGCTTTTTCACAGCTAGGCAGCCATTGACTGACTCGACACAAGCACTAACGGATCGAAACGCACGTCAGGCCAAACACTGAATGGATAAATATCAGCTTCACTAACAAGTGACAGCAAACCAAGATTGAACTGCACTGGAACAAACCCCATAGCAAACGCTGATGCAACTCATTGCACGATAATCCAAAGACTACAACTCCCAGAGTGCATTGGGTTGTTAAATGCAAGCCCAGCACTGCATGCATGGTGCTGAGTCAACATGAGGCGATTTGGCAACCTCACTCAGAGGCAGAGGCCAGCATTTTCATCACTTCTCCGCATGCTTTTCATGAGGCTGAAGTAGCTTTTGAGCACCCTCAGGTAATGTCACTGACCTTGTGGATAATTGCCAAGAACTGAGCTGGAATGCTGCACAGAGAAGCGCAAAGTTCACCTGTGCTAATGCAGTTTCACTGCTAACGAGGAACAAAGGAAATGAACAGAGCCAGACTGACAGAAACAACTGTGTTCGAGGTGAGGTGTGGATTGCTGGTGAAACACCAGTGTCGCCACATTATAACAACTATAGAGCCGTTTACAAATAACATTATGTATGTGGCCCTGGGAGCTCCCTTGCACACTGATCGGAAAATCAATATTACTGTTGGCAATGTTTGTGTCCCCTGCCCCCGCTTGCTCCCCTGGCACACCCCTGCGATTGGCACTGGTTGCATGTTTTTTCACCATTGCCCGCTCTCTTATCTTAATTCACTGCTGCTCACTGTTAAAAGAACCTCATTTTTAGGTCGCGGCTAGTCAGCACAGCGCTGTCTCATTGAAACATGAAGTATAAGCTCTACGATGTTTGTAAACGCCTCTTTTTAGCTTGTTGTTTCTATTTGTCATTTAGTGTTTTTTTTTAAATGTTGTAGTTGTGATTGGTTAATAATGTTCCATGTCCCTCCTTTTTGAGTGCTGGGCACGCCTATGGATATTGGCCCCTTTACTTGTATTCGTTCGGCGTTGTTGGAGTATGCTGGTTTGGTTCGGACTTTTTCTTTAATGTGCTTTGCTTTGTTTTCTGCAGGGCTCGAGTCGGGGTACCACGCGGGTGGACGGCGTCCCCCCACTTATTTTACCGGGAGCTCGATAACTGGAGCAAATGGAGCCACACATTCACTCTTTGGCCTATCTGGGGCGAGATCGGAGCTGCTGCTCACGCGCTGGCTTCTCTGATGCAATCGCATCTAAGGGGTGAGCGAGGGGAGGCAATGAGTCTGATGGTGCAAGCCACCTTTCGTGACGTCACTTCCTGTCGTGACGTCAGCGTCCCCCCGCTTCTTTTTTTAGGACTTGTGCCCTGGTTTTCTGTCTGAGGCAGGCGCGCAACGCCCATAGGGGTTAAAGGGCTTCAGCCCTTTCGTTGTGTATGTGAGCCCGGGCTGAGACAGCTGCTGTGGGGCTGCACCGGAGTACTTCACAGGTCTTTAAAAGACCATTTACTTGTTATCGAGACTTTGCATCTCCACTCTGCCTATTGCTGTAAGAATTAGCCCCCTGCCACGAAATGTTTATTATTTTATATATATTTTGTATATATGTTTATTAGCGTGAACTTATTTCATATATATTTTGTATATATGTTTATTAGCGTAAACTTGACCCGAAAGTATCAGAGCGCTTTACATGAGCACCAGTTGCGTTACACAAGGACACATTCTCTTTTTTTTTTGTTAGGCATAGGAAGATTAAGTGATTTGCCCAGAATCACAGGATATTGAGCATCTGTGCCGAGACTTGAACCTGGTTCCCCCGATTTGAAGTCGACCGCCCGAGCCGTTAGGCCACATCCTCTTCCCAACTTTTAATATAAGCAATCTGTGTACTGCAATTGTCCTGTGTTCACAAACATGCTGTGTCATATTTGACTCCTGTGTTCTTTTTTGGGTTCATTGTGACTTAGCGTGATGCCTTCCTGCACCCATCTGGGTGTCTTTGTGTCCAGTTGACTCCCTTTCCTGGTAAATACAATGGTACCTCTTGGTTTCCTCCAGGACTCTTCTGTCAGTTCTCCTAGTTGCACGAGTTTGTGCGGCAGAAGTTATAAAGCTGCATGTTGTCTGCTGCCAGTTTACAGGCATGTACTTAACACTGCTCAAATGTTTCAGCAGTATGTGAGTGCTGCAGCTGTGTCTCCGTTCCCAGTGGTAATTCCCCATTCTTAGACCTCTAGGCAGTGCTGCACCTGCATCACTGTTTCCAGTGGTAATTCCTCATTCTTAGTCTTCTAGGCAGTGCTGCAGCTGCATCTCTAGTTCCAGTGGTAATTCCTCATTATTAGACCTCTAGGCAGTGCTGCACCTGCATCTCTGTTTCAGGGGTAATTCCTCATTCTTAGTCTTCTAGGCAGTGCTGTAGCTGCATCTCTAGTTCCAGTCGTAATTCCTCATTCTTAAACCTCTAGGCAGTGCTGCACCTGCATCTCTAGTTCCAGTGGTACTTCCTCATTCTTAGTCCTCCAGACAGTGCTGCAGCTGCGTCTCTGGTCCCAGTGGTAATTCCTAATTCTTAGTCCTCTAGACAGTGCTGCAAGCTGCTTCTCTAGTTCCAGTGGTGGTAATTCCTCATTCTTGGTCCTCTAGCCAGTGCTGCAGCTGCTTCTCTGGTCCCAGTGGTAATTCCTCATTCTGAGACCTCTAGACAGTGCTGCAGATGTGTCTCTGTTCATACATCCACTACACTTCAAACAAAAACACATAGGTAAAAGACATTATAATTTACAACGCCAATAGCTCTAAATCTAAAAATGCGAGACCTATTGCATTGCAAATGCTTGTTAAGACATGCAGCGAGGGCACGTAGCACTTTATTATAACAATCCGCTGCTATTTCGTGTTTTTAATTCTTGTTTTTAATACATAGTGTTATGTATAGATATGTTTTTATTTGATTTATATTAATGCAACAATGTACCTATGTTGATGTAATGATGATTGTTTTATATGCATGTACTTTTATGGAAGAGTGAACCTTCCGAATTAAGAAATTGAATTGATTGAATTGAGACGGAAACAGTTTTTTCCAGTAATTAAAACCAGAAGGACTCTATATCACTTTAAAGTAATTTGGTGCAGATATTTCCCTCGAAGAGACTTTTTGGCAGTTGTTTGCCCACAGCTCACATGTAGGGCAGAAGAATGTAAGAGTGTATATGTGGCAAGAGACTCTCCAAACTATGGATACTGGGTACATGCCTTCGACTTGTAACTGAGACGGGTGATAATCCAGGGAGCTCCTGGTGGATGGGAAGTGCTGGCCACTCATTCCAAGGTGTAGACTTGTGTGTGGTGCTTGACATGTCCAAAACCTGTATCATTCAGACATGAACAGAGAGTCTCTGTATATGTATGTGTGTGTGTTAAGAGAAATGCTAACACATTTTTGGATTGTATAATTGTTTATTGCCATTTCTAGACAATTTTATTGCAAGCAAAGTTAGATTCTAAAATAAACACTGTTTAATGGAGAGTAGATTTTGGCTCCGCATGGCTAAAGCCACTGGCAACGTCAATAGGTCCCAAAGATAAGACCTATTGGCTTAGCCAATGCTTGTTAATAAATATGGCTGTGCACTCTTTTCTCCTCTTTGCACAATGCTGCGCAGCAACTTCAGTTGCTGTGCGGCATTGCACCAAAATATAATAATAAAGCCTTCACTTTTTTGCACCTGTCTCTTTTTCTCTACTTTGCTCTTCTTCTACCCCCTGAAGGCCCTGTGTCTCCACCTATTTTTTTTTATTCTCTTTGTCTCTCCTTTTTTACTTTATTTTTCCTCTCCAGCCGTTTCCCACCGCTGCTGCCCCCGAGGCCCCTCCCGCCTCCCAGCGGCACCGCCCTTCCCCGACCCCTACTTAATGGCGGCCGCTGTGCGCTGAGACGAGCAAGACCCCTCGGGTTCTGCTCTCCCTGCATGCAGCTCCACCAACAGCGATCCTGGGCAGTGCCTCTGCCTTTTCACTGCAGCTGACCGTGGTTCGAGGCCCCGTGCCTTCAATTTTTGCTCTTGTCTCTTTTTTCTCTACTTTTCTCTTTTTCTGCCCCTGAAGGCCCTGTGCCTCCACCTATTTTATTTTATTCTCTTTGTCTCTCCTTTTTTACTTTATTTTTCCTCTCCAACCGTTTCCCCCGCTGCTGACCCCGCGGCCCCTCCCGCTCGCCTTTTCCCGCTCCCGCCTCCCAGTTGTCCTGCCCTCCCCTGACCCCTACTTAATGGCGGCCGCTCCGCTGGTGCGCCAAATGCAAGTCTGTCTGCGCCTGTCCGCGACCCGACCGCAACCAGTGCCAGGAACCCTGGTCCTCCGACCCGACAGCGCTACAGCCCCTCGGCTCTCCGTGCACTCAACATCGGCAAGAACAACAACTGCAACCTCTCCTCACCTCTCGACACCCCCGGACCCTTCACCTGCCGACACTCCCGCTACTCCTTCACCGTCGCCGAGACCCACGGCCCACCTCCACCCTCCAGCAAGAACTCCATCACACCCCAAACCCTGCATTGCATCCTCCTCAACGTCCACTCCCTCCACAGACATGCCATGGAAATATGGGACCTCCTCGACAGCATCACCCCTGACGTCGCCTTCCTAACCGAAACCTGGACGAACGCTGCCTGGGGACCAGATATCGCGATCGCCATCCCAAAGAATACAAAATCATTCGGAAGGACCGCCCCAACCGCCCCAGGGGGGGGGGGCATCGCCATCGCCCACAAGACCAAACTCCATCTGAGCACCCACACCGACGGGCCCACAGACCTGATGGAACACCTCCACTTTAAGATACAGACCAACCCGTCCACCACACTCCGAGGCACCCTCATCTACAGATCCCCCAGACTCCGCGCATCTTTCTCCGACTCCATCACCGACATCATCACCCCGCATGCCATCACCTCCACCAACTACACATTGCTGGGAGACCTCAATTTCCACCTCGACAACCGCCAGAATCCCATCTCCACCTCCCTCCTGGACAACCTCCACAACATCGGACTCAAACAGATCGTACCAGAACCAACGCACTCAGCAGGACACACCCTTGAACCCATCTTCACAGCAGGAAACTCTGTCACCTTCAGCCACACCTCCAAACTCCCTTGGACAGACCACCGCTGTGTCCATTTCACCTTCAAAACGAACATCTCCTGCAAACGTCCACACCAGCTTCAGCACAGCAACTGGAACAAGATCTCCGATGACCAACTCACCGCCGCCCTCAGCATCTCCGCTCCCACCGCCACAGATGACGACCCATCCACCGCCGCCCATACTCAAGGAAGAAAGCATTCCAGGACAGAATATCCACCCACGCACACAACAGCAAGGAACTCTTCGGAATCATCTAAGAGTTTGCCCAACCCAATAGTGAGACTACCGACATCCCACCCTCCCAGGACCACTGCGACAGACTCAGCACCTTCATCCACCACAAAATCAAGACCATTTATGACAAATTTGACAACAACAACCTACATGTGGAACCTACACCCACCGTTCCCCACGCCACGCAGCCGACACTTGACAGCTGGACCGCCCTCAGTATGGAAGACACCTTGAAGATCATGAAGTCAACCCACTCCGGGGCCCCCAAGTACCCCTGCCCCCACCACATCTATCAGAGCAGCAGACATCATCGCCCCTGAGCTTCGAAGAATCATCAACCGCTCCTTCGAGACCGCCTCCTTCCCCAACGACTGGAAACATGCTGAGACCAACCCTCTCCCTGAAAAACCCTCGGCGGACCGCAGCGACCTGAAGAACTTTAGACCGATCTCCTTACTCCTGTATCCGGCGAAAGTCATCGAAAAAGCAGTCAAAAGTCAACTCGCCTCCTTCATAGAAGAAAACAACATCCTCGACCCCCATCTTGCAGCGACAGACGACATCCGCTCCCTCCTCGACAAAAGAGAGACTGTGGCCCTCATCCTCCTGGACCTCTCCACTGCCTTCGACACTGTCTCACACAGCACCCTAGCCCGCAGACTCCATGACGCAGGAATCCAGAACAAAGCCCTCGACTCGATCTGCTCCTTCCTCTCCGGCAGAAGGCAGTGGGTCAGACTCCCTCACTTCCTATCGAAACCCACACCGACCACCTGCGGAGTCCCCCAAGGATCCTCCATCAGCCCCACCCTGTTCAATGTCTACATGGCCCGCTCGCATCCATCGTCAGAACACACGGACTCAACATTGTATCGTACGCAGATGACACCTAACTCATCCTCTCCCTATCCAACGAACCCAACATCTCCAAACACAACTTTCAGGAAGGAATGGAAGCAGTCGCCAGGTGAATGAAGAACAGCTGCCTCCAACTCAACACAGACAAAACCGAAGTACTCATCATGGGCCCTCACCCCGATGCCTGGAACGCCACCTGATGGCCCCCCGCCCTAGGGAACCCTCCTTCCCCCACAGACCACGCTCGCAACCCCAGGATCATCCTGGACTCCGAACTCAAAATGGACCACCAGGTCAATGCCGTCACCTCTTCCTGCTACCACACCCTCCGCCTCCTCCGAAAGACCTTCAACTGGATTCCCCTCAAGCACAGGAAAACCGTTACCCACGCCCTCATCAGCAGCAGACTGAACTACGGCAATGCACTCTATGCTGGGATCAACAAGAATCTCACTTGCAAACTCCAGAACATCCAGAACGCCGCTGCCAGACTAGTCCTCAACCTATCACGCCACTGCCACATCAGCCAACACCTGCTGGCACTACACTGGCTCCCCATCGAGAAGAGAATCACCTTCAAGCTTCTCACCCACGCCCACAAAGCCCTCCACAACACCGGACCCGCCTACATGAACCACCGCCTCTCGTTTCACGCACCCCAAAGATCCCTCCGATCAGCCAAACTCTCACTTGCGATGATGCCGCGCATCAAGAAGACCAGGACGAGAGGACGCTCCTTCTCCTTCCTCACGGCCAAGACATGGAACTCCCTCCCTCTCCACCTCCGGCAGACTCCAACACTCACCAAGTTCTTGAAGGGCCTCAAGACCTGGCTCTTCGACGAATTACCGTAAATACCCAGGAGCTGCGCATCCCCCTCCCCCATTGTCTTGAGACCCTTCCGGGTGAGTAGCTGCGCTTACAAGCCCATGACTGATTGATTGATTGATAGATATGGGTCTGAGTTTGCTAAGTGCTGGCACTCAATGTTGTATAATTGAAATTGCATTTGGGTAAAAATCCTACTGCTGGAGCACAGGAAGAGCATAAACAGAATGCAAGTAGTGCTATTTTTTGGTGCAAAATGCATTCTCTCATCCAAAGTAGGCGCATGGAGGTTGGCACTGCTTGCGCAGCCTTTTGAAATGGGGTTTTCCATTCTTTGCTTGTGATAAAGTATTTCAAAACCATTCCAAAATGGTCACTCATGCATGCATGCATAGGCAGCCATTTTTGATTTTTTTTTATGTTGTACCTGACAAAAAGCATTCCATAATGATAGACAATCTATGTGTATGTGTGCAGGTGCATAGATGGCCTTCTTTGAATGCTTTTGTATACCATGAAAGAAAACATTCCAAAATGGTCACACATATGTGTGCAAGCGTGTAGCACAGGGGCCAACAATGGTGAATTTTATTTTTATTTTATGATAAAAAGTATTCCCTGATGACAATTAGTGTGTGTGCATATTTGTGCACACCCAGGTGACCATATTTGAATTTTTTGCCAAACTTTATCATTCTTTACCATTCTAAGGTGGATGATGTGTTGCTTCAAAACACGTCGGCCATTTTGGAATGGTGAAGTCATAATAATCTACATCAAATGAAACAAGCTTTGGCTAAGCCATTTACTCTGCCGGCAGCCAGTACCAGACATATTTACTTTCACAAAGCTTATTTATCTGCTGTGCATCCCTCGACCTCTGCTGCTCACTGGGACAAGCAGCAGATTCTGTCACAAACAGAGTAAGCAGGCAGTGCGTTCATATAGGGGGCCATGACAAGGAAATGGTGGTATTGTCTATTGTGTTGCATCCCGTAGGCGCCGGCCAGGGACCGCAACCATGAGAAAGGAGGCAGATTTGTATGTAGGCCCTGCAAATAAAGGAGACAGAGTCACGTTATGATTATTTCTCTGCCCCGGCCCGGGTCTCGTCTGACTGCCACACCCGGCCGGGGTAGTATTTATTACTTCTGCACCACGTGGTGTGGAACAAACCAAAATACATTAGACCCGCAGTGGGCACACACTTTACACCCCTGCCCTCAGAGTATCATGTGCTAATCAAGGTCGATCCAGTTACATCACTGGAGCAACACTGCATTACTCTCTAAAACACAAAGGAAGAACACAGCATAGCCAGAACAACATTCATCTTGAAAACAGCATAACTGAACAATGAATAATAAGGTCCATACATTTATAGGTGTCAATGACATCACTCCGTGGTAAAGTCACATACCTGAGAATGTGAACAAGTTACCTGACACCTGCTATCAACAAACCCTCTTACACCAAATGGTCTCTCAGTCTAGTAGATGGCAAAGGGTTGCTTCAGAGACCATGACAAGTACAGGTATTGCAGTTGGGCTGGCGATCAGACAAATGGGCAGGGGAGCTCGCGGAGGGACCTCAGCCACCCTGGGACACTCGGGTCCATTGGTGCTAGACTCCGACAACACCCATTCTAGATAGTCTCCTTCACCACCACCCTCCGGCTCATCCAGTGCAGGGACTTTATTATCACTCCCTCGGTAACAGCCGCCGGGCTGATGAAACCGTTTGAATGCGGAAATGTCCCGAGTGAGGGTTTCTTGTCTACTCTAAGCAGTGACTCGAGTGCCATGTAACGAGACGATGGTCCAGGGACTTCGCTCAAACGGTAACCTAAACTTACTGCCAGAGCAGCGATCTTGAACTAATACCTCATCACCCACTTGCAGATCTGACACTTTAGCTCATCGGTGACGGCTAACTTGATCATTGGACGTTTTCCGTCGATTATACACAAGGGGATCATTGACTGGATCCGGAAACCATCCTGGATGGTGAGGAATTGTGTTCAATACCACTCGTCCCATGGAAAGGTGCCCTGGAGCCTGCACCGTAGTAGAATGGGGAGGCTGGTGATAGTGTTGCAGGAAGGAGTAGATTGCAAGTTCCAAAGACTGTTGGCTCGCCGAGGCAATCTGGATGACTTTGTTGAAATTTCTCATAAACCTTTCGGCCTCCCCATTCGCTTGGGGCCACCTCGGGGTAATCTTTTTGTGAGTGATCCCTAAGGAGGTGTGATATAACTTTCCATTTCTTGCCCTTGAAAAGCCGGCCATTGTCAGTGTGCAGTTCCTTGATTAAACCATATGTGGCCATAATCTTGTCCAACTTGGGCAGTACCTCACTGGCACTCGAAGATGAGAGATTCTCTACCTCCGGATACTTGGAGTAATCATCATTCATCGCAAGAGTATGGCACCCATCTGGGAGGCTCCCAAAATCAAGACTGGCACACACCCACAGCCGTTGTGGCCCCTTTTCAGTCACTACTGGCAGTGAAGGGCTAGCATCCCCAGCGGCTTGGCACCAGGAACAGAATCTGACCACCTCCTCAACCTTTCATCCATCAAAGGAAACCACACTTTTGTTCGCAGTCGATTCTTGGTCTTAACCATGCCCTGGTGTCCTGCATGGGCAAGTAGGATGACCTTGTCAGCAAGGGCTGTGGGTATGACTAGGCGATGTCCTCGCAAAAGGCACCCATTCGGGTCAGCACTCAACTCATGACGAATATGATACAAGCTTTCCAAGATTGTTCGCACCTCAGGCGTGAGCAAGGACCAATTCCTTTTGAAAGTGTGCCATTGATTATTCTTCACTGTCTCAAGAGCTTTTTGAAGGCATTCATCTTGGGTGGTAGCTTGGCAGAGGCCATCCATAGAGAGTGGAAGGGGACGTGACCGATCAGTCTCATATCGTACATATTCCTCAGTTTCATCTGCATCGGTTACCTCCTCCGGAGTGGCCGCTCGAGGGTGCCTTGACAAATAGTCCGCTGGGTTGTTAAATTCAGGGCGTTAGTTCACATGACAATTGTACTCCTGGAGTTGGAGCATCCACTTCTCAATTCACAGAGGTGTCTTAGCAGCAGTACCTTTGAATAGAGGAATTAGCGGCTTGTGATCTGTTGTCACAGTGAATGGATTTCTGTATACGTAAAGGTGGAAATGCCGAAATCCCCAGTGGATGTCTATCGCCTCTTTCTCAATTTGAGAATATCTCTGTTCAGTGCAAGTTAGAGAGTGACTTGTAAATGCCACTGGGACCCATTCATCCTCCTCCATGGATCGTTGCATCAGCACTGCCCCCAATCCTTTAGGGCCAGCGTCCACAGCTATGGAGTAGGGGTCAAAGTAAGCCAATGTGGTGTTGAAAGAGAGGGCGTCCTTAGTGGCCTGAAAAGCAGCCTCCTGCTGGGGGCGCCTTGACCACGGGACCAGCATTTTGGTGAATTCTCGGAGAGGCCGTGTCAGGGTAGTGAGGTCTCTGATGTACCGGCCACAATAATTGACCATGTCTAAGAAACTTTGCACTTCTGTAGCAGTGGCAGGAGTATGTGCCTCCTTGATATCTCGGACCTTGTTGAGGTCCGGAGTCACGCCCTCCGATGAGAACACATGCAAATAAGTGTAATTTTTGCTGCAAGAATTTGCACTTGTTGCGATTAAGAGTTAGACCTGACTCTTGAATCCGTGGGAGCACCCTCCTCAACCTTGCATTGTGTCCTGGCACGGTCTTCGCATAGATTAAATGTCATTGTTGACATTAACGATGCCTGGGAGGACAACCAGAAGTTCCTGAATAGTGTTCTGAAACACTTCGGCAGCACTGGAAATGCCAAACCTCAACCGCTTGTAGCGCCGCAAGCCTACATGTGTTGAAAAAGTTGTAACGTAGCGGGATTCCTCATCCAGGAACAGCTGTTGATATCCTGAAGGTAAATCCAGCTTCAAAAACCAACTGGCTCCACCGAGTTCACCAATCAGGTCGTCAACGGTAGGTGTTAAATGTCTCTTACTCTTTATCGCGACATTGGGCGAGCGCATATCTACGCCTAATCGCACCTCACCAGGCTGTTTAGGTTTTCGTGTCACCGCAATTGGTGATACCCAGGGAATTGGTCCTGTTACTTTCTCAATGATGCCTGCAGTCTCAACTTGTCCAATTCTTTATCTACAAGGGGTCTCAGATCAAACGCAATACTCTGATGTTAGAGCGCTACTGGCCTCACGGATGGTTCCATATGCAAGTGGAGCTCTTTGCCCTTCAGGCATCTGATTCCTTCAAAGGCGGTAGGAAATTTGCCAAGAATGTGAGCTATGGCCTCCTGATGTATTCCAAAAGCGAACGTTACAATACCAAGATCTTCGGGCACCCGACAGCCTAGGAGCTTTTCATGGCCTTGCTCTGCGACATATATATAGGACTGCACCGAGTGGGACCCATAAGATATTGCAGCCTTGAACTTTTCTCGCATCACTAGGGGTTTATCTTGGCCATAGGCAAATACCTTGATCGGGGTGCAATTTCGGGGTGGGTTTCACGGAGTTGTAGGCCTTGGCAGACAAATGTTCATAGTCGCCCCAGTGTCTACCACAGCAGTGGTAAGGTGATCGCCTACCCGTATCTAGCATTGCGGCAGACGACGTGTGGTTTGGTCTGCAGTGCCTATGGTGAAGACAGAGCGGATAGTTTGTTCCTCTTTCATCCTCATCCATGCCACTGTTTCTCTCTCTCACTTCTGGGATAGCGTTGACGGAGGGACACTGCCCTCGATCCTTCCCTGAGCCACAGACTCTCATGAAATGATTGAGTTTTCTGCACCCTGTGCACTTTTTTCCTCTTGCTGGGCATTCAAAGGGGCAATGACTGCTTCCCCCACTGTATCCACAGGTTCGGGTTTGATACCATCTCCCCTGCCTTGTTTGACAGGGGAGTGTTGTGTGGTGATGTTGACTGGTTCGGTCTCCACCGGGGTCTGTAGTGCAGCTTCCATGTGAGCAGCTCTGGGTCTGGAAAGTTCCTTGGTCCTACCCAGCATTAGGATGTCTGCTAGACATTTTCCCCACTCCTAGTATTCACTCACAAAGTTTTGCTGAGGCACATCCCTGAATGATCTGCCCTCTTATTTTTTCATTTTCGTCATTAAAACCACACATGCTGGCAAGTTCATTCATATGCAATAGAAACAATTGATGGACGGAATGCTGGACAATGCAAACATTCACCCCCAGTCACAAGGATCTGGGTTTAATCCATCATTCTTTTGCTCACCACACCACCCCAGTTTGGACCCAGCCATATGCAAATCAGTCTTGACCCTGTTCCTTGTGGGAACAGTCCAGCCCGAACTGCCAAGCCAGGTCCTCCCTGGACCGGAAACAAGCATCCTGGGACCGGTTTCAGGGCATCACCCTTCATCAGCCAGGCTAGCTTGAATCCAGTGGTGTAGTGAGCACGGGACCCACGTCTGGGCATACCCTTCCCACTTAGGGAGACATATGCAATAGAAACAATTGATGGACGGAATGCTGGACAATGCAAACATTCACCCCCAGTCACAAGGATCTGGGTTTAATCCATCATTCTTTTGCTCACCACACCACCCCAGTTTGGACCCAGCCATATGCAAATCAGTCTTGACCCTGTTCCTTGTGGGAACAGTCCAGCCCGAACTGCCAAGCCAGGTCCTCCTTGGACCAGAAACAAGCATCCTGGGACCGGTTTCAGGGCATCACCCTTCATCAGCCAGGCTAGCTTGAATCCAGTGGTGTAGTGAGCACGGGATCCACGTCTGGGCATACCCTTCCCACTTAGGGCGACATATGCAATAGAAACAATTGATGGACGGAATGCTGGACAATGCAAACATTCACCCCCAGTCACAAGGATCTGGGTTTAATCCATCATTCTTTTGCTCACCACACCACCCCAGTTTGGACCCAGCCATATGCAAATCAGTCTTGACCCTGTTCCTTGTGGGAATAGTCCAGCCCGAACTGCCAAGCCAGGTCCTCCCTGGACCGGAAACAAGCATCCTGGGACCGGTTTCAGGGCATCACCCTTCATCAGCCAGGCTAGCTTGAATCCAGTGGTGTAGTGAGCAAGGGACCCACGTCTGGGCATACCCTTCCCACTTAGGGCAACATATGCAATAGAAACAATTGGACAGAATGCTGGACACTGCAAACATTCACCCCCAGTCACAAGGATCTGGGTTTAATCCATCATTCTTTTGCTCACCACACCACCCCAGTTTGGACCCAGCCATATGCAAATCAGTCTTGACCCTGTTCCTTGTGGTAACAGTCCAGCCCGAACTGCCAAGCCAAGTCCTACCTGGACCGGTTTCAGGGCATCACCCTTCATCAGTCAGGCTAGGTTGAATCCAGTGGTGTAGTGAGCACGGGACCCTCGTCTGGGCATACCCTTCCCACTTAGGGCAACATATGCAATAGAAACAATTGATGGACGGAATGCTGGACAATGCAAACATTCACCCCCAGTCACAAGGATCTGGGTTCAATACATCATTCTTTTGCTCACCACACCACCCCAGTTTGGACCCAGCCATATGAAAATCAGTCTTGACCCTGTTCCTTGTGGGAACAGTCCAGCCCGAACTGCCAAGCCAGGTCCTCCCTGGACCGGAAACAAGCATCCTGGGACCGGTTTCAGGGCATCACCCTTCATCAGGCAGGCTAGCTTGAATCCAGTGGTGTAGTGAGCACGGGACCCACGTCTGGGCATACCCTTCCCACTTAGGGCGACATATAAAATAGAAACAATTGATGGACGGAATGCTGGACAATGCAAACATTCACCCCCAGTCACAAGGAACTGGGTTTAATCCATCATTCTTTTGCTCACCACACCACCCCAGTTTGGACCCAGCCATATGCAAATCAGTCTTGACCCTGTTCCTTGTGGGAACAGTCCAGCCCGAACTGCCAAGCCAGGTCCTCCCTGGACCGGAACCAAGCATCCTGGGACCGGTTTCAGGGCATCACCCTTCATCAGCCAGGCTAGCTTGAATCAGTGGTGTAGTGAGCACGGGACCCACGTCTGGGCATACCCTTCCCACTTAGGGCGACATATGCAATAGAAACAATTGATGGACGGAATGCTGGACAATGCAAACATATATATAGGACTGCACCGAGTGGGACCCATAAGATATTGCAGCCTTGAACTTTCCTCGCATCACTAGGGGTTTATCTTGGCCATAGGCAAATACCTTGATCGGGGTGCAATTTCGGGGTGGGTTTCATTGAGTTGTAGGCCTTGGCAGACAAATGTTCATAGTCGCCCCAGTGTCTACCACAGCAGTGGTAAGGGGATCGCCGACCCGTATCTAGCATTGCGGCAGACGACGTGTGGTTTGGTCTGCAGTGCCTATGGTGAAGACAGAGTGGATAGTTTGTTCCTCTTTGGTCCTCATCCATGCCACTGTTTCTCTCTCTCACTTCTGGGATAGCGTTGACGGTGGTACGCTGCCCTTGATCCTTCCCTGAGCGACAGACTCTCATGAAATGATTGAGTTTTCTGCACCCTGTGCACTTTTTTCCTCTTGCTGGGCATTTAAAGGGGCAATGAATGCTTCCACTACAGTACCCACAGGTTCGGGTTTCGTACCATCTCCCCTGCCTTGTTTGACAGGGGAGTGTTGTGTGGTGATGTTGACTGGTTCGGTCTCCACCGGGGTCTGTAGTGCAGCTTCCATGTGAGCAGCTTTGGGTCTGGAAAGTTCCTTGGTTACCCAGCATTAGGATGTCTGCTAGACATTTTCCCCACTCCTAGTATTCGCTCACAAAGTTTTGCTGAGGCACATCCCTGAATGATCTGCCCTCTTATTTTTTCATTTTCGTCATTAAAGCCACACGTGCTGGCAAGTTCCTTCAGGCATGCATGAAAAACGTCAATTGATTCATCAGCTCGCCGTCTCGCTTGACGAAACACAAACCTCTCATAGTCCTGATTCGCCATTGGTTCAAAATGCTAAGTGAGAGCTGTAAATGCCACTGGGACCCATTCATCCTCCTCCATGGATCGTTGCATCAGCACTGCCCCCAATCCTTTAGGGCCAGCGTCCACAGCTATGGAGTAGGGGTCAAAGTAAGCCAATGTGGTGTTGAAAGAGAGGGTGTCCTTAGTGGCCTGAAAAGCAGCCTCCTGCTGGGGGTGCCTTGACCACGGGACCAGCATTTTGGTGAGTTCTCGGAGAGGCCGTTTCAGGGTAGTGAGGTCTCTGATGAACCGGCCACAATAATTGACCATGTCTAAGAAACTTTGCACTTCTGTAGCAGTGGCAGGTGTATGTGCCTCCTTGATATCTCGGACCTTGTCGAGGTCCGGAGTCACTCCCTCCGATGAGAACACATGCAAATAAGTGTAATTTTTGCTGCAAGAATTTGCACTTGTTGCGATTTAAGAGTTAGACCTGACTCTTGAATCCGTGGGAGCACCCTCCTCAACCTTGCATTGTGTCCTGGCACGGTCTTCGCATAGATTAAATGTCATTGTTGACATTAACGATGCCTGGGAGGACAACCAGAAGTTCCTGAATAGTGTTCTGAAACACTTCGGCAGCACTGGAAATGCCAAGCCTCAACCGTTTGTAGCGCCGCAAGCCTACATGTGTTGAAAAAGTTGTAACGTAGCGGGATTCCTCATCCAGGACTAACTGTTGATATCCTGAAGGTAAATCCAGCTTCGAAAACCAACTGGCTCCACTGAGTTCACCAATCAGGTCGTCAACGGTAGGTGTTAAATGTCTCTTCCTCTTTATCGCGACATTGGGCATGCGCATATCTACGCCTAATCGCACCTCACCAGGCTGTTTAGGTTTTCGTGTCACCGCAATTGGTGATACCCAGGGAGTTGGTCCCGTTACTTTCTCAATGATGCCTGCAGTCTCAACTTGTCCAATTCTTTGTCTACAAGGGGTCTCAGATAAACGCAATACTCCGATGTTAGAGCGCTACTGGCCTCACGGATGGTTCAATATGCTGTCATGACTTCATGCCTGAACATTATTTTAGCCCTAAGTATTACAGCCTTTACAGCGCAGACATAGAGTCTGCATATTTCTAGAAGAAAACCCACCCCTATCCCGTGCATCCAGCACTCCAAGGTATGTAAGCCTAGGTGATGTGTGAATCACTGTTTGTTTATTTGAGTGTTTTTTGTATAGCACTAATTTGGCCAATGCTTGTGTATCGCACGTCACTGGTTTAGGAATGTTTACTTATCCAAAGTACAGCGTTTCAACTAGGACTGCAATTCGTTTATGAGCTTTTTTATGTTTGTTGTACAAGGCTTCTGTGAACACTTTCAGGGAACAAAGGCATCGGAAAAACGCTTCGCGCTACACGCGCTTATAGACTGAAAGGCTTCATTTGACTGCACGTTGCCTCGCGTCTAAACGCGTGCAACGTAGCAGCCGCTTTGGGTGCGGTTCGGGTGTGGCATGACTATAAAATGCCACACCCAAGTTCCAGAAGGCGCTTAGCCTTCTGACTACGGTTGCGGTGACATCGTCTCTACCTACCTGGGCGTCTCCGGTTTCCTGGGACTTCAGCTTCTGCAGCATCCCCGACTCCTGAAAACGACAAGAAAGAAAGAAAGAAAGCTAAGTGACATCTTGATTCTTGTGCATAAAGGCGCCCATCGCAAGACAGTAGAGACTAACAGCGCGCAGCAGGAAAAGACTATTTTTGGAACCTCTTTTCAATTACGGAAAGGATATTTTCGCAAAGCATGTTTTAGAAAGACTTTTGCAGTGAGAATCTTAAGACTAATAGTCATGTTATAGACGTATATATTTCTATGTTTGGTGCATATCATTTATTTTGCAAAATACAGAATCAAGTGATGGAGCAAAGAAGGGAACATAATATAGAAGTAAGTGATTAGGCATAAGAACTGAATGTAACACTATTAATGTCATGCGAAGAGCTTCTTGCGTAACAGGATTGAAGAGTTCATATCTTGTTTTTATCACTAAACAGAGGAGAACAACATCTTCATCCTTACGGACACAACCATCGTGACTTCACCTGAAAGACAACATCCATCACACGACGACAACTAGGACGCTAAGTTCACTCCTGTGGATTCGCAGGTAGGACAATTACACCACTCATTTCCCAGACGCAAAAGATAGGGACTGTAGAATTGCTAGCGTTTACCATTAGACATTACGCCCCTAAAATTACTTCTTGTTGCCTCGCAGGTCGACAACAGGAATCCATCAGCGTCCGAGTCCGGCCCTCCTCCCTAGGTTCTATTTTTGTAGCCATAGTGTATGTACATAACCACTGGTTATACTTTAAGGGTTCTGGGAGGTTGGCTCATAGCGTCTCTGCGAAACACAGCCAAGCACCTTACAGGTAAGAGAACTACATCTTGCAGGTAAGAGTGTGTTGGTAACCTGACATATGCAAGTGGAGCTCTTTGCCCTTCAGGCATCTGATTCCTTCAAAGGCGGTAGGAACATTGAAGAATGTGAGCTATGGCCTCCTGATGTATTCCAAAAGCGAACGTTACAATGCCAAGATCTTCGGGCACCCGACAGCCTAGGAGCTTTTCATGGCCTTGCTCTGGGACATATATATAGGACTGCACCGAGTGGGACCCATAAGATATTGCAGCCTTGAACTTTCCTCGCATCACTAGGGGTTTATCTTGGCCATAGGCAAATACCTTGATTGGGGTGCAATTTCAGGGTGGGTTTCACGGAGTTGTAGGCCTTGGCAGACAAATGTTCATAGTCGCCCCAGTGTCTACCACAGCAGTGGTAAGGTGATCGCCTACCCGTATCTAGCATTGCGGCAGATGACATGTGGTTTGGTCTGCAGTGCCTATGGTGAAGACAGAGTGGATAGTTTGTTCCTCTTTCGTCCTCATCCATGCCACTGTTTCTCTCTCTCACTTCTGGTATAGCGTTGACGGAGGGACGCTGCCCTCGATCCTTCCCTGAGCCACAGACTCTCATGAAATGATTGAGTTTTCTGCACCCTGTGCACTTTTTTCCTCTTGCTGGGCATTCAAAGGGGCAATGACTGCTTCCCCCACTGTATCCACAGGTTCGGGTTTGATACCATCTCCCCTGCCTTGTTTGACAGGGAAGTGTTGTGTGGTGATGTTGACTGGTTCGGTCTCCACCGGGGTCTGTAGTGCAGCTTCCATGTGAGCAGCTCTGGGTCTGGAAAGTTCCTTGGTCCTACCCAGCATTAGGATGTCTGCTAGACATTTTCCCCACTCCTAGTATTCGCTCACAAAGTTTTGCTGAGGCACATCCCTGAATGATCTGCCCTCTTATTTTTTCATTTTCGTCATTAAAGCCACACATGCTGGCAAGTTCCTTCAGGCATGCATGAAAAACGTCAATTGATTCATCAGCTCGCCGTCTCGCTTGACGAAACACAAACCTCTCATAGTCCTGATTCGCCATTGGTTCAAAATGCTAAGTGAGAGCTGCTATAAGGGTGCGGTGCATCATGGGAACTGCTTCATTGATGGACTTGGATATTTTATAAATGTCTCTTCCCCCCAAATGTAGGATCAGCGCTCTCTTTTTTGCATTGTGCACTTTAGTTGCTTCAAAGAAAAGCAGCACCCTCTCTACCCACTGTTTCCACTTAGGGGCTTGCGCCCGCAGAGCACCTTCTACTGTGAACGGCTCCACCGCTGGTATGTTCACCATAGTGCTGATGTGGAGGCTGTGAGCACTGGACTGTCTCTTGCCTAATTATTCTTTTTTCTTCCCCCTTTAATTATTGCAAGACGCGACCACCAGTTCACAACCTCTCTTGCTCCTGCGAAGGGGCAGCCTCCCCACTGATACCTTCTGTCTGCCACCACACCCTGCTATAGGGACAGGCCAAATATGCAAGGCCTCCCCCAGTCTCTGTATGCACTGCTTCAGATATGTAGGAATGCTTAACTGACTCCGTTTTCTTTTTTATTCTTCCACTCGCCTGATTTTCTTAACCAGCCGGGGGGCACTTTACCACGTGCTTAGCCCCACGAGGTCTACGCCGACCTCCGAACTGTATCTCGCTCGCCGGAGGGAGGAACACCTACCTGCTTGGATGACCAGACTCAGCACCACGGCTCCGCCCACGTATCACGTCGATCAAGTGGCCTCCGATCACTGCAGGACACAAGCTGGGCTGCTTAGGGCCGCATCAGCCACGTGGCACGAGCACTGCATACTCCACAAGCAGGTACGTGGCTGCCACACGATGCCGGGGTCAGTGGGAAGACACCCGTTCGTCACCAATGTTGTGTTGCGTCCCGTAGGTGCCGGCCCAGGACTGCAACCATGAAAAGGGAGGCAGAATTATATGTAGGCCCTATGGCCCAGAAAATAAAGGAGATAGAGTCACGTTATGATTACTTCTCTGCCCCAGCCCAGGTCTTGCCTGTCCGCCACGCATGGCCGGGGTAGTATTTATTACTTCTGCACCACGGGGTGCGGAACAAACCAAAAGACATTATACCCGCAGGGGAACACACCTTACACCCCTGCCCTCAGAGTATCATGTGCTAATCAAGGTCGCTCCAGTTACGTCACTGGAGCTGCACTACAGTGTCCATCTCTATCGTGCAAGCCTCCTCCTTTCCCCCCACCCAAAATATGTGTGCAATTCCTCTGCTTTCTGTTTTGTTTTACAGGGTGATTTCAGCATGCCACTGCTTTTAAAGGGGCAACTACTTTCCGCTTTTTCTATTTTCCATCAGCGTTTGCGACAATTACTGATGCCTCTGTATGGTGCTAGTAGGGAACTGACCAGTGGGAAGTGTTTTGCCTTAAAATCCTCTTACGTGATTTTGTGAGAAAGTGCCATCTTTCTTGCATGGTATGCCCCCACTTTTTGCTGAATTGCTGATGTACTTTGACTGAGTGTGCCCTGGGCTCCTGCCAATCAGGTGCCCAGGGCCTGTGTTCCTTCCCTAAAACTGCATTGAAGCCTAAACCCAATTGGCATCTCTGGCCACATGTCGGCCCCTAGTAAATGGTACCATAGGTACCCAGGGCACTGTGACCAGAGAAGGCCTCTAAGGGCTGCAGCACTTATTGTGCCACCCTTAGAGGCCCTGTACCCTGACACACACACACTGCCTTTGCAGGCTGAGTGTCTTGGTGCAGAACAAAACAGAGAGTCGACATGGCACACATCCCTGTGTAAGATGAATCCATTCAAAAAAAGAAACGGCACGGTGCACTCCTGTTTCATCATTATTCTTTTCCTTCTTTCGATAGCTTTAGTATTCTCACATTGATAGCGTGTTACCTGGAAACGTGGTCAGCCCGAGCCACGCTGTTTATGAATGTCACAAAAAGATGGAATGGAATACCACCCCAAACCAGATGCACTGCCTTTTTAGTTGCATATAACAACATTCCACAAAGTTCTTTGTTACTCATTTGTATTTATTTTTTTATTTTTTCTCCAACGTAATCCAACTTTGGTAATCTTCATAATTTTCACATGTCACAAGAGAAACGCTTATGTCTTCACTGAAATGTTTATTTTTTGCAAATGTTTATTCTTACAAGTAGAGTCAGATTGACTGACATGTGACATTTATATTATCGTAGGTCAGAACTTTTCATGAATCAACGTTGTTGACATTAGCGGGTGGGCGGTGTATTGTTTATGGATACTTGGACAAGGCAGTTTGAGGTAACCACTGTGATTGGTGTGGAGGCGAAGGGAGATTGAGGGAACATTTCGATTTGGACTGTATGGAACGGACTGATGATCGTGGGGCATTGTGGGAGTTGGAGGCAATGATCAAGAGCAGGAAGAAAAAGCGGAAGTTGGTTGTAGCATTAGAGGTAGTTTAACTGGCAACAGGTGTAGCGGAGGGGTGGAGACTAGCAAGGATAAAAGCGTAGATGCGAGAGAGTTGCATAGTTTGTTTATTTGGGAGTGGTAGCAAAGGAGTCAGAAGGACGATTACACGACAGCTTGAGAGGTATGGATTGGTAGAGTTATACTACCTTGAGGGACATTAGATATATTTGGAAGAAAAACAGCTTGCATATAAATGTGGAAGCGGTAGAGTCATGAATTATAGATGGGATTCGACGGGCAATTTAAATGGGATAAGGGTGGTTACAATGGGTATCCAGGATATAGTAGTGTTGAGCTACAATTGTTAGCGGGATAGAACGTTGATTTATGGGAAACGCCTAAAGAGAGAATTATTATGTAAATGAGTAAACAAGTGACATTGGGGTAAAATACGGAATCTAATTGATATGTTTTTTATTTGTAGAAAACCCCTGACGAAGGGCCAGAGAATGGGCCCGAAATGCATTGGGTAATATATGACCAATGATCGTGGATTAACTTATGTACACAGTCGTGGTGCAGGATAAGGCCCGGATGGGCATTTCTGTAACTTTAAGAATTTAGTGAAGACATAAGCGTTTCTCTTGTGACATGTGAAAATTATGAAGATTACCAAAGTTGGATTACGTTGGAGAAAAAAGAAAAAAAGAAATACAAATGAGTAACAAAGAACTTTGTGGAATGTTGTTATATGCAACTAAAAAGGCAGTGCATCTGGTTTGGGGTGGTATTCCATTCCATCTTTTTGTGACACACATCCATGTGTGCCATGCCCACAAACACACTGCCCCGGCATACCTCAGTCACCCCTCTTAGCTGGGTGCACTATGCCAGTGGTGAGGGTACAGGTGCATGAGCCCTGTACCCCTACAGTACCCAGGTCCATTCCTGGGCACTGTAAGTGCAGTGTTGCCATTCCGAGTATATGGTGCTGGGAGGTCGTCATCACGAACTCCACAGCACCATGATGGCTACACTGAAGACTGAGAAGTTTGGTATCAAACTTCTCAGCACATTAAACCCACACTGATGCCAGTGTGGAATTTAATGTAAGATGCACGACAGAGGGCAACTTAGAGTTGCCCCTGAACCTAACCCACAATCCACGTCTTGCCTGAGAGGCTGCCTAGGCTGCCACCCAGCAGACATGTTGCTAGACCCCTGGGTAGAGAGCCATCCGCTCTCCCGGGCCTGCAACAATGCACGTCCTGGGCGAGGTGCTAGGTCTCCTCCCCCAGGATGGGCAGGGGGAAGCTTCAAAGGCATGCCGCCTTTGTGAGCTTCCCCAGACCACTTGTTGTACTCAGCAACTGGTCCCCACCGATTCTAGCCCCCACTCTGGCGGGAAGACTGGCGGGAAACACCAAGGGAGGAAAGGGGGTGTGCCAGCCTCTGCCAACCCCACCCCTCAGGTGGGGGAGGCGAGGTGAAGCACATCTCCGGGCTCTCGCCATCTTGAAGATGGGGAGCCCTGCCCAATCAGGACTAGGCTCCTGCCCCCCTCCCACTGGAGAGTGGCAGGATAGGGGGTGTACCCACCCCAGGGAAGGGACCCATTGGTCCCTGCCCTTTACCTACCTATAACTCCCCTAAATTTAGTATTTAGGGGCACCCTGAACCTTCCTTCCTTAGATCCCGAAACCGAAACAAGCAGGAAGAACAAGAAGAAAGAAGACCTGCCGTGCAGCTGCTAACAAGAGGAAGACACCAACTGACTTGGCCCCAGCCCTACAGGCCTGTCGACCCTCGATCATGCTCCTGCTAAAACCCCGGCATCTCCAGTGGTCAGCAACCTCGAAAACCCCGGAGGACCTGACTGCCTTGTGACTCTAAAAGACTGGGACTCCCACGAGCAGTGGTTCTGCTCAAAGCAAGTAACAAACCCCTGGTGCCAGCCAGGAACCGCGACTCCTGCACACTTTGCACCCGCCGAGCCCGGCCTGTGCCTGAGTGGACAAAGACCACGAGGACATCCCCCTGGCGACTGTGACCAAGAATCCAGCACCCAAGGACCCTCCTCGACGATCCTGATGACGCCTGCAGCCTCAGAACCAGGGACCCCTCCAACCGCGACCAGCAGAGGGTAAGATTTCCCGACGCGAAAAGACACCCCTGCACCCGGCGCCCTGCGGCCCCCTGTGCCCAACTCGGGGGTGCCTACCTATCCTCCAACTACCCAACTTACCTCTCGAAGTGGTGGTCGCACCTGAAGAATCTCCGTGCCCGAGCTTGCAGCCTTTGTTCAACTTCCAGCTTCTCCATTGAAATCCATTGAGCGCCCGATGGCTCAAAAGCACCCTGCACCCAGCCGCCCGAGTGCCCCTGCAAGTGCAACAGCTATCCTACTCTACTTCCCCACTTGCCCTGGGTAAGTGACCAGGAGCCCAGCTCCCACAGCCGCGTGGCCTGCCTGCCAGCAGCCACCAACCAAAGGCCCCCTGCCCACCATAGGCTAACATTGGGCCTAACTCACTTTGCACCCGGCCGCCCCTGTGCCGCTGAGGGTGTACCAACCGTACCTACCTGACCCTGGGGGACCCCTGAGTCTATGCCCAGAACCTTAACTTTGCCAGTCAAGTACTTACCTGAAAGCCGATAACCTACATTTTCTCCATAGGGTAACATTGACTGGTTTACACTGAAATTTCTTCTAAGTGTCGAGTTTTGAAACTTTAAAATATTCACTAAAAATCGTCCGATCAACGAAAACGAAATTACTCACCTGTTATCAGGAGAGATCCCAGTGCTCAGCACTGACCCTGAAAAGTAATTACAACTGTACTTACCGATAACTTGATTTTCCTCCATAGGATAACATTACCTGGTTTTCTCCAGAAATTCTTCTAAGTGTCGATTTTTGAAACAAACAAATATTCCTTAAAAATCGCCTGTGTAACAAAAACGATTTCTTTCAACTGTTTACAGGAAATGCACCAGGGCTGAATCCAGGATCCAGCCCTGAGTAAGGAAATCATACGCAAATTAATTGATATTGCATTTACTTAAAATTCCCCATTGAGCTCAATGTTATAATTGTGTTGGAATTGTGTTGCCTATTGCAACAACTGTAACTATTGCATTTAAAAGTCTATTGCTTATTGAAAGTATACAACCACAGCATTTGATTCTGAGAAAGTATTCTGATACCTATTGTTGGTTCTAAAATAAAACAACTATATATTTTTATATACAAAACAATTGGCCTAGAGTTCAGTTCTTGAGTGTGTGAGACCATTTGCTGCCTGAGTGTGTACAACAAATGCTTTACACTGTCCTCTGATACTGCCTTACTGCTCGACCAAGCTACCACTTTAGAGAGTAAGGTTATATCTAACTTTAGCCTGTACCAAACCTCTGGGGACTGTGGACTCTGTGCACACTGAACCTTACTTTGGTTCAGTATATACAGAGCCACTTTCTTACAGATTTTTCCTCTGCATTTCAGGAACAGCAACAACCATCATACAACGCGTAGTCCACAGGTAAATGTGACCACCTGGCGGCATCTGCCTGAGTGATCATGAAGTGAAAGGGGAACACCACAGAGCAACACACAATCACAGGCAATAATCAATGCTCATGACAATGCAAAGTCTAAGTAGTGCAAATGCGCGGCAGACAGAACATTTGCACATTTCACACAGGGTGGGGGGTGATCCCTGGTGAAACCGTGCATCTCCACAGCCTAGTTCTGCCGGTTTGACTAAAGGGCAGTAATTGGTTTAAAGAAAACAAGAATATTCCCCCTTTTGGTCAGAGAACACCACAAGGACCACCTCAACTGCATGGAAATTATCTCATCTGCTTGGGTTAAGTCTATTTCCTACTCTTTCAAGCTTTTTGAGATCCTTAAGTAAATGTTCTGAAATCTAGCATGTGAATTTGCATTTTGGATGTTTTCCATTCCCCTGCCTAATCCTAAACTGTGTGCATTGTTTAAATCATTCTGGTTAATGCTATGCATTGCCCTCCCTGGTAAATTTCTTTAAGAGTCCCAGGGGGTTGGTGAGTCGGGGCAGGCAATAGCAAAGGTAGCGTGAGAACAGCATTCGTTTGTTCAAAATGTTCCCAGGCTGGACTAGTACTGTACTCTTTATGATGGAGTGATAACATTTCTGATATTTAAAAAGATAAACATTCTCAGATTCATTTGACTGCATTTTATTTATTTCATTCTGGATCTTTTGTAGAGTTTATGCTGTTGGAGTGCTCTAAGGAAATGAGTTGATCGGTGTATTGAATTTTTCCTGTGACTTAACATGTGGGTGTAAAATTGGTGAAAAATGCACCCGAGGTATGTCCCGCTTTTTAGGTCTGGGTTTTAATAGCTGGTCTGCTAAAAGTACCTATTGCTAGAAATATGCATTATTAATATTATTATTTTTTATGTGTTAGGCGCATGAATCATCTCCAAAGGAATCTCTAGGTGCCATAGCAGAGTGGGAGGTTCGGAATACTGTGGCGAGGTTAGAGATTAAACAGCCATGTTTTCATAAGTGTTTTTTTAAAAGAGTGAAGTCGGGACAGGCACGAATGGACATAGGCAACTTGTTCCAGTGATATGGAGCCAGTAACGAAAAGGAGCGACTCCTGAATCTGGTTGTACAAATTCGTTTGGGGCGTAACAGTAGTAAATCACTGGATCTAAGCTGGTGAACTGGAATGTATTGCTGTAGTTTATCTTTAAGATAGCAGGGTCCCTTTCCGTGCAGAGTTTTGCAGTCTAGACACAGAAGTTTAAAAAGAGCCAAGACCTTATAACTGGCTTGTGGGGTTGGAATAGGCTCAAGGGAACTTACAGGTGTTGCATTGCCAATAGTCTGTTTTGTCTGGTAGGTGAAGTTTCTCTCCACAAGAGATGCTGAGAGTGTGCTTTCCTATCTCTGTGAGTTCCAGACTCGAGTATGTTTTATGGGACATGGTTTACCCAGAAAGATGCAGCCTTCCTGACGGCTGGTGGCATCCAGGCACGGACAGGCGCAGACGGGCTTGCCTTTGGCGCGCCTTCGCCCTTGCAGAATGTCTCCCCATGCTAAGCTGCATCGGGCTCCAATTAAATAGGAGAGCGGAGCCCGGGAAGATCAAAGTGCAAAAGACTACAATGTCAGTTGCCCAAAATGGCGGCATCTGACGTCCTGGAAGTTACCTTTCCAGGGTTTGCTCCCTCCGCTCAAACGGCACCCAAACAGCCTCGGCGGACCGGAGAGCAGCCCCGGAGGAGGAAATGTGGTAGGAATACAAAATGTTCCAGCTATCGCGACAAGAATTTTAGATTCTATTAAGGACACAGAGGCGAGGATTATGCTGTCTCAATTTCTTTACTGACTCACAGCAGCCAATGAGAACAAAGTAACACAGTAAAAAACTTCATTACCCATGAGGCATTGAACCACGCCTCCTTAACACAACCAATAGCAATACATTACATATGATAAAACACTGAGGCACCATCTTGGCTTCCTCTTTCTTTGTAAACCAGTCCATAAGTGTCCATAATAAGTAACAATCTTGACTCTCAACGGAGAGTGAATCATAGGAACATTTCTCAACGGAGAATAGAAACATCAGATCCAGGGAACTTCCTCAGCGCTCGATCAGACAATGGTCCCGATCCTGGTGCAGCAGGTCCTTAACTCTGCTTGGAATCATTTCCTACAAACAGAAACAGTCATGAACAAAAGAACCCAAAAAAGGATCAAGATATCAGGGCGGGAGAAACATCCATAAAAGATCCATACAACATGACAGTTGACATCAATCTGTCCCACTGGGTGGGATAATCCTCGCCTCCGTGTCCTTAATAGAATCTAAAATTCTTGTCGCGATAGCTGGAAAATTTTGTATTCTATAGCAGGACCGGAGGCTTCTGATTATGCTGGTTTAAAGCTCATCAACCACCAGCGAAGAAACATGTGAAATAGGTTTGTAATAAAACTCCTTAAAAGTGGAATCTGAAGACCAATCTGCAGCTCTCACAATGTCTTCTAGTCTGGACCCCAATGCATAAGCTTTAGAGGCCATAGCTCCCCTTGCGGAATGTGCTCCATAGACAGATACATCAATCCCAGATTCTGACATAACCCAGCGAACCCATCTGGCCAAAGTGGCTGCAGAAACAGGTCGGAAGGGCTTCTGAATAGCAATCAACAGCTGTCCCAAGATGTCTGTCCTATGCGCCAAAGTGCGCTCCTCATACATTTTTAAACATTGCAAAACGCACAATTTAGGATTAAGCGGAAAAGCAGGATACTCAACCGAACGAGACATGGTCTTGGTGCGCCTAAATATGATGAAGGAAACACCCTGTGGAGAGAAAATTCTACCTGCCAGGTCTAAGGCACGCACGTCCGACACCCTACGACAGGAGATTAAACACAATAACATAGTAAGCTTGGCCGACAACTGTTTTAGTGATAATTGATCGTTGTCCGGCCAAGATGTTAACAGCTTCAAAACCTTGGAAACGTCCCACAATGTAGAGTACCTGGGACGAGGTGGTCTAGCCACCCTAATGCCTTTGAGCAATTTACATACTAAGGGATGCATCTCCACCGGCTTCCCATCAATATGATTATGTCCGGCTGACAGGGCGGATCTAAAATTATTGACAGACCTATAGGATAAACCTGACTCTGCACATTCTGACAAAAAATGTAAGATCTCTGTAACATCTGATCCCACGGGATCCAAATGCCGTTGAAGGCACCAACCCATCCATCGTTTCCATGAAGCCGAATATCGCTTACGGGTGGAAGGAGCCCAAGCCTGTTGCATAAATTCGGCAGCCGCCGTCGAAAGGCCCTCAAGCTGCTCATGTCTCCTGAGAGCGTCCACACCATGAGGGAGAGTTGGTTCTGCAGGACCAGTGGATGAGGGGCTCCTACTGGGTCCTGGAGAAGAAACGGAAAGCTCGGAAGAATGAACGGTAAGTCCACCGATAACTCCAATAGTGTCGGAAACCATGACTGAGTCTTCCACAATGGAGTGACCAACACTACTGACGCCATCTTCCGACGAACCTGAGCCGCCACCCTCTGGATCAGGGCAAAAGGTGGAAAGGCATAATGTCGCTGGGGTCCCCAAGTCTGTAAGAACGCATCCGTTCCCAATGCCATCGGATCCGGCCTCCAACTGTAAAACAGGGGAAGGTGGGAATTGAGCCGGGAGGCAAAGAGATCTATCTGGCAAGGACCTTGCATATGCATGATCTCTGAAAATAAAGACGGATGAAGCCTCCAGTCGCTGAAATCCCGTAGGAATCTGGAGTTCCAATCCGCCACTTGATTCAGTTTGCCTGGCAGGTACTCCGCTATGACATAGATTCTGCGGTCTAGGCAAAAGTGCCAGAACTCTCTCACAATGTTGGCTAACATCTTCGATCTCGTCCCCCCCAGGCGATTGATGTAACGAACCGCCGAGACATTGTCCATCCTGGGAAGGATGCAACAATTCCCCCTGAGAGGAGAGATCGATTTGATGGCGAAGGAGCCCGCTAGCAGCTCCAGGCAGTTGATGTGCAACCTCAGTTCTTCGGCGGACCAACGTCCTCCGGTGGCAAAGTCTCCACATCGAGCGCCCCAGCCCCACCTGCTGGCATCGGACTCTATTATGACGTCTGGTGAGGCGCCAAAAATAGCTCTTCCGTTCCAAGCCCCCATATGCTCCAACCACCACTGAAGCTCTTCTCGAGCGTCTGGTGACAGAGGGATCAGATGGTCATAAGGGAACCCCTTTTGAAGATAATAAATCTTCAGGCGCTGTAGCGCCCTGTAGTGAAGCGGTCCGTGGAAAATGGCCTGAATGGAGGAGGCCAACAGACCCACGATCCGGGCTAACACCCTCAAAGAAATCATCTGTTTGGACAGGGTGGACCTGATCTCTTGTTTGATGGACCGTATCTTGGACATGGGCAGGAGAAGTTGCGCAGATACTGAGTTGATCTGAAACCCAAGAAACTCTAATTGTTGACTTGGGGTGATCATTGACTTCTTGAGATTTATCACAAACCCCAACTCCTGCAAAAGGGACATCGTCCATTGTAAGTGCAATAGAAGCGTGGGCGCGTCTTGTGCCAGTAGCAGCATATCGTCCAGGTATATGATCAACCTTACCCCCATCTCCCTCAAGCGAGTGGTCACCAGCTTTAGCAGTTTGGTAAATACCCAGGGCGCTGAAGACAGGCCGAAGGGGAGGGTGTGATAGCGGAACCATTGCCCTTTCCATCGGAATTGTAGGAATTTCTGATGGGAGGGGCAAACTGGCACCGTCAGATATGCGTCCTTCAGGTCGAGTCGCACCATCCAGTCTTGCTCCAAAAGGAGGTCTCTTAAAAGATGGATTCCCTCCATCTTGAAATGCCTGTACATTACAAATGGATTGAACTCTCGGAGATTGAGGACTAATCTTTGGCCACCCCCTTTCTTTTGGACCAAGAAGACGTTGCTGCAAAACCCTCCGGCACTGAAGGGCCCTACGGCAATGTCGTGCTTGGCCAAAAGCTCTTGAAGCTCGGAGTCTATAAAAGCTTCTTCTTGTAGGGAAAAACGGAGAGGTTGAGGAAGATGTGTTTGATTCGGAGTTTGTATCAATTCTATCTGATACCCTTGGACCGTGTGCAGGATCCAAACATCTGAAGTCAGTTGCGCCCAGTTTGCTACAAAGTGAGACAATCTTCCCCTAGGGGAACCATAGGCAATAATTGGGAACTTACCAGAGGATTGGGTGTCAACATTCTTGTATCCTCTATTTACACCCCTGTTGAATCTGCCCGGAATCCGCGAGATCTGGAGGGATAGAACCCCGCTTGCTCCGGTTCCTGCGTGTATCCCCTGCGTCGAGGGGCGAAACCTCGTTGAGGACTGGGATTAGAGTAGCGGCCGGTCGCGCGTCCCCTGCCGCGTCCGGCCCTACCAGAGACCTGATGGAACACTCGTTTGAGTGAAGATTGCGATTTGTCCAATGAAGCAAAAGTGCTGACGAACTTGGCTATGTCTTTGACTAACTTGTCCCCAAATAGTTGCCCTTCAGCAAGAGGGCCTGGTTCAGCCGTTGCCAGATCCACTAACTGCGGATCAATTCTCAGGAGGACGGATTTGCGGCGCTCGGAGGAGAGAGCGCAATTAGCGTTACCCAGTAGGCAGATGGCTCTCTGGGTCCATCCCGCTAACACCTCAGGATGAATGGCCGCCCCAGTTTCCTGCGCCTGCAAAGCGAGTTCAAGAATCTTAGCTAGGGGCCCCGCTACGTCCAGGACCTTGTCCTGACACGCCCGAAGGGCGCGATCTATACCCTTTTTGGGGTCCTTTTTATACTTCTTAAGAAAGGTGGTCATGGAAGAATTTATCTCGGGCGTGAGGGCCACCTTATGGGCCAGGTCTGGGCGGGGGCATTCAGATTTTAAGCGCGCCCTAACTTCTTTATCAAAGCCCTTTCTGAGGTGCGCCTGCATGTAGTCTGCTACTGCTGAGGGCGGCGCCCAATCGGCGGATCGGGGATGAACAATGTCCGACGGGTCAAAGAGAAAGGGGGTGGCAGGGGCAGGGGGGGAAGCAGGGTGCTTGCGCTTTTTGGCGCGCTTGCGCGGTCTGGACTCTTGCGAGGAGTCGGTATCGGTATCCGCATCTGTGGTAGTGATCAAGACTGGGGTAGCGGGTGGAGGAGGGAGATCAGGGACCTCAACTACTGCCTGTTCTTTGGATTTATACAGTGAAGAGTAGACTGGGGCATGAGGCCATGAATTATCAATTGGAATGGCGGGGGAAGGGGCCGGGTCAGGGATGAGGGAAGGGGTGGGTTTCCCTGTAGCGAGTTGCTCTAAGCGCTGGAAAATAGGTAAAAGGGCAGATGAGAGCATTTTATCTAATTTAGCATCTAATTTTTTGTCAATGATATCCTCCATGGATTCCTCATAATAGTAATCCTCTCCTTGGAGGTCGTCACATGCAGCCACCTCCTCTTCATAGACATCACAGTCAGACATATTGTTCCCAGAACGTGGGGCAGCTCAGAAGCCCGAAGGGTAGCTTAATTATTCAGCCCAAAGTCCTCCAAGAACCAGGGCGTCGGTTGGGAGCAAAGCTGGGGCGGAGGGGGCCAACAAGGTACCAATATCCCTGTCCAGTAGGTCTTAAAAAGGGGGGAACCCTAAAGCCTACAGTACGTGGGGATTCCAAAAATTATTCCAACTCCCTTACCACCACTGCAGGGCTGTCAAGGGTTAATAGCAGGAAGACTTGCCAGGCGTGCGTGCGCGATGTCAGCAAAAAGAATTTATGGCCCGGTACCGGCTCCAACCTCTCGTCTGCTGCGTTGTTAAAACTTCCTGATTCAGCCCGGGAGAGGCGTCATAAACCAGCTGTATTCACCGGGGGCCGCACGCGTGCACTGACGTGTGCGGGCTCCCGAGACGCACGTCGGCTTCCCAGCTGGGATTCCGGCCTGCATCTTGCTCCCGCGGGGGGGCCAGATCCCCGCAGCGCACGACAAGCGGCCACAGGCAGAACACCGCTAGAGGAATCGGGGGCAAGTCTATGCGGAAGGAAGCAGCGCAACACGCGCTGAAGGAAAAACATATGGAAATATGCACAATCTAATTACGCGCGCGCCGCTAAGAAATACAAGGTAACAGTGTACAAGATATTCGATAGGCAAATAAATTTAACAATATCACGCAAGCGAAAATACTGCTGATTAAAGGCAATACTGTCAATTAAGGCACAATTGAAGATTAAAGCAATGAGGCACTTATCTTGACTGCGGAGCAGCAAAGAAAGAGGAAGCCAAGATGGTTCCTCAGTGGTTTATCATATGTAATGTATTGCTATTGGTTGTGTTAAGGAGGCGTGGTTCAAAACCTCATGGGTAATGAAGTTTTTTACTGTGTTACTTTGTTCTCATTGGCTGCTGTGAGTCAGTAAAGAAATTGAGACAGCATAATCAGAAGCCTCCGGTCCTGCTATAGAATTAGGATGAGAGCTGAAGGCTGAGAATTCAAAAGGCTGTTAAAATCCCGTAATTAAAATTTTTAAGTGAGTGTTAAAAAGATTCAAAATTAGCGGAGTACTTGCGGAATGTCTCCCCTTGCATTGCATAGAGAGTGGATTAGCTTTCTTCTACATGCCTCCTTCATCCATTGGCTTGAGACTTTGCAATCACAGCTTGGCTAAGCCCAGTTGAGAATTCATCTCCCACCTAACTCTGTTTGTTGTTTGGGTGTATCTTTCTGCCTTCAATCAAGAGTTTGTATTGAACGGCATGAGGGACAATTTTACAGTGATAGCTCTCCCTAACTGCTTTCACTGGCTCCCTCTCATGCATCTTGCTCTAATGTGCTAATGCGTGAAGTGAGACATATAAGTTAAATAAAGTACTTGTGGGGTGATGGATGGGGTCGGGCACAAGCCCACAGAGCCTGCCAAGTAATATATGAGGGAGGACGGCTAGATCAGGCAGGTGGATCACAGTAATAGGGAAGGATCTGATGGCCATGTTTTCATGGGTCATGAAATGACCCCAGATGCCGTTGAAAACTTCTAGCTTGTGGTTAAAGTTTATAAGTAGTCCATCATGGGCAGCTGGTCTATGGAACCCATCCTGTTCCTATCCCACAGTGCACTCACTCTCTGCAGGTCTTCCTCATCCTTGTAATATCGTACACCAACATATCGCTTAATATAAATATTGTGCTCTACATATCATTCCCAAAAATATCAAACCAGTGGGTGTAGATTTTCTATTATAAACTCCAATGGGGAAATATTTTTGTAAACAATATTTATGTCTGACGATACCCTGACAATGATAATCTGATACCATACATGCAAGTGAGAGCAGCATGTTGCTCAGAGATGGGTGTCAGTGGATCCGAGCTGGAGAAGACTCTTACACTCAGCAGACTTGTTGTTGAGGCTGGGTGGCCGGTGGGCGAGCAGAAGAGGCCCCCACATAGCAGGAGGTACTCATCCTATGGCCATTGTGCCATTTGTACCGTTGTCGGGGTCAACGATACTCTGACATTGATATTCTTACATTATACCTGCAGTCCACCTTGGAGATTAGTGACAGTGGGTCTGAGCTGCAGAAGACTCTAACACTCAGCATAATTGTGGATGGGGCTGAGTGATTGGTGGGTAAGCAGGTGAGACACCCCAACATGTCAGGTTCTATTTACTATATGGTGATTGTGACATGTGTAAGCCATGTGTACCTTTGTCAGTGTCTAACAGTATGTTGTGAACATCACTGTGGATAGCACTGTGCGCAGCCGGGCTGGTCAGAAAGAGAAGTCCTTCAGTCCTAATGATAGTGTGGGATTCTGTGCTTCCTGTATTATTAACTCTTGACCTACAGTGACATCATATGTTGGGATGTATTGTTAGTTGCTAGGTTGTGATTCAGGTTGTTCAAGGTTCCAGTTCAGTTACCAGTTGGTACAGCTGTGGCTGGCTGAGGTCTCTGACGTTTATGACTTATTAAATCACTTACCTTAATGAAGGAGCCACTGGAGTCTTCTTCCAGTGGCAATGAACCGTTAGCAAGGCTGATTGTGGGCTGCAAAGAGGATACCATGATCAGCTCAAGGTGGGTAACACAAGGCTGTAATCAAGCATTAAATGTGTGTTGTATTGGGTCTGACATGAAGGCTCTGGCTTGGTGGAGAAGAAGGGAGAGAAAGTGATAAAGTGCTGGCGAGCACCTCTAAATCACCATGAGAGCAGCCTCGAGCTGACAATGCAGCCGGCCAAGCACGCATTGTCCCGATAAGGAGTTGTGAGCTACCTATTCCACATTGGTAGTTTGTGTTGGTAGTTAATCTGGTAGAAATATGACAATTATTTTCTTACAAATTAAATGGTTTTGAGGACATCTGCAAATAATTGTGATTGTCGTAATTGTGCTCGTTGCAGTGATGCAGAGAACTTTTATGTATTTTCAGGAAATTCTGAGGTCAGCATTAAATTGGAGGTGATAACTAAACAATCACAGAGACTGCTTCACTCCTGCAAGATTTGGACTACTTAAACATAAGACAATGAGCAGGATTTACATATTCGATGTTGGTCATGATATATCAAGGGATTCGTATACTTTATTCCCACATACTATTGAAAGAGAAGGCTTGTCCGCAGTACTTTGGGCACCGCACTATCTATATGCATAATACATTTTGAAAAAAGAGCAAGGGCACCTCCATATGCTGGCAGGATGGCCAGCAAGGTCTACTCTCGCTGCTGAAAAAGTGGTGCTCTTCAGGTCACGAGTTCATATAGTAGCCAAGCGGACTCAACAGCGCATGCCTTGGAAGTCTGTAAACTTAATTTGCTTACTTCTTTATTTCTAAAGTACAGTATTCACCAGAAGTATCTTGGGGCTGGAACAGCAGAGGACTGAGGCAAATCTTGAAGAGCTGGCTAGCAGGAGAGATGGGTGATAAGATGTTTTTCGAACAGGACATTGCCAGTCATCTGTTTAACATGATCAGAGAGAGTGTTCTATAATTTTGGACACACCGCTCTCAAAGCTATTCCACTGCATTGGGGAAATGTGAGTTACGGCGCGTAGTTTCGGGAAGTTTGCATTATGCCATTTCACGTAATTATGCACCGTTTGAGGTAAAAATGTATCATGAACGTACTGGAACAACCGAACCTGAGAGGCTTTTGTTTATGGTCCTTTCGTTTAAATGTATACTCATGCCAAAAATTGAAGGGTGATCGCATTTTGCGCAAAAATGTATGGAATTACACGTGAATTTTGCACACTCCTTAATCAGCAGGTTCCCTGAGTCAGATATAAAAGCTTGTGCTTGAACAAGAGGAGGGATGTCATCTGAGAGAAACTTTGGAAGAGTACGGTGCCTTTTACAGAATTTGCGATCCCAAGTGGAGCCAGTGTAGAGTTCATCTTACCTTTGTCACCCAGTCGAATTTCCATAGAGACCAGAAACTTGGCGAATGCACATGTTCTGAAAATGCTAGAGTTTGCTTAGAATGGATGCCAAGGTACATGGCATTACCAGGGCTGGCCTTGGGCATGGGCAAGCTGGGCCCTGGCCCAGACGCCAATATTCCGAGGGGGCGCAGCACAGTCGCGGCTTGCATGACTTGCGGGTTTGGGGGGTCGCGCAGGGGTTCGCGAGGGGGGTTAAAAATAAAACTTACCTTACCGGGTCCTGCGACGCCTCCGCTCCTGGCCGGGTCCCACGCCCACGTTTTCCTGGAACAGGAAGCATGCATCTTCCCTCCCCTTCCCTAAGCCAATCACAACTCTGCAATGGCAGAGTTGTGATTGGTGCAGACAGTGCCCAGCCGGGCGCCTGTAGGGAGCCATTTTCTCTATGTAGGCTGCATGCAGCCTACATAGAGAAAATGTAGAGTGCTCATGACTGGTTTGGTCTGCCCTAGAGGGCCGACCAAATAGTCAGGGCCCACAACAGTGGGCAAGTCACTCCTCCCCGACCCGCCCACCCGCCCGCCCCCAACCAGGCATACCCTCCTGCCCGCCCCCAACCACGCATACCCTGTCTTCTGCTTTCTCGCAGCGCGAGAAGCAGACACATAAAATGGTATTTAAAATACCATTTTATGTTTCTGCTTTTCGCACTGCAAGAAAGCAGTGGGGCGACGCTCCTCCGCCCTAATGGAGGAGCCGCCTCTGGTGCAGCAGGGAGCTGCCTGACTTAATGTCATGCAAACAGAAGGTCGTCCATCCCACTTGGCCTCAATCGGGTCCTGTTAAAGACTTTCTAATCAGCCCACAATGTACCTCAGGGTAATTGTTAGCACCCCATCAACTCCCTGCCTCTTCTCATATTCCGCACACTTCCTGCCGTCACACTACAACAACCCCTGCCCCCACAACAAACAACAAATTTTCTTTCCGCCCAGGGCACTGTCCCGGTCAATTAGATTTAAGCCCGGCCCTCAGCATTACCTTAGTTCAAGTCAGCTAATAATAAGCACATTGTTCCTGTGTGCATGTGGGGGGTGTTGAATGGTAGAATGGATGGAGGAAAGTAAAAACGGAAAGCAGGGCGACCAGACCTTGTAAACCCCAGTGGATAGAAACTCTGATCTCCATTTTTTAGGTCTCGCCTACGCAGCGCGCATGCGTTGCATAGGAGACCTTTAGCCGTCGTTCAGCTCTTTTTCGAAGCACATACTCGTGCTTGTGGTGGCATACACCTTGCGGGAGCGCGCAGGGGCGCGCCACAAGCACGAGTATGTGCTTTGAAAAAGAGCAGACTGCGCGTGCACACACACACGCACGAACCACTCCCGGGCTTGATAAGTTAAGAGTTTAACGTGTTTTCTCAGGTGCGTTGTAATCCTTACCCGATGTGCTGTCTCTCTATCTTAATTGAATTACTTTAAAATGAAATCGATTAATATAAATTAGCAATGACGAGCACAAGCACGAGTGCTTTAAAACAGCTGCTGCTTGTGCTCTTTTGAAAGATGGGAAATTACAGGTTTTTGGAACATGCGGATTCAAGTCTTCACTATAATTGTTTCTTTTATTTGTTCTGCATGTATTTATTTGCATATAATAATGTTGTATCCTCAGAGCATTAGGAATAGCCACAAATCGTTAAACTCTGCAAACATGTACGGGTTTTATATTCGAACCATTGTCACAATGAAAGTTGAGCTTTAGAGTACTCACCCTAACTGCAAATGCCTTGCATTAATGGCTGACTCTCTCTCACTGACTATCACACTCTCACTGACACTCTCACAGACTCTCACTCTCTCACACTCTCACTGACACTCTCACAGACTCTCACTCTCTCACACTCTCACTGACACTCTCACTCACACTCTCACTCACACTGACTCTCTCACTCACACTGACTCACTCTCACTGACTCTCTCACTCTCTCACTGACAGACTCTCCCACTCACTCTCACTCACTGACTGACTCTCCCACTCACTCTCACTGACTCTCCCACTCACTCTCACTCACTGACTGACTCACTCTCACTGACTGACTCACTCACTCTCACTGACTCACTGACTCACTCTCACTCTCACTGACTCACTCTCACTGACAGACTCTCTCACTGACTGACTCACTCTCACTGACTCACCTTCACTGACTCACTCTCACTGACTCACTCTCACTGACTCACTCTCACTGACTCACTCTCACTGACAGACTCTCACTGACAGACTCTCTCACTGACTCTCCCAATCTCTCACTGACTGACGCACTCACTCTCACTGACTGACTGACTCACTCACTCTCACTGACAGACTCTCACTGACTGACTCACTCTCACTGACAGACTCTCACTGACTGACAGACTCTCACTGACAGACTCTCCCACTCTCTCTTACTCACTGACTGACTCACTCTCACTGACTGACGGACTCACTCTCACTGACTGACGGACTCACTCTCACTGACTGACGGACTCACTCTCACTGACTGACGGACTCACTCTCACTGACTGACTCACTCTCACTCACTGACTGACTCACTCTCACTCACTGACTCACTCTCACTGACTGACTCACTCTCACTGACTCACTCTCACTGACTGACTCACTCTCACTGACTCACTCACTCTCACTGACTCACTCACTCTCACTGACAAACTCTCACTAACTGACAAACTCTCACTGACAGACTCTCCCACTCTCTCTCACTGACTGACTGACTCACTCTCACCGACTGACAGACTCACTCTCACTGACTGACAGACTCACTCTGACTGACTGACTCACTCTCACTGACTCACTCACTGACTGACAGACTCTCCCACTCTCTGTCACTGACTGACTCACTCACTCTCACTGACAGACTCACTCACTCTCACTGACAGACTCACTCTCACTGACAGACTCACTCTCACTCACTGACAGACTCACTCTCACTCACTGACAGACTCACTCTCACTCACTGACAGACTCACTCTCACTCACTGACAGACTCACTCTCACTCACTGACAGACTCACTCTCACTGACTGACTGACTCACTCTCACTGACTCACTCTCACTAACTCACTCTCACTGACAGACTCTCACTGAGACTCTCACTGACAGACTCACCCACTCTCTCTCACTGACTGACTCACTCTCAATGACTGACTGACTCTCACTGACAGACTCTCACTGACAGACTCTCTCACTCTCTCACTGACTGACTCTCCCACTCTCTCTCACTGACTGACTGACTGACTCACTCTCACTGACTCTCTATCACTGACTCTCTCTCTCACTGACTGACTCTCTCTCACTGACTGACTCTCTCTCACTGACTGACTGACTCTCGCTAAAAGACTGACTGACTCTCGCTAAAAGACTGACTGACTCTCACTGACTGACTATCCCACTGACTCACTCTCTTTCACTCACTGACTGACTCACTCTCACTGACTGACTCTCACTGACTGACTCTCTCACTCTCACTGACTGACTGACTCTCTCACTCTCACTGACTGACTCTCACTGTCACTGACTGACTCACTCACTCTCACTGACTGACTCTCACTCACTCTCACTCTCTCACTGACTGACTGACTCTCTCACTGACTGACTGACTCTCTCACTCTCACTAACTGACTCTCTCACTGACTGACTCTCACTCACTCACACTAACTGACTGACTGACTGACCTTCACCCTCCTGTCATTTATGCCCCCCCCATAACAAAACAAGCATTGGCATAGCCAATAGGTCTCGCCTTTGGGACCTTATAAGTGTTTAGCCATGCAACAGTTGATGCTGTTGTACCAATGATATTGTGCTGCATAACTAAATACTTATAAGGTCCCAAAGGCGAGACCTATTGGCTATGCCAATGCTTGTTTTGGTTACTTTTGCAGAACCCTCAACAAGGCAGGCCTGACCTTAAACTTTGCACCGAAGATTGCCCATGTCATTCAAGTCTCTCCTGCTGACAGCGCATTGGCACAGATGGCGAGTCCTTCTGAGCCGTTGTTTATCATTTTTGTTTTACAGATTTATATGGCACGAACTCGACCCGAAGGTATTGGAGCGCTTTACATGAGCACCAGTTGCATTACACAACACATTCATTTTTTTGCTAGGCACGGGGAGATTAAGTGAATTCCCCAGATTACAGGCTGTCGAGCCAAAGCCAAGACTCGAACCTGGTTCCCCAGTGCCAACGTCGGCAGCTCTGGTCGTTACGCCACATCCTCTGGCGCAAGGGACCTTAGATAACAGTAACTACTGTTATTCACCGTGCTTACAAGCAGCACAGTTGGAGAACGAGGCGCTATGTAGAAAAACGAGTGATAATCAATTTGTAATCGGTCAGTTGCTAAACAATTACATATAGAGGCATTTTCCAACTCAGCCTCGTTTGCAGGCACAAACTAGAGAGCAGGCCGCGTTCACAAGCGATAAACCGCCATACCGATCACAGAAAACGCGGAGGGACCTGTATAATTATTGTTTCGCCCGCTGCTGACCTGTGCCAAGACGCTGTGAGTTTTCACTACACAAGAATTGAACTGGCCCTGGTTTAATCTACCGCTGGAAGATGAAAAACACGAAGGACCTTGGCAGGCTCTGCAACAAACGACCTTCAGGCTGCCCAGATCTCCCAGCCGCTGCATTAGAAAGGTAGAAGGGGTCGAAACCGATAAATACATCTGTGAACACATTAGAGAAGGAAGTGGAATGTGTGATTTAAGGCCCTGCCAAGTGAATGCTGGTGGCATGCAGTTTATGTGGGCTGAAAGTGTGTGTGTGGGAGGGTCCAAGAGAGAGCAACAAGGCGTGTGGAGGGATTTAAAAAGTATTTTCCTAGGAAAAAACCTTCCCCGGTTTTTGATCTTACCTTAGCTCTAATTGTGCTGGTGAGTGACAGATGAAAATGAGATTTACACTCCTCGAGAATAGGTTGTGGGCTTGGTGGAAAGGCGACAGATCTCCTTCCAGGCCGACAAGCCATGCAAGCGCTGAGAACAACAGGACGGCGAATCAGGGCTCTCTCAGAGGGCGCCCTGAAGTCTGATTCGAGGGCTTGTGCGCCATAAATGTGAGGGCATTTGTCATTGGCTCGAAAATGTGTTTTCAACGCAGGCTTCGGCCGAAGCAATAGAAACAACAAGGGCATTTACACCAGCCTTGAAATACTACCAGAGTGGGAGGGAGGGCGGGCTCCTCGAGGCGGCACAGCCAGTCAGATGCTGGCTGCAGGTACACCACGAGGTCCTACCTGCAAATGGAATAACAGGTGTAAAATGCTGGAGATTCAATCACGCAGTGCCTACAAAAATGTACTCAAGGGCGTCCGTTGCAATGGATGCTACAATGTAACAGATACAACTTATCAACAATATCCTCAGTTGCCAGTTAGAGAAACTGACCCTTCATCATTGGCTTAGTAATGTGGTCTCTGCCTGGGAGTAACATATTACCCCTAGGTTGCAAAGGCACTATTTGGTAGTTTAAAGAAACGAAAACAGGAATTCAGTCATCATAAGATGGTGTATACTGTCATCTCTGCTGCATTACCACCTTGCAAACGTATCAGCACCGCCTGCAACCTCTGTTGTAACGCAGACAAGATGCCATCAGTGCAAACCGTCCCACAAAAGGCTTTATAGATAGATCCACTTACCTCAACAGAAATTGCAAACTGGCTCAAGCCACATCTGCCTCCCATGTTTGACAATCAGCAACCTTTGCAGAAAACCTTAACCAAAATACTTGAGCCCAGGCAGAACTCACCCCATGAGTATGGAATGTGAGATCCACCAGTCCAGATCCTCACCGGTCCAGAAAGGCACTTTCCACTCCACTAGGGATGAGGAACAAGAGCCTGTAGAAAGACATGGATAAGATCCAGAGAGAGACAGAGGAGCGAGCCATTGCTGCTGCTTAGCACAAGATGCTCTTGCGCGAAGGCATACAAAAGCAGGATGAATTGTAATCAACAACAGGATATACGTGACAGGGGCGTAACACAGGCCCCCGCTACCCCCCAGGTCGGGGGGACCCCCAACGTCCAGGGGCCCCCTCAGCACCGCACTTCGGCCGGAGAGCTCCAGATTGAGGAGGGGGCCCCTCCACGTACCCTGCAGGGGGACCCCCTCAAGTTTCGTTACGCCACTGATAGGTGAAAGTATGGACAAGGAGGCAAAATACACCAGTGAGGCCACAGCCTGCATGAGCACACAAGTCAAACCATGCAGTATAAAATGCTACACAGATGCAGCACAAGGGCTTACAGCACAACACACACTCAAGCACTCACAAACACCGACAAATGCACGCACAAACCAACACACACATACACACATGTGCATGAACACGTGTGCACGACTCTTGGCTCCAGCATCCACACTTACCTCCGGGGCGGTGTATCCTGGTTTCTGGTGGTCTGCATCTAGCAATTTGTTTCCTTCTGCCTCTAGGAGGCAGCAGGTTATGATAGGAGGGCCCTCTGGCATCACAAGAACATCCCCATGGAGCCAGGCCACAGAGGAGTTCATTAGGCAGGGGTGGTTTGACTACAGCTCTGTCTCCTGAGCCCTAAGGAGGCCTATCACTGGCATGGAACAGTCCGGCATGGATGTATGATGGAACCCCGCATGCATTTCCCAAGCATGCCTTTACTCTGCAGTCATTATCCCAACTGCGACGTTACCATGCGTTCCTTTACCATGCAAGTCATTACAACGACTTGCTTTAGGGGGCACTGGACTTTGGAATAGCATAAATTACTATTCCAACTCCAGTCAGTGTATCCATAGAGAAGGTGTTGGACTTAAAATCCAACACCAGTCCAATAATGCACCCCCTAAAGCAAGTCGTTGTAACTACTTGCGTGGTAAAGGAACACATGCTAACATGTAGTCGGGGTAGTGACTGCAAAGTAAAGGCAGGTAGTGCTTCTGCCTGCGGGGTAAAGGATGTTTCCTGTCCAGCGTCTCATGGTAGAGGGTGGGGACTAACAAGCAAGGGCAGGAGGCAGCTGAAAAAGAGAGGACATAGGAGGATGGTAGGGGGCAGGGATACAAGCAGGCAGCATGGCAACCTTATGTGCTGTCTCTTTCAGATCCTGATCTTCATCTCATTGGCTGATTGTCTGAACAGATAGCCAGTATAGGAACAAGGGAATCTGGAAGGCCAAGCATAGTTTGCATTAGTGCTCATGGCGAGTTGATTTTCTACCTTGAGCTTGGAAAAATTGCCATTTTAGCAGTGCCCATTTGCCCTCACCCCTGCTTCACCTAAGCACATACACATAACAGGCTGGGCATGCAAAACTCGGGTGAAATGGAAGGTGCCCGCCCACGAATGTCCAGTGCATGTCTATGCCCCCCCCATTCACAAGCACAGCCAATTCAAACTTCTCAACCGCACATACAAAGCCTTATACAACACTAGACCAGCATACACACTTTCACCAGCCTGCCAGACACCTATGCTCTGCCTTACTCTCGATAGCACACACTCCCCGCATCCGCAAAAGCAAAACTGGATGTTCCTCATTCTCCTATATCACACACAAGACATGGAACGACCTCCCTCAGCACATCAGAGCCTCTTCCTCACGTCTTGAGTTCCGCAAGAAGCTGATGACCGGCCTATTCATATAAGCACCTTGGGACCACACACCTACACAACTTGCCCAAGCACCTGGATAGCCTCTCAACATAACATAACATAACATGTCTATATGGGTCTCTGCTCCCAATTCCAGACACAGCAGTGGGAGAACTATCCTGTCAATCTCCTCTTCTTCCTTTCTGCCTCTTCCACGTTTTGTGGAGCACCACTCCAAAACCTGCACTGATGGGCGGCTTTTACGAGCCAGTATTTTTTATGTTAAATGGAGCTAAACCAAAATTCTGTTCTTGAATGGAGGGATGATGGCTTAGTCCTCCATCTGGCTTATACATTTGGGGTAATACTTCCTAAACCAGAAGCCCCCAACAAAGCTCACTGTTAGGCTGCAATGGCTGCAGTCACATGCAACCTGAATGTACCTCAACCTTCAAAGATCGGTTGTATGACGGAACTCCACATGCATTTATCCACCATGCCTTTACAACGCAGTCACTTCCCCGACTGCAACATAGTGTGCATACAGTGTGTGAGTCGCCCCTCCCCCTAGAGGACCAAACATCTTTATCCCTCCTCCCCAACTCATATGCAACATAGAAAGACATGAAGCAGATTATTGTTGATCACTGCGTAGTCCTTTATTAAATCTTAAAGCAGAGTAATCCTTTATTTATCCTTGATTAAGGTACTTGGCCATTTCTTCAAGGCCTAGGTTGACACACAACACGCTTGTTATCAAAATAGTTAGATTATTTTCATTCCAAGGAATACATTATTCAAACAATATTATTTACATTCCAATCATGGCCTTACATCCTAGTCATGGCCCCTGTGCTCGCTGCGCTAGCAGGCCCCAACTTGCACTGTTTCCAGTTGTAACTTTCAGTCTTAGTCCTCCTCCCAGAGAGAGGCACTACCACCAGGGTACTGCTTATGACTTGGCCCCATCGGACCGGGGTATACCCCCTCCAAAGTTTTCTTAACATACACACCGGCATCCTGGGTAGGGCAGGAGAGTCCAGGACCATCAGCAGGTCAGTCCCCCCTCCCGCCAGCCCGGAGCCCCACAATGACTGCTCGCCCTGTCCAGGGTCAGCCAGTCCATGCCAAAAGAGGAAGTCCAGACCCTTTACTTGCCCGGGACCCCGCCACAGGGCGAGGAGCTTACTGGCGCTCTCGCTCTCCCCCCACCTATATCTTGCTTCACCACTAGGGTGCAGCCCCCTAAAATCCTACCATCTCGGGTATGGCCAGAAAAATCCGGGACTACCAGCAGGTCAGCCCCCTCTCCCACCATCCTGGTGCCCCACCAGCTACTTGCCGGCTGATGGCAGCCAATAGGCCCCTTACCAGTGTCTCCGAGGAGCCGCATAACCACATAGTCTGTCGGGATGCCTGTGTTGTGACCAACCTCCAGACAGCTCCCATCCCGAGCTGACAGGCCTAGGACCCCCGCAGGTCAATCCTCTTTTCCTTCAGCTATGCCCCTATCAGGTGCCTTACCTCATGCTTCCAAGTTGGTATTCAATAGCCCACCTATGGCTCTCTACCCCTACGCACCATGCCCAACCAGGCAGAACTATGCCGGTGACCTCGTCATCCCCAGTCGAGAGGAGCTGTCTGCACCAAATCGGCCCCCCCAAGCTCTCAATGTGCCCCAACCTGCATGCTGCCATTCTGATTCAGTGCTTGTAGCCCATGCTTACGCCAGGCCAGCTGCTTCTCAGCCAACTCCTGATACTCTTGGTAATGGACTCCGTTATTGTAGGCCACTCTACCAAGGGATGCTATCTTGCTTCCCACCCCTGTGCTTTGATAACTATACATGCTAAATAACTGACACCTCCCCAGCTCTTACTGCCATCTCAAAAACTAGCTTCTAGTCTTGGCCTCACCGGGCCGAATCTCCGCGGACGATTGCTACGGCCACTGCCCTGCATTGACCTTGCTCTGTGGGCGGGGTGCGCCCTGGCCAGAGGGCACTATATGATTGCCCAAACCTTTCCTGAATATTGGCGCCCCGGTATCGGTATAGTTCAACAGGCTGCTGAGAGCTGCCGGACCGTTCTCCTTGCCCTCATGTGCTTCGCGGTGATATCTAATTCCTATTCCTCCTACCCAGACCCAACGTCCTTGAACTACTGGTTTGCCGATGAAAAGGGGGGTTACCACCCAAGTCCTAACGCCCGCGCCTACCCTTTGTGCTAAATGGGGAGGACCCACTAGCAGGAGCAAACCATGTATGCTTTTCTTTGGCGTTCCATCACTCTTTTACCTGTAGCCATCTCCTGTAGCCAAATGCTGGAGTACGCAGAAAAAAGGGGTTTGCCCTAGTACTACAGATCACCCAGATGTCCGGGTTATTATTACAATAAGCCAGCCGTACAGAACAAGAAGGGTGTTGAACTTCCTTAAACTCGAAGTGATCATTGCCTCTCAAAACCAGATCGCTGCTAGTGACCCTATGCAGGCTACTACGATGCAGCCATCAAACAGATGCTGTAACCCTATCTCTGTATATTTAAATATCCCATGCCTTTCTAAGCCTTCCCCTATACATCCACCATGGCATGCCAAAGCCAACAGCTTACATTAGTCTGATCAGGACCCCTATGTTACTCACTGCATCGCTATTTAGCGACCCTATGCAGGAATCCGCTACACGTGCCATTAAACCGCGATGCTGTATCTCCATCTATGCCTATTTTCATCTCCCAAGCTAACCATACTTGCAACTTCGCCGCGCACTGCTTATGACCTAGCATATTATAACAGTCATGGCATGCTGAGCGACACCAGTCTACATTAGCCCCCACCCTGACCGCTATGTGATTTACTGGGTCGATATTAATGGCCCTGTGCTGGAAATCGCATCACCTGTCATTGACCCTGGATGCTGTATCCCTGTCTATGTATATTTTATCTCTCGAGCTAACTATACTTGTGTCTCCTCCATACCCTTCATATGCCTTTGGATATGCTATCAGTCTTGGCGTACTAGGGACAGCCAACCAATAGTCCCGTCTTGACCAAAAGAAGACTTACTGTGAGGGACGTCACAACAAACTGATACCCTGGTATAATTCTTTGCTGCAGGGAAACTATTAGCGTTTGCACCTTGAGCAATCTGAAGTAGCCCCCCGTGTAATGTAAGTTAATGCCCTGCGCCAACAACCACCAACCTAACCGGATCTCACCCACCACTGTAGGTCCCAAAATGCATGCGAGGGGCTTCTAATGGATCCACTTTGCCACAGGATTTTCTATCCACAACCACCTGTCCGAGCCCGCCTGTATATTGACGGGTCTGAGACATCACGCTCCCAGCTTGCCCCCCCGGTACTTGGTCCACAACCAGTGCTACCTAAAGGCAAGCCCTATTAATATCTAGGTATCCGTACTGCCATTGATGAACCATTAGAGCCCGCAAAGCCTAGTCATGGGATGAAAAGGCCAGCCCTTTTTAACGGCTCGATATCCATTCCGCCCATTGCTAGATGTTTAGGGCTCGTCAACCCATGTCCAGGGATGTTGCCTCATTGTCCCTTGTCCAGTGTTGCTCTAGCACTACACCCCTCCCCCCCTTGTCCTTTTTAAGGCCCAAGGCTTACCTGCCGCACTCATACGGTCTTTACATCGCCCCATGACCCTTAACGTTCATGAGGTCACCATCCCATTCTTAAATAAATAAATGCTTTGTGCCCGCCCAATCCCTTCACCCTCCAAACTGTCCGGTATGCCACCGTCTTTGATACTGACTTTTCCCAAGCAACGCGCATAACTGCGAGCACTACCCCCATAACAGACCTTGCAGTAGTGACCCCCTGCACTGCGATCTCCTTCCACCGTACTGCCAACATCATAGATACTCCCAGCATCTCTGGGCATGGCCGCCGGCCTTGCTGGTTGTTTGTCTTGACCCCCACCGTTCTTAGCCGCCGGAAATGTAGATCATGATGGTTGAATCTCGGAAACTCGGCCCACATGCCTAGCTGCCCCATCGCTCCACGTGGCTCCGTGTACCATGTGTAACAAGAAACAATATACACTGGTTATAATACAACACATCACAATTGTTTTATTATAGCAATTATTATCCAATAAATGGTTCTGCCAAATGGGCTGATAATAACTCGCCCTGATATGTGGGACCGATAATTCGCTGCGTGCTGCGCGAGAGTCTCATCCCACTGATCTCGAGTCTAAAAGGACGCCTCACAAGCCCATTTATTATATAATTTTTTGTATACGCCATTCCCACCTACTCCCGGCAGCCAACTTCATCTATTTATCCTGTTTCAACGAAACATTAAACATGGGCGTGAGCCTTACCATGTTGTCTTATGTGGCCCGCAATAGCCAGTATCAAAGCCCTCGGTACGCTGCCCATATTGTAATCGTGCATCCAGGCCCTTGACCTTCCCGCGACATGTAGTATTGTAATCCTGACCTATTACAAATGCCCTTTGTGGATAATGTCGTTAACTGTCTACTCTCCGTAGGAAGGTCTAATGATTTGTACCAGTAACAGCGTGGCTCTTCAAAGTCCCGATGACTCGATCAAACCTGACAATTAGCGTCCTGTACCGCTGTACTGCTGTGTTTACTCTGTTGACCAATGCACCAATATTCTGAGCATTCTAGGTGTCGTAGTTCTGTTGTGGTATCAGTGTAATAATAAACGAAAAAGGCGACCAGCACTCATAAAACCATGATTTCAGGTGACCCGCTAAGTACCAGACATGCTTGGTGCCCGTAGTGACCTGGAGTGAACAATTACCCCTGTTAAATTGAAACATGAACTGCATGGTCGTGATAAGACCGAGGGCAACCCCAGACTATTAACATGTTTCGATACGGAGAAGCCACTAATTTAGGAGAAACAAAGTGCCCTACACTTTGTCTAATTTAAACAGCTGAGTCATGCGGCCAGCATGACTCAGCTGTTTAAATTAGACAATGTACGAAAACATATCTACCGTTATAGAAAGAATTGTTTCTACTTGTCGATCCCATTACAGATGCTGGACAGGCTCATTATTCCGACCTTCCCAGGCACTTACAGGAAATTCCTTCAGTAAAGGCTGCGTAAGTCACTTTTTAATCGAACCTGCAAATGAATTGTTCCTCGTGGCCCATGAAAACAGGTTCCTGGAAAGTTGTAGCCGACGTCACATTACATATCGTTTGACGATTCCCCCTTGGGCTGTATTGTAAATCAATTGAACTCATACAGAATGGCGGGCACTGTGGTAAAATATTTCCTGACCCTTGGCAGTAGGTAATCGTTACCAATACTTGCAAATGAGGAGTGAGCCCTCCATAGACCGGATATTGCCTCAGCCATTCGCCTAAGACCATACCAATATGCCCCAGTTAAAACATTAAATGTGAGCGGTCCAGTTTTCCTTACTCGGGTTCGAACTTGTGACCATCCAATCACTATATTACTCAGCGGCGGGCAACACCCCTACTGCGCCAATCTGCAGGCCTGCTCTTCACAATCACGTTCCACTACAAGGCTAATAAGTTAATCCCAACAAGTGCAAGTATTCTAAATTAAATTATTATTTTTTTATTTTTTTAAATAACATGGTAATCCATAAATTTTTTTACAGTGGCTAAGCTGTGTGGCCCCTACCCCAAGAACCACAACCTGAGTCACCCTGAACCCATGGCCGACGAGCAACATGCCGATAATGTTGACGAGGAACAGCTGATCCCGGCCTGCCCCAGGCATGATGAAAGGGACAAGCCGTCCGATACCTAGGACACCGGGGATACCTACTACCGCGATGTCCTTAAATGACATTGGGGCATATTATCTAGAAACGGCGTTAAAGTTATCGCCGCTTTAGCGGCAGGAAACTGCCGCTAAAGCGGCGTAATGGGCTTGATAATATGCCCTTGAGAATTCCAATAGAAGCCCATGTTCTGGTGTCAACATGGGCTTCTATTGGAATTCTCAAGGGCATATTATCAAGCCCATTATCGCCGCTTTAGCAGCAGTTTTCTGCCGCTAAAGTGGCGATAATTTTAACGCCGTTCTTGATAATATGCCCCATTATTTTAAAACGACACCCGCGATAAAAACCCCTATTATGCAATTCTGGTGAAAAACGCACCAACATATTCCCATCGATTCATAAATACCTGGCTACGCTGTGAGGCCCTCTCCTTCCCCCCCGTGTGCAGCGACCCAGCTTACTAACCCGTTTCTTTTTCCCACCGGTAGAGTTCAAGAGATCCTTCTTCCTGAAGCCTCGCGACCACCTTCCGCGCGAAAACCTCTGAACAAACGCCGATGGGTAACTCTTAACTCGTTGCTGGTCTGCTGCCTCCGGAGCTGCTTGGAGAGGACAAAGAGGATTCACCTGCGTCTCCCATCGCTTTTATCTCCGCCGTGGAGGGGAGGTCGACCCTGCGCCCTTTGATGACATTGCGCCCATGGGGTCCACCCCCTTTACCTCGCTTCTTTCCGGCCCCCTTCCTGCCTTGCAGAAACCCTGCCTGCTCCCGCCCGAGATGCCACTAAGGGCGCCACGCCCCTAGGTGCGGGTGGCGCCGATCATTACCACACGTTACTTTAGCACGCAAGTCGTTACAGCGACTTGCACTAGGGGGTGCTGGACTTTGGAATGGTATAAATTATTATTCCAACTCCAGTCTACGCAACATTAGGGAAGGTGTTGGACTAACAATCCAACACCAGTCCAGCAATGCGCCCCCTACAGCAAGCCATTGTAACAACTTGCGTGGTAAACTAACGCATGGTAACGTCACAGTTGGGGTATTGACTTCGTTGTAAAGGCTGGTCATTGTAAAGCCTACATGGTAAAGGATGTTTCCCTCAAGATCATGTGATGCTATTCCTGAAGTCAACAAATTGTCTCTTGTTGGTAAAAGTTCAAGTTTCTATGTCAAGCACAAAGTGCACTGCAGCAGCAGACCCAGTGACACTCTGCATTACTGATAGGATATTCAAATTGGCTGCCTCTCACTTGATCCACCAACTAGACTCACAACTGCTAAACACTGAGGCAGGAACCTGGTACTTAGGGGATTCCGTTTTTGGCAGCACCTTCAGCTGATGCCTTCCAGAAGAACCAAAGTACATTCTGTTTGGAGGAACCTTAGACACTGAGCTTTTCCAATTGGCTTTTTAATGAAGCCCTATCACATCTAGGAGAGCAACCGATAAAGAATGATGTCCCACATCTGGCTAGCTTATAACTCCTTGTACTCATTTGTCCTCACATACAAATACATAGAGTGTGGGCTTTGGGTCAGATACCTACAGTCATTGGCTTGTTTGGGTAAGCCTCTTTCGGCCATTTGGTATTTGAAGTGTCTATCACATTTTCCATCAGCATACAGGAGTATTGTACAGTTATAAATTTTGCAGTGGTTATTAGAAAAGGAGTCCTTCTTCAGAATCCCATGTACTGTGAAAAGTGAAACTAGACAGCATCATTATGTATAAAGCTGTCTTCGTAAACCCAGGGCATTTTGGGGACGCAACGTAACACTGACATTATGTTCTATTAGGACTGGACCGCTACAGCCCTGGGAGAAGCTTCCACAGCCAGACCATATGGTGAGGCCTTAGCCCTGGCCCACCTGCAACTTGCTCCGCAATGAAGTGACACACTTCCTGAATTTATATCTGCACCAGGTTACTTTAACTCCTCTCACCCCTATTCCACCCAGATTCATCCATTCATGGATAGTGGCAGGAGATGACAAGAGACATCTGAAGTGGCTAAAATGCACAGACTCTGAGACGTCACTCCTGGGGCTCCAGTGATGGCTTGTGCTTGACAGAGTCGCAACCACGATTGGTGGTTTCCTCACTGGAAGAAATAACACCTGTGATGGTTTGGTTCAACTGCATTTGGTTGTTTTACTTCATCAAAGATCCCAACTGTGACCAGGGATGAGGACCTCATTTTGAGCTTGGACCCGAATTAGAGAGGTGCACCTGCACCCTACTGCACTCCGAGCGGACATCATAGGAGAAGGCAAGACAGGGAATGAGTCAAGTACCGCTGATCACCTCAGAGCATGTGCCAGCATCTCCACCAGGAGGGGCTTTACCCTAGCCCTGTTGCCAAACATAGCACAGAAGATGCTGCCTGTGGACAACTAAATGCAGAGAGTGCAACTATAGTTACAGGAACTACAGACACCTAGGCAGTTATAGTGTTAACAATGAGACAAACCAAATCTTACCTGTTTGAATGTTGCGGGGTTAGGACAAAATTGTTCCCTACCACTCTATGGGGACAATTAAATGTATTTTCTCCCTAAATGTGTTGCATTCCATGGAAGCTTCTAGGTGTAACTTTACTAGAAAACTGAACCTCCCAGTTGTGTTTAATTGTGCATATTAATCCTACTTTTTCCATTTCACGTGCAGTTCCGAGCAGCAATCATGACTACATTACTTTCTGATGTAAAGTCTCTAAGGCCAAACTACATCTCTCTGCAGGTCGAGACTCAATTTTCTCTATTTTTGATTAATCATCGGCATGGCTGCTTTTGATGCATATGTCGTTTGTTCTTATCTTTCCAAGAAACTGTGATAGTGTCAAGTCATTCAGACAATGACATCGATAAGACACTGATGTGCACATAATGACGTCTATGACATCTGATGCAAAATTAGTCTGGGAGAAGTGCCTTATTATCTCTATCTCAAGGTCAGATAGTAACAATAACATAAACAGTGTAGTCTGAATTGAAATTACATTATTTGTTTATAAGAGTGCCTCAAAGACTAGCGTATTGATGCACACAGGTTATGTCAGACATTCCTAACGTTAGGTTACAAATTCCGACCTCAGATAAAATATAGAATAAAAGCCCCGCCTATAGAGAACTTGGGAGGCAATGTCGTTTGCCCCATATTATCGCACAAGATACTGCCAAAAGATCTTGATAGAGACTGCCAGACTGCTGTGATGACACAGCATCCCGTTCTGCGCTGAACCCGAGCCAAGTCTGATAGGGGAGGAGCTGATGCTGATGTGTGTTTCCTTTCGAGGGAACACTCTCCCCCAGCTACTGATAATAACAACACTATTTTTCAGTAAACAGGTATGCAGTGCGTTGATTCTCCCTAAGAAACTCTAGATGAAAGTTACTCTACTCCATGCTCTTATAGTATAGTGCACAGAAGTAAGTTTTAGGGTGTTAGGTTGCTAGCTGATATTTACACTATGGTAGAAATGTTCATTTTGTTCTCATTGTTTGCAATGTCCATTACTGCTGTTTAATAGTATATTGTGTGGTTATTTTAGATGTGCTAAGCAATAGGATGAGACTGTTGAAATAAACACTTTTGAGCATAATGTGTCTTATTTTCAGTGCAGTTCTTGTGTGCGACAGTGTAAAGCACAAAATTGTTTCCAAATCACCACTGCATCCCTGGATCCCTATATAGGGGCTGTTAGTAACCTAGAAAGCATGGACACCATGTATTGATTGGGGTTATGTGGGTCTGCAACAACCTGTTTTTTCACATTAAGTTGCTGGAGCAATGAACTAAGTTCATTTATGCAACAATTCCTTCTTAAATAGAAGCACAGACTGGAAAATGATTTATTAATCGACTAGGGTGAACACTCCTCTCCTCTCGCGGAGTTTGCGGAATTCAGGCACACAGCGCTCTGCGGCAGAGGGTGGAGTTCCTGAATTCCGCCCTCCGGGTGCAAAGCAGAGTCTTTTCTCTATTTCTGCGCTTGAGATTTCTTGGGCCGCTAACGTGCGCACACAAGACTTCACGCCCGCTCGCACGGCTTCCGTCCACGACAGCGCCAATGTAGTGCCTCTCGCGAACGTACCACTCGAGTAGCATTTGTGCTCGAGAAGCAGCTAAATCTACAAAAAGAAGTTTTTGCGTGGATTTTCTTCTCCAACAAACCATTTGAGTTGTTTTTTAGTGCAAGAAGCCTTTTAAAAAATAAAAAAAAAATCCAACAGGAAGGAAGTGCGCCAGAGACTCCATCTTCCTGTTCCTGTCCAGCAGACTCTTCCAATTGCTTTGCCCATCTCCTGGTCACTTTTCATTTGGATTTGGAGCTGGAAGCATCACTCTATTTGTCTGCTGCATATATACCATTGATTTTAAGGACTTTGTATTTGAGATTTCACAAGTAAGTTCAAGAACCTGTGTATAAGGGTGTTGTTTGTTGGATAGAGGTCATGCACCAGTATTTATTTGTACTTTTATTTGAATTTACAAATTTATTGTGGTGGGTGGCTTGCAGTTTCAATAGGGGGTCTCATTATATTTTTGCAATTAATTTTTCTTCTTTTGAAAAGGAACAGTGTTGCACAGTTCAGTACATTTTCTACATGTTTGTTAAATTTGCAATATTTCTTTCTTTTACTATGTGGCCTAGACTGCCAACCGGCCATCCAGTCACTAGGCCCCGGCTACATGAAACAACTCTTTCTGTGATATATGTGGTTTTATAACATCATTTAGGGCTGGGATGGCATTGGATTAAATAAAAATGTGGTGTTTGTTTGTATTTTGCGTTTTCGTGTGTACAAAAAGTGTATATGTGGGATAATATTTGATGACTTGGTAGGATGTGTATTGTAAAATTTTCATAGCTCAGTTAGTTTTTCATTTTTGGCATTGCTGAATTAACTGTAGTGGTTTCTTCAGTGTTATCATGCCTCCTTTGTCTGGCCAGTGAGTGTGCCTGCAGTAGGCCATCATTTGTCTTTGTTATACATGCCATGTGGCCAGGGGCCTTTTTGTGGAGTCTGTGCCCATAGGCCTGAATGTGTTCTCTTTGTTCCCCATGCCTCCTTGCTCGCTGTTGTTGTTTGTCCATGTGGCTGGCAGTCATTTTGTGCACCCACACAGTGGGCCTTTGCCATAGGCTTGCATGTGTTATTTGCTCCTCATGTCTCCTTGCTTGCTGCTATTGTTTAACCGTGTGACTTGCAGCTATTTTGTGCATTCACCCAGTGTGCCTTTGCCATAGGCTTGCATGTGTTCTTTGCTCTCCATGCCTCCTTGCTTGCTGCTGTTTAACCGTGCAGCTGGCAGCCATTTTGTGAATCCAACTCGTGTCCCTTTTCCATAGGCTTGCATGTGTGCTTTGTTCCCCATGACTCCTATATTGCTGCTGCTGTTTGAGTGTGTGGCTGACAATCATTTTGTGCATCCACCGTGTGTGCCTTTGCCATAAGCTGGCATTTGTTCTTTGTTCCCCATGCCTCATTGCTTGCTGTTGTTGTTTGACCATGTGGCTGGCAGCCATTTTGTGCATCCACCCAGTGTGCCTTTGCCAAAGGCTTGAATGTGTTCTTTTTTCCCCATGCCTCCTTGCTTGCTGCTGCTGTTTGACCGAGTGGCTGGCAGCTATTTTGTGCACCACCCAATACCTTTGCCATAGGCTTGCATTGATGGATATGAAATCAATCTAATAATATGTTTAAGGATCATTGTAGTATATGTATATTAAGAATATGATTTCGATGAACAGCGCTTATATATTAAATGCATTTTTTTTGCATTTTGTATCCTCTCATACATACATTGGCAATTATTGATAATTTTTCAATTTTAATTTTTTACATACATTTTTTGTTTTAATTTTTTAATTTTCATTTTTTTATTTATTTTTAATTTTTATTATTGTATTTAAATTTTTATTTGTATTAATTATTTCTAATTTTAATTTGTAACTTAATGTTTTTAAACTATATATTTTTATTAATTTTGTATTATTTATTTCTTTTTATTGATCTATTTAAATTTATTTGCATTTTGCCTTGGTCCGTCCATCCATCCATCCATCCACGCATCCAACCATCCACCATAGGTGCCCAGCCCCTTAAAAGCATTCAGTTTTTTTGGGGTATAATTCCATTTCATTCTGGACAACCTGGTTGCAGTGCACTGCAGACACCTCAGCATCATTCTTTTTTTTTTTAATGAGTATTCCACTTCCTCCGGACCACATTGCCTGCCATAGGCGCACACTAACCTTCATTGTATTAAAGATTTTATTGTTCCACTTACTCATGCAGTTCCCTGACTGCCACAGGTGTCTCCTATAGAATATATGAACGTAAAGCAAAGAGGTATATCTGTATGTTGTGTTATCCTTATGGGAAATAAAATTTTATGGTATGGTGCTGTAGTTTGAGTTTAAAGTGGTTGATTTATTATTACCTAAGTAGCATACCGCAAAAATATTGCCTTTGTCTGTACTAAATCAATCTACAGCAAAGCCACATCTCACTAAATGTTTTTCTTGCTTGTTTGCTTTTAGGGGTACAAGAGAAGAAGAGACATCACCTGCAGTACTGCCAAAAAGAAGGCCTGTACAGTGACGTCAGTCCTCCAGTCTCTTCCGCTTGTGCAGCTTAGTGCCACTGCCAACTGAGAGCTTTAAGATAGCCCAAAGAAAGTTGCTCCGAAGAATGTGGTCAGTGAGAAGAGGCAGCTTTCCACCAGTGGCGTGTCGGCCCAAACTATTTTTGGACAACCTCGGGTGCCTGCCGCACCAGCCTCCAGGGAGCAAGCTGGGAGCAGCACTCCTGCATCAACGGCATCACTCTAACCTAAGCCTAAGCAAAGTCAGTCAGTGAGGCAGCCACTGCAATCATGGTGACGAGCCGTGACGTTGAATGGGATATGTTCCTTTCGCAAAGTAGCACTGTTAGAAATGGGATCTCTAGTTGGCAAGGGCTTGCACCTTTGTCCAAGTAGGGACCCTTCTTCCTAGTCAGGGTAAGGGTTGTTACACTCGTGAAGTAACCCCTGCTCACCCTCGTGGTAGCTTGGCACGAGCAGTCAGGCTTAATTCAGAGGCAGTGTGTAAAGCATTTGCACATAACCAACAGTAATACAGTGTAAGCACTACAAACGGACACCACACCAGTTTAGAAAAATAACCAATATTTTATATACTCAAGACAAGACCAATTACGACAAAAATACACAATACTGTACTTTGAAAATGAATGCTTGATACGATAACTTCTTCTTTGCAAGAATAGCACAAAAGCAAAGTTCGTACGAGTCGGTAGCTCCGTCCGAGCCTACCGTGATGCTGAAAACCACAGAGTCTAACAGTTCCAGCCGACCGCGTCGATACGGGCCAGCAGAGTCGTGAACAGACTCGGTCACAGTACCTTTTCTCGTTGTGGCTGGTACGGAGTGTACGAGCCGGTCGGCGTTCGTCGCGGTTGCGGTGCAAGACGGAGCGATGCAAGGTGCGGTGTCCCTCGATGCGGTGCAGGCAGCGGCTCGATGAGCGTCGTGCAGACGGAGTCGGTGAGTCCAAGGCGTGCGATGCAGGGCGAGACGATGCTCGATGCAGTGCTGACAGGTTGCGATGCAGGCGACCTAGCCGGAGTGCGGGAGCTGGCGTCGGACAGCGGTGCGAGTCGGAGCGGTGCGTCGCAGACGTGCGAGCGGTGCCCCAAATGCGGTGCGGTCTCGACTCTTGAGCCAGTTGCAGCGGCAGTGTCGGTCTGGTCCGGCTGGCCCAGTGAAGCGATGCGATGCGAACTGCGGTGCCCACAGGTCACGGTGCAAGCAGCGGCTCGATGTTGGCGGCGTCGGACGTCGCCTACGGTGAGACCAGGGTTGCGATGCGAAGCGGGGCGATGCGGTCTGCGGTGCAAACAGGTCACCGGCCAGGGATGGATTCGGTTGACGGAGTCGGTTGCAGTTCCCTTCCTCTGTGGCAACTGAAACAGCGTTCCAGAAGCGGTACCCAGAGGCTTGTGAAGTCTTTGCAGTCCCTGAGACTTCTTAACAGGAGGCCAGCTCGGTTTCTGGCCCTTGGAGATACTCAGCACAAGTTTGGAGAAAGTTCAGTCCAGTCCTTTCACTGCCCAAGGCAGAAGCAGCAGCTGCAGGCCAACCCAACAAAGCAACAACACAGCAAAGGGGCAGTACTCCTCCTGGCAGCTCTTCCAGCTCTTCGTCTTGGCAGGTTCCTTGATTCCAGCGAGATCTAAATTCATGGGGTCAGGGCCCCAATATTTATATCCCAAATTCCTTTGTTCTCTGAAGGCAGAGAGGCCTTTGCCTAGTCCAAACCAGTTCTGGAGCACTTTGTTGACAAGTCTCCGTCCCTTCTTTCAGTGAGTAGGCCAGGGACATCAGACGCACCACAGGAGGTGGAGCCAGCATTGTGGAGGGAAGGCACTGTCCTATTCAGGGCCCAGGTGCGACCCCTCCCACCCATCTACAGGTCGATCTGGCTATTCAGCCCTGCGCTGACTCACCCTGTCTCCTGGCATCCCCAGCCCCTGTCACTCACATTCCAGACACGGAATACACAATCTCGCAGAGGCAGGCTTGGATGGTTAGGCAAGAAAATACCCACTTTCTAAAAGTGGTATTTTCAAACCCAGAATGGTAAAACCAACCTTACTAAAAGCTGCATTTTATCATTCTGAGTCCAGGCATACTAAACTCGAATTTCTACCATGTTCCCGGGGTCAGTTAGGATTATAAGCTGTAATAATCAAAACCGCCCGTTCTGGCCTAGGGGGAACAGGTAGCCTTGCAATAGTGAAAAACGAACTAGGCTGTAATTCACTATCAGGACATGCCGCACACACCCGGGCATGTCCTACCTTTCGCGTACAACGCACCCTGCCCACAGGGGTACCTTGGGCCTACCTTAGGGGTGACTAACATGTAGCAAAGGGAAGGTTTAGGGACTTGCAAGTGTGTGCACTTGCCAAGTCGACATGGCAGCCTCAGGCTGCGCACAGGCTCTGCGATGGCAGGCCCGAGTTACACTTTACGGGCTGTTTGCGTGGGTGGCACAATCCAGTGCTGCAGCCCACCAACAGCATTTGGTCTATAGGCCCTGGCACTCGCAGTGCACTTTACAAGGGACTGACACATAAACCAAATAGGCCAATCATGGAAACACCAATCCATAACACATTTTATACAGGAGCACTTGCACTTTCCCACTGGACCGCAGTGAGGAAAGTGCGCAGAATCATCACACCAGCAAAAACAGAGTCAAAACCGGGAGGTCAGAAAGCAAAAAGTCAGGGGAAACACGCCAAAAGATGCCAAGTCTAACACATGTCCCCTCCAGCTGAAAGTAGGGAGAACTACCCAACCCCATGGGAGTTCTCTTCACTAAGGCGGAAGAACCTGGACAGACCATCTGCGTTGGCGTGTTCTGTACCAGGACGGTGTTCCACCGTAAAGTCCATTCCCTGTAGGGAGATGGACCACCTCAGCAGTTTTGGATTCTCGCCCCTCATTTGCATCAACCATCTGAGGGGCCTGTGGTCTGTCTGAACCCGGAAGTGAGTCCCAAACAGGTATGGTCTCAACTTCTTCAGCGCCCAGACCACAGCAAAAGCTTCCCTTTCTATGGCACTCCACCTCTGTTCCCTGGGAAGTAGTCTCCTGCTAAGGAAGACTACAGGCTGATCCAGGCCCTCTTCGTTCAGTTGTGAGAGCACCGCTCCCACACCATGCTCTGAAGCGTCAGTCTGCACGACAAATTCTTTGGAGAAGTCAGGTGCCTTGAGCACGGGCGCCGTGCACATGGCTGCCTTCAGGGCATCAAAAGCTTTCTGGCAGGACTCAGTCCAGATCACTTTCCTGGGCTGCCTCTTAGAGGTCAGCTCTGTTAAGGGGGCAACGATGGTGCCATAGCCCTTAACAAATCTCCTATAGTAACCGGTGAGACCTAAGAAGGCTCTCACCTCTGTCTGGGTCTTGGGGGGTTCCCAAGCCAGAATGGTGTCAATCTTGGGTTGTAGGGGCGCCACCTGGCCGCTTCCTACCTGGTGTCCCAAGTACACCACAGAACCCTGCCCGATCTGGCACTTACTGGCCTTGATCGTGAGGCCTGCACCTTGCAGAGCCCTCAACACTTTCTCAAGGTGCTGTAAATGTTCTTCCCAGCTGGAACTGAACACAGCAATGTCATCCAGGTAGGCGGCACTGAAATCCTCCAGCCCAGCCAACACCTGATTGACCAACCTCTGAAAGGTGGCAGGGGCATTCTTCAACCCAAAGGGCATCACCCGGAATTGGTAATGACCTTCTGGGGTTGAGAATGCGGATCTCTCCTTGGCCCCATCGGTTAAGGCAATCTGCCAGTACCCAGACGTCAAATCAAACGTGCTGAGGAACCGGGCAGCTCCCAACCGATCAATGAGCTCATCAGCTCTGGGGATGGGGTGCGCGTCAGTCCTGGTGACGGCATTGAGCCCACGGTAGTCCACACAAAACCGGAGTTCTGGAGTGGCACCGGGCGCCGCAGCCTTTGGGACCAAGACCACTGGGCTGGCCCAAGGACTGTGGGAGGGCTCAATCACCCCTAACGCCAACATCTTAGAGACCTCCTCCTTGATGCTGGCTCTGACCCGGTCAGTCAACCTGTAAGTCTTGTGCTTCACAGGATGGCTGTCACCGGTGTCCACGTCATGGGTACACCAGTGAGTAACACCGGGAGTCAGAGAGAACAGTGGGGCGAACTGTCCCAACAACTGGCGACAGTCCCCCTGCTGCTCCTGAGTCAGAGTAGGGGAGAGGATCACACCCTCTACTGACCCATCATGCTCCTTGGTAGACAGGAGGTCAGGGAGAGGCTCGCTCTCCTCTTCCACCCCATCATCTGTCGCCAAGAGCATACTCACTTCGGACCTCTCGAAGTGGGGCTTGAGGCGGTTCACGTGAAGGACCCTCAAAGGGTTCCTTGGAGCCTGCAAATCCACCAGGTAGGTGACGTCACTTTTGCGCTCCTTTACCTCATATGGCCCAGTCCACTTGTCCTGCAAGGCACAAGGTGCTACTGGGGCCATGACCCACTTTTTGTCCAGGTTGAAATTCGACCAGAGTGGCGTTCTGGTCATACCATCTCTTCATTTCTTCCTGGCTTGCTTCTAGGTTCGCCTGAGCGAGTTTCCTGAAGCGGGCAGTTTGGTTTCTAAAGGCCAGCATGTAGCTAAATACATCCTGGGGAGTTTTCCTGGGAGCCGCCTCCCAGCCTTCCTTAACCAAACTCAGAGGTCCTCTGACAGGGTGGCCATACAGGAGCTCAAAGGGGCTGTACCCAAGAGACTTCTGAGGCACCTCCCTGTACGCAAAGAGTAGGCATGGCAAGAGGACGTCCCACTTACGCCTCATGGGTTCTGTTAGACCCTTGATCATGCCTTTCAAGGTCTGGTTGAATCTCTCCACCAGACCGTTTCCTTGTGGGTGGTAAGGAGTGGTGAACTTGTAGGTTACCCCACACTCCTTCCACAGGGATGTCATATACTTCGATATGAAATTGGTCCCCCTATCAGAAACCACCTCTCTGGGGAATCCCACACGGGAAAAGATCCCCATTAACGCCCGGCCCACCACTGGCGCCGTCGTTGTCCTGAGAGGGATTGCCTCCGGGTACCGGGTGGCATGGTCCACCAAGACCAGGATGTACCTGTTGCCCATGGCTGTCTTGGGATCCAGTGGCCCCACAATATCCATCCCTACCCTTTCAAAGGGTGTTCCAACAACCGGAAAAGGTTGGAGAGGAGCTTTGACCTTCCTCCCACTCTTACCACTTGCCTGGCAAGTTTGGCAAGACCTGCAGTGTGCATCTGACTGCCTTCGCATTTGGGGCCAAAAGAAGTGGGTGACAAGCCTGTCAAAGGTCTTGTCCTGCCCCAAATGTCCTGCCAAAGGCACGTCATGAGCCAGACCCAGTAGGAAGGTCCTGAAGCGCTGGGGTACCACCAGCACACGGGCTGACCCAGGCTCAGCAACCTTAGGCTCACTGTATAGGAGACCACTCTCCCAGTAGATCAGATGTGACCCGGACTGATTACCAGCTGCCTGGTCTGCAGCCTGCCGCCGCAGACCCTCCAGAGTAGGGCACTCGTTCTGCTCCCTGCAGAACTCCTCCCTGGTGGGACCCCCTTCTTGCTGCCAATGGGTCAGCTCAGAGATGTCTCCCAGTTCGGCTACTTGCTCCCCTGTAGGCACCGGGCGTCCCCCTCGAGGTCCGCCTCCTCCCGGTCCGTGGGAACTTCGGGGGCCGGTTTCCCGCGCCCCCTGCCCTTTCTCTTGGCAGGGACTTGGGCCACTGTTTCAGGCTCCAAGTCCTCTTGATCACCCTTTCTGGCCGCCATTGACCGAGTAGACACGCATGCCCACTCTGGCAACCCAAGCATCTCCAAGTGGGACCTGAGCTCAACCTCCTTCCATGAGGACTGCTCCAGGTCGTTTCCTAGCAGACAATCTACAGGCATGGTAGGGCTCACAACCACCCTTAAGGGACCTGAGACCCCCCCATTCAAAGGGAACCTGCGCCACCATACATTGGCGCTCTGAGTTGTCGACAGCAACTACTTGGTGGAATGCTCCTGGGACTACTTGCTTCTCAGACACCAGGTGACACCGGACTGAGGTCACACTGGCTCCAGTATCTCTGAGAGCCTCTACCCTGTTCCCATTGATGGTCACCCAGGTGCTATATTTCTTTGTGTTAGGGGGCACCTGGTTTCCTGGGACCATCTCACTGTCCCCGAGTGAGACAAGGGTCATTTCTGCGGGATCCCCACCCTCCTGTGGGCACCCCTCCTCCCCAAGCGCTACACTAGCCAACACTTTGGACTGTCCACCGGTGGGTGGCTGTGTCCCCTTCGGGCACTTGGGGTCCCCCTTAAAGTGACCTACCTGGTCACATGCATAACACTTGCAGGGGCCGGTCTCAACAGGCTTCCCTGTAGAGACCCCTTTCTTCTTATCACCGGGGGCTGGGAACCTTTACCCTGGGTACTAGTTTGGGGCCCTTTAGAGAACTCCTGTGCTTTACCCTTGTCCCCCCCACCTTTCTGCTGGGGACCCTGCCCACCTTTGGCTGAGTCTCCCCCAAACGCTTTCTTGTGGACCCTGGTACTCACCCAGCGGTCCGCTTCCATAGCAAGCTTCCTGGGGTCAGTTAGCTTACTATCAACTAGGTGCTGGCGCAGATCTGCAAAACATAGACTAGACAAGTGCTCCCATGCAATCAAGTTGTAGAGCCCCTGAAAATCTGTTACACTACTGCCCTTCACCCAACCATCCAGAGACCTGCAGAACACATCCACACATTCCAACCAAGTGTTGACATCAGACTTCTTACTGGACCTGAACTGATCCCTGTACTTTTCAGGAGTAAGACCATACTTCGTGAGAAGGGCATCCTTCATGTCAGCATAGGTGAGGTGATACCCCTTACCCAAAGCTATCAGAGCATCCCTTGCTTCTTCCGGGAAAAGTGGCCACAATCCTGCTCCCCAATTCTCCTCAGGGACCCCATTCATGTGTATGGCTGCCTCATAACCCTGGAACCACCTTTGTATGTCATCCCCCTTCTTGAACTCCTTGCCTACGTTCTTGGGAATGTGCACAATCCTGTCTGCTTTTCTGGACGAATTGCTGCCACCATCTGAGCCTGACTTACTCCTAAGTTCTAGCTCCTTCAGTTCTCTCTCATGCTCTAAGAGCATCTTCCTCTCCTCTATGGCCAATCTCTTCTCCTCCCGCTCACTCTCCAGCCTGAGCTTCTGCAGCTCGAACTGCCTTGCCTCCCGCCTGTCCTCCAGCTCCTCTGGGGACAGACTGCTGCTGCCCGACCTGGCGGGTTCCCCCTACCCAAAAGCACATCCACCCTGGAAATAGGCTCCTCCGCCTCCTCACTGAGATCACCAGGCTGCCCATTGGCATGTCTGGCTGCTACCCAGGCCCTCAGCGCCTTCTGTAGCTCCTCCTTCCTTGTGAGGCCTTTAATTTGGACTTTCAGGTTTTTACAAATCGCTCGTAACTCCTTTACGGCGTAGGATTCCAACCTGTCCTCCTCAAAGATAACTTCCAGAGATGCAACGGATGATGCAATTGATTCAGGCATGACAAAAGTCGTGAGTTGAAAACTGGCAAGATCAAAAATAGGCCAAAAGAAAAAGAACCAGTATGTGGTACGTAATGGTCTGCGATATGGTAGTAGTGCACACCAATCACTGTAAGTCAAGTGCAAACGCAAGTCCTATCCTCACCGCTGACAACCAATGTTAGAAATGGGATCTCTAGTTGGCAAGGGCTTGCACCTTTGTCCAAGTAGGGACCCTTCTTCCTAGTCAGGGTAAGGGTTGTTACACTCGTGAAGTAACCCCTGCTCACCCTCGTGGTAGCTTGGCACGAGCAGTCAGGCTTAATTCAGAGGCAGTGTGTAAAGCATTTGCACATAACCAACAGTAATACAGTGTAAGCACTACAAACGGACACCACACCAGTTTAGAAAAATAACCAATATTTTATATACTCAAGACAAGACCAATTACGACAAAAATCCACAATACTGTACTTTGAAAATGAATGCTTGATACGATAACTTCTTCTTTGCAAGAATAGCACAAAAGCAAAGTTCGTACGAGTCGGTAGCTCCGTCCGAGCCTACCGTGATGCTGAAAACCACAGAGTCTAACAGTTCCAGCCGACCGCGTCGATACGGGCCAGCAGAGTCGTGAACAGACTCGGTCACAGTACCTTTTCTCGTTGTGGCTGGTACGGAGTGTACGAGCCGGTCGGCGTTCGTCGCGGTTGCGGTGCAAGACGGAGCGATGCAAGGTGCGGTGTCCCTCGATGCGGTGCAGGCAGCGGCTCGATGAGCGTCGTGCAGACGGAGTCGGTGAGTCCAAGGCGTGCGTTGCAGGGCGAGACGATGCTCGATGCGGTGCTGACAGGTTGCGATGCAGGCGACCTAGCCGGAGTGCGGGAGCTGGCGTCGGACAGCGGTGCGAGTCGGAGCGGTGCGTCGCAGACGTGCGAGCGGTGCCCCAAATGCGGTGCGGTCTCGACTCTTGAGCCAGTTGCAGCGGCAGTGTCGGTCTGGTCCGGCTGGCCCAGTGAAGCGATGCGATGCGAACTGCGGTGCCCACAGGTCACGGTGCAAGCAGCGGCTCGATGTTGGCGGCGTCGGACGTCGCCTACGGTGAGACCAGGGTTGCGATGCGAAGCGGGGCGATGCGGTCTGCGGTGCAAACAGGTCACCGGCCAGGGATGGATTCGGTTGACGGAGTCGGTTGCAGTTCCCTTCCTCTGTGGCAACTGAAACAGCGTTCCAGAAGCGGTACCCAGAGGCTTGTGAAGTCTTTGCAGTCCCTGAGACTTCTTAACAGGAGGCCAGCTCGGTTTCTGGCCCTTGGAGATACTCAGCACAAGTTTGGAGAAAGTTCAGTCCAGTCCTTTCACTGCCCAAGGCAGAAGCAGCAGCTGCAGGCCAACCCAACAAAGCAACAACACAGCAAAGGGGCAGTACTCCTCCTGGCAGCTCTTCCAGCTCTTCGTCTTGGCAGGTTCCTTGATTCCAGCGAGATCTAAATTCATGGGGTCAGGGCCCCAATATTTATATCCCAAATTCCTTTGTTCTCTGAAGGCAGAGAGGCCTTTGCCTAGTCCAAACCAGTTCTGGAGCACTTTGTTGACAAGTCTCCGTCCCTTCTTTCAGTGAGTAGGCCAGGGACATCAGACGCACCACAGGAGGTGGAGCCAGCATTGTGGAGGGAAGGCACTGTCCTATTCAGGGCCCAGGTGCGACCCCTCCCACCCATCTACAGGTCGATCTGGCTATTCAGCCCTGCGCTGACTCACCCTGTCTCCTGGCATCCCCCAGCCCCTGTCACTCACATTCCAGACACGGAATACACAATCTCGCAGAGGCAGGCTTGGATGGTTAGGCAAGAAAATACCCACTTTCTAAAAGTGGTATTTTCAAACCCAGAATGGTAAAACCAACCTTACTAAAAGCTGCATTTTATCATTCTGAGTCCAGGCATACTAAACTCGAATTTCTACCATGTTCCCGGGGTCAGTTAGGATTATAAGCTGTAATAATCAAAACCGCCCGTTCTGGCCTAGGGGAACAGGTAGCCTTGCAATAGTGAAAAACGAACTAGGCTGTAATTCACTATCAGGACATGCCGCACACACCCGGGCATGTCCTACCTTTCGCGTACAACGCACCCTGCCCACAGGGGTACCTTGGGCCTACCTTAGGGGTGACTAACATGTAGCAAAGGGAAGGTTTAGGGACTTGCAAGTGTGTGCACTTGCCAAGTCGACATGGCAGCCTCAGGCTGCGCACAGGCTCTGCGATGGCAGGCCCGAGTTACACTTTACGGGCTGTTTGCGTGGGTGGCACAATCCAGTGCTGCAGCCCACCAACAGCATTTGGTCTATAGGCCCTGGCACTCGCAGTGCACTTTACAAGGGACTGACACATAAACCAAATAGGCCAATCATGGAAACACCAATCCATAACACATTTTATACAGGAGCACTTGCACTTTCCCACTGGACCGCAGTGAGGAAAGTGCGCAGAATCATCACACCAGCAAAAACAGAGTCAAAACCGGGAGGTCAGAAAGCAAAAAGTCAGGGGAAACACGCCAAAAGATGCCAAGTCTAACACATGTCCCCTCCAGCTGAAAGTAGGGAGAACTACCCAACCCCATGGGAGTTCTCTTCACTAAGGCGGAAGAACCTGGACAGACCATCTGCGTTGGCGTGTTCTGTACCAGGACGGTGTTCCACCGTAAAGTCCATTCCCTGTAGGGAGATGGACCACCTCAGCAGTTTTGGATTCTCGCCCCTCATTTGCATCAACCATCTGAGGGGCCTGTGGTCTGTCTGAACCCGGAAGTGAGTCCCAAACAGGTATGGTCTCAACTTCTTCAGTGCCCAGACCACAGCAAAAGCTTCCCTTTCTATGGCACTCCACCTCTGTTCCCTGGGAAGTAGTCTCCTGCTAAGGAAGACTACAGGCTGATCCAGGCCCTCTTCGTTCAGTTGTGAGAGCACCGCTCCCACACCATGCTCTGAAGCGTCAGTCTGCACGACAAATTCTTTGGAGAAGTCAGGTGCCTTGAGCACGGGCGCCGTGCACATGGCTGCCTTCAGGGCATCAAAAGCTTTCTGGCAGGACTCAGTCCAGATCACTTTCCTGGGCTGCCTCTTAGAGGTCAGCTCTGTTAAGGGGGCAACGATGGTGCCATAGCCCTTAACAAATCTCCTATAGTAACCGGTGAGACCTAAGAAGGCTCTCACCTCTGTCTGGGTCTTGGGGGCTCCCAAGCCAGAATGGTGTCAATCTTGGGTTGTAGGGGCGCCACCTGGCCGCTTCCTACCTGGTGTCCCAAGTACACCACAGAACCCTGCCCGATCTGGCACTTACTGGCCTTGATCGTGAGGCCTGCACCTTGCAGAGCCCTCAACACTTTCTCAAGGTGCTGTAAATGTTCTTCCCAGCTGGAACTGAACACAGCAATGTCATCCAGGTAGGCGGCACTGAAATCCTCCAGCCCAGCCAACACCTGATTGACCAACCTCTGAAAGGTGGCAGGGGCATTCTTCAACCCAAAGGGCATCACCCGGAATTGGTAATGACCTTCTGGGGTTGAGAATGCGGATCTCTCCTTGGCCCCAGCGGTTAAGGCAATCTGCCAGTACCCAGACGTCAAATCAAACGTGCTGAGGAACCGGGCAGCTCCCAACCGATCAATGAGCTCATCAGCTCTGGGGATGGGGTGCGCGTCAGTCCTGGTGATGGCATTGAGCCCACGGTAGTCCACACAAAACCGGAGTTCTGGAGTGGCACCGGGCGCCGCAGCCTTTGGGACCAAGACCACTGGACTGGCCCAAGGACTGTGGGAGGGCTCAATCACCCCTAACGCCAACATCTTAGAGACCTCCTCCTTGATGCTGGCTCTGACCCGGTCAGTCAACCTGTAAGTCTTGTGCTTCACAGGATGGCTGTCACCGGTGTCCACGTCATGGGTACACCAGTGAGTAACACCGGGAGTCAGAGAGAACAGTGGGGCGAACTGTCCCAACAACTGGCGACAGTCCCCCTGCTGCTCCTGAGTCAGAGTAGGGGAGAGGATCACACCCTCTACTGACCCATCATGCTCCTTGGTAGACAGGAGGTCAGGGAGAGGCTCGCTCTCCTCTTCCACCCCATCATCTGTCGCCAAGAGCATACTCACTTCGGACCTCTCGAAGTGGGGCTTGAGGCGGTTCACGTGAAGGACCCTCAAAGGGTTCCTTGGAGCCTGCAAATCCACCAGGTAGGTGACGTCACTTTTGCGCTCCTTTACCTCATATGGCCCAGTCCACTTGTCCTGCAAGGCACAAGGTGCTACTGGGGCCATGACCCACACTTTTTGTCCAGGTTGAAATTCGACCAGAGTGGCGTTCTGGTCATACCATCTCTTCATTTCTTCCTGGCTTGCTTCTAGGTTCGCCTGAGCGAGTTTCCTGAAGCGGGCAGTTTGGTTTCTAAAGGCCAGCATGTAGCTAAATACATCCTGGGGAGTTTTCCTGGGAGCCGCCTCCCAGCCTTCCTTAACCAAACTCAGAGGTCCTCTGACAGGGTGGCCATACAGGAGCTCAAAGGGGCTGTTCCCAAGAGACTTCTGAGGCACCTCCCTGTATGCAAAGAGTAGGCATGGCAAGAGGACGTCCCACTTACGCCTCATGGGTTCTGTTAGACCCTTGATCATGCCTTTCAAGGTCTGGTTGAATCTCTCCACCAGACCGTTTCCTTGTGGGTGGTAAGGAGTGGTGAACTTGTAGGTTACCCCACACTCCTTCCACAGGGATGTCATATACTTCGATATGAAATTGGTCCCCCTATCAGAAACCACCTCTCTGGGGAATCCCACACGGGAAAAGATCCCCATTAACGCCCGGCCCACCACTGGCGCCGTCGTTGTCCTGAGAGGGATTGCCTCCGGGTACCGGGTGGCATGGTCCACCAAGACCAGGATGTACCTGTTGCCCATGGCTGTCTTGGGATCCAGTGGCCCCACAATATCCATCCCTACCCTTTCAAAGGGTGTTCCAACAACCGGAAAAGGTTGGAGAGGAGCTTTGACCTTCCTCCCACTCTTACCACTTGCCTGGCAAGTTTGGCAAGACCTGCAGTGTGCATCTGACTGCCTTCGCATTTGGGGCCAAAAGAAGTGGGTGACAAGCCTGTCAAAGGTCTTGTCCTGCCCCAAATGTCCTGCCAAAGGCACGTCATGAGCCAGACCCAGTAGGAAGGTCCTGAAGCGCTGGGGTACCACCAGCACACGGGCTGACCCAGGCTCAGCAACCTTAGGCTCACTGTATAGGAGACCACTCTCCCAGTAGATCAGATGTGACCCGGACTGATTACCAGCTGCCTGGTCTGCAGCCTGCCGCCGCAGACCCTCCAGAGTAGGGCACTCGTTCTGCTCCCTGCAGAACTCCTCCCTGGTGGGACCCCCTTCTTGCTGCCAATGGGTCAGCTCAGAGATGTCTCCCAGTTCGGCTACTTGCTCCCCTGTAGGCACCGGGCGTCCCCCTCGAGGTCCGCCTCCTCCCGGTCCGTGGGAACTTCGGGGGCCGGTTTCCCGCGCCCCCTGCCCTTTCTCTTGGCAGGGACTTGGGCCACTGTTTCAGGCTCCAAGTCCTCTTGATCACCCTTTCTGGCCGCCATTGACCGAGTAGACACGCATGCCCACTCTGGCAACCCAAGCATCTCCAAGTGGGACCTGAGCTCAACCTCCTTCCATGAGGACTGCTCCAGGTCGTTTCCTAGCAGACAATCTACAGGCATGGTAGGGCTCACAACCACCCTTAAGGGACCTGAGACCCCCCCATTCAAAGGGAACCTGCGCCGCCATACATTGGCGCTCTGAGTTGTCGACAGCAACTACTTGGTGGAATGCTCCTGGGACTACTTGCTTCTCAGACACCAGGTGACACCGGACTGAGGTCACACTGGCTCCAGTATCTCTGAGAGCCTCTACCCTGTTCCCATTGATGGTCACCCAGGTGCTATATTTCTTTGTGTTAGGGGGCACCTGGTTTCCTGGGACCATCTCACTGTCCCCGAGTGAGACAAGGGTCATTTCTGCGGGATCCCCACCCTCCTGTGGGCACCCCTCCTCCCCAAGCGCTACACTAGCCAACACTTTGGACTGTCCACCGGTGGGTGGCTGTGTCCCCTTCGGGCACTTGGGGTCCCCCTTAAAGTGACCTACCTGGTCACATGCATAACACTTGCGGGGGCCGGTCTCAACAGGCTTCCCTGTAGAGACCCCTTTCTTCTTATCACCGGGGGCTGGGAACCTTTACCCTGGGTACTAGTTTGGGGCCCTTTAGAGAACTCCTGTGCTTTACCCTTGTCCCCCCACCTTTCTGCTGGGGACCCTGCCCACCTTTGGCTGAGTCTCCCCCAAACGCTTTCTTGTGGACCCTGGTACTCACCCAGCGGTCCGCTTCCATAGCAAGCTTCCTGGGGTCAGTTAGCTTACTATCAACTAGGTGCTGGCGCAGATCTGCAAAACATAGACTAGACAAGTGCTCCCATGCAATCAAGTTGTAGAGCCCCTGAAAATCTGTTACACTACTGCCCTTCACCCAACCATCCAGAGACCTGCAGAACACATCCACACATTCCAACCAAGTGTTGACATCAGACTTCTTACTGGACCTGAACTGATCCCTGTACTTTTCAGGAGTAAGACCATACTTCGTGAGAAGGGCATCCTTCATGTCAGCATAGGTGAGGTGATACCCCTTACCCAAAGCTATCAGAGCATCCCTTGCTTCTTCCGGGAAAAGTGGCCACAATCCTGCTCCCCAATTCTCCTCAGGGACCCCATTCATGTGTATGGCTGCCTCATAACCCTGGAACCACCTTTGTATGTCATCCCCCTTCTTGAACTCCTTGCCTACGTTCTTGGGAATGTGCACAATCCTGTCTGCTTTTCTGGACGAATTGCTGCCACCATCTGAGCCTGACTTACTCCTAAGTTCTAGCTCCTTCAGTTCTCTCTCATGCTCTAAGAGCATCTTCCTCTCCTCTATGGCCAATCTCTTCTCCTCCCGCTCACTCTCCAGCCTGAGCTTCTGCAGCTCGAACTGCCTTGCCTCCCGCCTGTCCTCCAGCTCCTCTGGGGACAGACTGCTGCTGCCCGACCTGGCGGGTTCCCCCTACCCAAAAGCACATCCACCCTGGAAATAGGCTCCTCCGCCTCCTCACTGAGATCACCAGGCTGCCCATTGGCATGTCTGGCTGCTACCCAGGCCCTCAGCGCCTTCTGTAGCTCCTCCTTCCTTGTGAGGCCTTTAATTTGGACTTTCAGGTTTTTACAAATCGCTCGTAACTCCTTTACGGCGTAGGATTCCAACCTGTCCTCCTCAAAGATAACTTCCAGAGATGCAACGGATGATCCAATTGATTCAGGCATGACAAAAGTCGTGAGTTGAAAACTGGCAAGATCAAAAATAGGCCAAAAGAAAAAGAACCAGTATGTGGTACGTAATGGTCTGCGATATGGTAGTAGTGCACACCAATCACTGTAAGTCAAGTGCAAACGCAAGTCCTATCCTCACCGCTGACAACCAATGTTAGAAATGGGATCTCTAGTTGGCAAGGGCTTGCACCTTTGTCCAAGTAGGGACCCTTCTTCCTAGTCAGGGTAAGGGTTGTTACACTCGTGAAGTAACCCCTGCTCACCCTCGTGGTAGCTTGGCACGAGCAGTCAGGCTTAATTCAGAGGCAGTGTGTAAAGCATTTGCACATAACCAACAGTAATACAGTGTAAGCACTACAAACGGACACCACACCAGTTTAGAAAAATAACCAATATTTTATATACTCAAGACAAGACCAATTACGACAAAAATCCACAATACTGTACTTTGAAAATGAATGCTTAATACGATAACTTCTTCTTTGCAAGAATAGCACAAAAGCAAAGTTCGTACGAGTCGGTAGCTCCGTCCGAGCCTACCGTGATGCTGAAAACCACAGAGTCTAACAGTTCCAGCCGACCGCGTCGATACGGGCCAGCAGAGTCGTGAACAGACTCGGTCACAGTACCTTTTCTCGTTGTGGCTGGTACGGAGTGTACGAGCCGGTCGGCGTTCGTCGCGGTTGCGGTGCAAGACGGAGCGATGCAAGGTGCGGTGTCCCTCGATGCGGTGCAGGCAGCGGCTCGATGAGCATCGTGCAGACGGAGTCGGTGAGTCCAAGGCGTGCGATGCAGGGCGAGACGATGCTCGATGCGGTGCTGACAGGTTGCGATGCAGGCGACCTAGCCGGAGTGCGGGAGCTGGCGTCGGACAGCGGTGCGAGTCGGAGCGGTGCGTCGCAGACGTGCGAGCGGTGCCCCAAATGCGGTGCGGTCTCGACTCTTGAGCCAGTTGCAGCGGCAGTGTCGGTCTGGTCCGGCTGGCCCAGTGAAGCGATGCGATGCGAACTGCGGTGCCCACAGGTCACGGTGCAAGCAGCGGCTCGATGTTGGCGGCGTCGGACGTCGCCTACGGTGAGACCAGGGTTGCGATGCGAAGCGGGGCGATGCGGTCTGCGGTGCAAACAGGTCACCGGCCAGGGATGGATTCGGTTGACGGAGTCGGTTGCAGTTCCCTTCCTCTGTGGCAACTGAAACAGCGTTCCAGAAGCTGTACCCAGAGGCTTGTGAAGTCTTTGCAGTCCCTGAGACTTCTTAACAGGAGGCCAGCTCGGTTTCTGGCCCTTGGAGATACTCAGCACAAGTTTGGAGAAAGTTCAGTCCAGTCCTTTCACTGCCCAAGGCAGAAGCAGCAGCTGCAGGCCAACCCAACAAAGCAACAACACAGCAAAGGGGCAGTACTCCTCCTGGCAGCTCTTCCAGCTCTTCGTCTTGGCAGGTTCCTTGATTCCAGCGAGATCTAAATTCATGGGGTCAGGGCCCCAATATTTATATCCCAAATTCCTTTGTTCTCTGAAGGCAGAGAGGCCTTTGCCTAGTCCAAACCAGTTCTGGAGCACTTTGTTGACAAGTCTCCGTCCCTTCTTTCAGTGAGTAGGCCAGGGACATCAGACGCACCACAGGAGGTGGAGCCAGCATTGTGGAGGGAAGGCACTGTCCTATTCAGGGCCCAGGTGCGACCCCTCCCACCCATCTACAGGTCGATCTGGCTATTCAGCCCTGCGCTGACTCACCCTGTCTCCTGGCATCCCCCAGCCCCTGTCACTCACATTCCAGACACGGAATACACAATCTCGCAGAGGCAGGCTTGGATGGTTAGGCAAGAAAATACCCACTTTCTAAAAGTGGTATTTTCAAATCCAGAATGGTAAAACCAACCTTACTAAAAGCTGCATTTTATCATTCTGAGTCCAGGCATACTAAACTCGAATTTCTACCATGTTCCCGGGGTCAGTTAGGATTATAAGCTGTAATAATCAAAACCGCCCGTTCTGGCCTAGGGGGAACAGGTAGCCTTGCAATAGTGAAAAACGAACTAGGCTGTAATTCACTATCAGGACATGCCGCACACACCCGGGCATGTCCTACCTTTCGCGTACAACGCACCCTGCCCACAGGGGTACCTTGGGCCTACCTTAGGGGTGACTAACATGTAGCAAAGGGAAGGTTTAGGGACTTGCAAGTGTGTGCACTTGCCAAGTCGACATGGCAGCCTCAGGCTGCGCACAGGCTCTGCGATGGCAGGCCCGAGTTACACTTTACGGGCTGTTTGCGTGGGTGGCACAATCCAGTGCTGCAGCCCACCAACAGCATTTGGTCTATAGGCCCTGGCACTCGCAGTGCACCTTACAAGGGACTGACACATAAACCAAATAGGCCAATCATGGAAACACCAATCCATAACACATTTTATACAGGAGCACTTGCACTTTCCCACTGGACCGCAGTGAGGAAAGTGCGCAGAATCATCACACCAGCAAAAACAGAGTCAAAACCGGGAGGTCAGAAAGCAAAAAGTCAGGGGAAACACGCCAAAAGATGCCAAGTCTAACAAGCACCCAATCGTTGCAGCAAACAGAGCAAAGTGGACAGCAGCCATAGCCAGCAATCGTACATATTCCTGATGCTGGAGCATTACAGGAGGTCGAACTTCCTGCCAAGCAAGAACCTCCTCTTTTAGAATCATTGGCTCCCAGACCTACAGCAAGAAGGAAGGATACTACTCCACCCTCTTCTCCAAATGCGACCCTGCCAGAGTCCGGGAGACACCAGGAGAGGCAAGGGAAAAGAAAAGTTCCTGAAAGCCATAGAACTATGGAAGGGGATGAGGAGGAGGATGATGACGACAAACTAGTCATTGTGGAAGGTGACACAGAGGAGTCCAAAATTACTATTCAACCTGCTCTGATGGATGTGGCACAGGTAGCCCTGCCAGCTCCCATATTTGCAAAGCCCCAGCGGAGACTTGTGCTAACCCCTACCTCAGTAGAAGTATGCAGTGCAGCGAGGCAAATGACAACCACCTACCTACCTCCAGTAAAAAGTAATTTTCCCCAGGCCCTGCAACGCGATTTTACCAAATTCATCTGGGGGAAGTCCCGCCCCCGCTTGTCTCATAAAATACTCATGCTTCCCAGATCTCGGGGTGGCCTTGCCTGCCCCAATTTATTGGAATATTATTGGGCCTGTCACCTACGGTTTTTATCGGAATGGATTGTCCCTGAAAACGAGAAACACTGGTTTCATATGGATCGGGCGGTGGCCTGTAGACCCTTGTGGGACTTAGCCTGGCTTCCACGAGAGGCCCGCCCTCGCAGTGCCTACATAGCGACTCCAACGAGAATGGTCTTGGAGATATGGGATAAACTGGCGGTACCCCGGGGCCTTACGACATTCCCTTCCCCCAATACCGCTCTAACGCGCAATCCTGCGTTCCCTCCTGCCTTGCAGCCTCGGGCTTTTGCGGCTTTGACCGTAGAGGGTCGGCGAGTTCTCCAGGATTTTTTCCAGGGCACTGATCTCCGTACCTTTGACCAGTGCAAACGATTTTTTAATCTCTCAGACAGCGTGCGTCTGCAATATTGTCAATTGCGTCACTGGCTTAGTTCCCCGACATATTCCCGGGATGTGACTCGGCAGCTCACCCCCTTTGAGTCCTTGGTCCGTAGATTCGATGGGTCCAGGGGCCTGATCTCCAAAACTTACTCTGTTCTTCAGCACTCTCAACAGCTCCCGCCTCATGGCTACCAGACGCGTTGGGCCTCTGATTTGACCGCTGACATCTCCCCGGAAGAGTGGGCTCGCTTGTGGAGGGACATCCCCAAGGTGTACCGTAGCACGCCTCAGCACGAATCTGCATATAAACTGATGACGCAATGGTATTATACCCCTACCTGTCTCCATCAGATGTTCCAGAACACCCCTCCGCTTTGCTGGAGATGCCGGACTAATAGAGGGGACTTCCTACACATTTGGTGGTCTTGCCCGGGTCTTACCTTGTTTTGGAAGGAGGTCCTCAGCCATATTAAGGAGGTGGTGGGTTTCCCGGTTCCCTCTACCCCGTCCCTAGCGATTCTGGGCATTCGGCCCGGCGCGCTGAAGGTCATGTCTTCGGCGGACTGGTACCTAATTCTTCATCTATTGGGAGCGGCACGGCAGTCCATTGCCTCCTGCTGGAAGCAACCCCACCATCCTCCTATTGCTGCTTGGTTCCTCCGGCTGTGGGATGTCATGTCCTTGGAGCTGCTTACGGCTCGCCTCAATCACACCAACACTCGATTTGACCGCATCTGGCATCCACTTATACGCTATTTCACTAAAACCGACCACTTTCGCTTGATGCCCCCTATACTGCGGGCCCTACAGTTGTTCGAAGACCCTCTCGAGCCCTTCTCTCGGGGTCGGAGACCGGACTACCCGGAGTAACCTGCTAGACCTGATTAGGCGGACCCTTTTGACCCTGTGACCACTGGCCCCCACTCTGGGCTCTGGCCCATCCCCTTCCCCCCTCCCCATGGCGCATCCACCTTTGATCCCCTTTCCCTTCTCTCCCCCTCTGGGGGACGCACCCTTAGCTGCTTTCTTCTCTTTCTTTCTGTCCTCACCACTCTTTTGTTCTCCTTTCTATCTCTTTATTGTTGTATGATGTTCTTTGTTTTGTCTATACGCAAAGTATATTAATATTGTCGCAGTACGGAATGTTTCCTTCATGCGGGGTGGGGGTTCCACCTCGGTTTAGACCTTGTTTGCCTTGACCCCCTGTTTGACTCTTTGGCTGTGATGTCATGTCATTCCTTTATTGGACGATGGAACCCTAGCTTGGCCTCTGCCTTTTTGTCCCTTCCATAGCCCCTCCCTTGGTTCTGGCGAGGGTTTTCTTTTTGTCGCTGTTACTTGTGATTTGAGAGGTCATCGTGCCTTCTTTGCATTTGTGTTTCGAAGCCTAAGGAGATGAAGGGACCCGAAACTGATTGCTTATTATGTAGCCCAGCTTTTGTTGCCCTCCCACCCTTGCTTCTCATTTTCTGCGACGTGTATCTTTTATTTTGTTTGAATTCAATAAACAGATATTAAACAAAATAGTAATTTTCCCCAGTTTGGGACTTTTTTATGGGTAGCACACAGGGGGAACACATTGCAGTATGCATCATTTGCCACACAAATGTTCTTTGAGGTAAGCCTGGTTCACATTATGGAGCTGGAGGCCAAACGACTCATATGAAAAAACATCACGCACCCAGGGGGAGGAGCACCTTAAAAAAATTGCTGAGTGGTGAAGGTAAGGAGAGCTTGGGAACAGCAGCTACAAGTCATATCATGGTGAGAGGTGATGATGAGGAAGAAGAGAGTGTCATCCTCACAAAAAGCAGCCCTGTCCCTAACAGTGCACCAGCATAATCACCCACCTCCTCGACTTCACAACAGCACAAGAAGACTCAGAGTCAGATGGATACACCACGGCATACAGTGACTGCCCCACCATGATGTGCACTGAGTCTACACCACCTACTTCTCAAAAATCACCTGCATCAGTGGCCCCAGAAAAAAAATACAGACTACTATTACGGGCATGTTTAGGCAGGAGGAGACCTACGACCGCAACAACCCAACGGCACGTTTGTACAATGGGAACCTGGCAAAAATCTTTGCGCTGGACCTCCTGCCTTTTTCTTTTGTGGAAGGAGTGGGATTCTAAGAATTTGTGGCAGCCATCTGTCCAAAATAGAAGTTTCCAAGTCAGACCTATTTTGCCAGAGTTGCTGTTCCAGTACTGCATCACAATCTGCTGCAATTGGTTGGACAATCTTTGTTCACAGTATCCACCTGATGACAGACATGTGGACCAGTTGTCAGGCGATTGCATGTGCATCACTGCACACTGAATCTCTTTTGTGGGGGTTAAACAAAAACTATCTACAGGTCTTGGCTCTGAAGAAAGTTTTAAGAGCGTTCGGCAGTACGTAACAGTAGCGATGTTTGCCATGTAGAAATCACAATGAGCTGCAAACATCTTGGACAAATTTAACAGCAAGGTGTTTGAATGGCTGCGACCGAGAGGTCTCAGAATTGGAATTGTTGCCACAGACAATGACAGTAACATAGTCAAGGCCATGGCAGACGGCAGCTATTTCAGGGTCCTGTGTTTGGTGCATTGCATCAACCTGGTGGTACAAGACTTTCTCAAAAAGAAGACTTAGTCAGCAACATACTGACCACCTGCAGAAGAATCTGCACTCATTTCAGCCATTCTTTTAAAGCCCGGAAGCAGTTGAAGATTATTCAGTGTGCTAACTGAGTACCAGTTAAAGCCCTGTTACAAGAGGTGCCAACATGTTGGAACTCAACCTATTAATTGTTGCAACATTTGTTTGAGCAGTACAAACAGATCAATGACTATGTCATTCAAAGAGGAGGGGATGCAATTGGGAAAGCTATGACCATAGATGCAGACACATTGGACCCAGTCAAATGCCTGCCACAGATGCTACTCCCTTTTGAGGTTTTCACGCAGGAAGTTAGCAAGGAGGACAGTACGATGGGCCAAGCTATCCGTTTGTTGCATTTGCCACAGGTCCAGCTAAAGAAGATGTCTGAAAGGTTTGCACTCGCAGGTGTGAACGAAAACACAGAAGTGAATGCCTTGGTTGAGAGCTTACTCTGTCTCTCGGCTTGTAATGGAAGGCTGCAAAATGACATCATCTTGTCCAAACAGTACATCTGTGCTACATTGCTTCATCCACGGTACAAAAAATTGTGCCCACTTTCATTCCTTTTTCTGAAGGGGATGTTTCGAAATACAAGAAGTGGATTGTTGAGAACAGCTGGAACTTAAAGTCCTACTCCGCAGTTCTGGTTTGCCGCCTTCAACTTCCAGAGAGGGCAGTCTTGTCTCACAGCAGCCAACACCTGTAATCAGAACACTGGCAACAACATCAACAGAAGGTTCGGGCCCAACCTTTGCATTGGTTTGGTATCAAATGGCAGGGCTTAAGTCCAGTGCAGAGGCGATGGCAAAAGCTGTTGAGCAAGTGACAGCACCAATGACCATTCAGAGGATATTCCAGGAGTATCTAGATGATCCAAAAGAGGTTTTTGTGGATTAAAACCCATTGATGTATTGGTATGGGAAGATCCGCCAACGGCCAGAGCTCAGCAGGCTGGCAATAAAGTATCTGGCTTGTCCTGTGGGCAGTGTGTCTGTAGAGCATGTGTTCAGTGCAGATGGCGCAGTTGTTACAGTGAGAAGGACCAGTCTCTCACCTCAAAACAGGGCGAGATTGACCATAATCTAAATGAACCAACATTTCATACCACAAAATTACACCATTCCTGAAACAATACAGGAGGAGGAGGATTGGTTTAAATCAAGTGTATTAGCTGACCAACTTCTGGGTGAACCACCTGAGTTGAAGGACAAACTCCTCTTCCCAGACTGAATATGCAAGTGCCACCAAAGAACTTTTTAATTATTTCTCGTTGAACTTCTTCCTTTGCAAAACAAAAGTAGCTGGTGGAACATTATGTTTCTGTCAGATTTATGCTGGCCCACCATTTTTTTGTCACATATATGGGCGGATTGCATTTGGACCAGTGTGCAGTGAAGAAGCCTCCACAATTCCTTCATGACATTGGAGATAATGCCTGCCTCCTTCGCATACCTATCCTTTTCTGCATTACTTAGCATGGCTGCCACAGAAGGCCGTTGATTTACAAGAGTGCCAATACCAAATTTCAATCTGTTGCATGCACTAAAGATACAATTGTGTACCTACTACCTAACCTACCCGTGCTTGGATTGGAAGAGGTAACTACAACTATTGCAACAATGAGTGAGGGATTGTGAGTGATGATTGATGATTTATGTGGTGGCAGACAATGAGGGAGGGTGCTCAACTAATTTGTAAACTTGAATTAGATGATTTGCAATGTTTGGGGCCTGATGGGTGATCGTTTTTCGTGATGGCGATTGGCCTTTACAACTTACTTAGTGAAAACGTTCCTGTACGGTCAACTCCTATCCTTCATTTTTTCATCACCTAGAAGGGCTGCCCCAGAAGATCATTTGATTTACAAGACTGCCAAATTCCAATGTGTTGCTTGTATCAAAGAGGAGCTACAATTGTGTAGCTACCACTGTGCTTGGATTGGAACAGGTAACTATTGCACCAATGAGTGATATATGATTGAGTGATTGTGAGTGATGATTGATGATTCATGTGTTGTCAGACAGTGATGGAGGGTGTTCAACTAATTCAAAAATTTGATTTAGATGATTTGCAGTTATGGGCCCTGATGGGTGATCAATTTTCCTGAAGGTGATTGCCCTTTCACACTTAGCAAGATTTACTTCCAGGATCCACTCCTTTTTAATGGTTCTTTCATAGACCAGAGCAGTCACTTTAGTTAACCAACCTATACAAAATACTGCATTTCTGTTTCTCTACTTATTCTTTAAAAGCAGAGCACTACACGTCTATCTTGCTCGGGTCGGGACTGGTACGGTTACTCAGAGTCAGGAGGAGGAAGGAAGGACTCAGGGCGGGACTACCTTATCAACGGCTAGAAGAAGGAAGTTATCAACTTCAAAGGTAAACCATGACTCTGAGGCCTACTACTCAGCTATGTGGAATGGAGAGAGGTGCGTTGATTTGGGAAAGGCTGCGGAGTGTGTGTGTTGTACTGGTGACAAAAGTGAAACTCCGAGTCATCTTGTTGTTTGCTCTGCCTCTGAATCTTCTTGGTACACTCATCATGAAGCTTACCTTCCTTCTGTCCTTCTCCTTGACTCTACAATACAGGATCTATTTTACAATCCGTAGGCCTTCTCGTCTCCTGCACGAATGAAAGGCGAATGCTGAACTCAACACTCCTGTTTACCTACTGGACCGGTCCCGACAGGCACCCAAGAGTGACCGACATTCTCGAGGAGAATGCAGATGCACCACCCAATTTGGCAATACAGTATAATTTTACTTTTAACAATCATATTTTTAGAACTGGGCGGGTTCAGTTCATTCGTCCATAATTTGATTTTTCAATCCTAGAAGACAGAACATTTAGATATTTGATTACTTGGGTTTCTAGGGCAGAAGGATTGTTTGCAAATGCATTTAACTGCACTGTGTCATACTCATTCCTTAATTTCCTTCCACAACAGATTGATGATGATGATGTGCTGCTCATCACCTTCAGGAATATTGTTCTTGTGTTGTGTTTGTCTTGGGCACACCTTTCCCCAAACTCCCTTTCCCATCCATTCATCAAACCCCTGACCCTCTTACCCCAGGCTGTGTGATTTGTTTTGGAGGTGTGTCTTAATATACACCAAATAGATCACACACTTTGTGGGGCGGATGTGGTTAAATGGAACACCAACTCACTGCAGGATCTTCTATTACCTGAGCAATTGCCCACACCAGCCCCACTTACCCAACCACAAAGAACATCATTCCTCAACATCTACATTTCAGGCCTTCGTTATGCGTAAATAAAATGCTGAACCCTGTCGACTACAGAGTACAGACTTAGAGTACATTTTCCCTGACTTCAGGATTTCATAACTTTGGTTTTCAAATTCTATGCTCACCATTGCTCAGAACAATTTACTATTGCTAGTTTTTGTTATAATATGTGGTATTCTTTTCTTTGATGTGTCATGGTGGTAGTAGTCTGTCCTCAGTCTTTCTAAAGCTGTAATATAAATGTATATGTATAACCTACTAACTATCAGTTTTTCTTTCAATTTAGTTGCCTGTGAGCAGCCGTCAGTCATAACGTCATCTATTCAGGTAAGGGAATTATGGAGTAAAGTGAACTACTTTACTCAGTATGCAACTAACTTGTGCTGCAGATGAGATAACTTAATTGTTTATCTATGTTTCTGTAGGCAATACAGGAAATGGCAGAATACCCTCGTAACTAGCATACGCTTTAGGAGATAGAAAAGACAGGCTGTGCTAAAATGCATCAGTGAAAAGTTGAAGTAAAACACGCTAACAAACTTCAGACATAAAGTGGATTACTAGCATACATATAATAAAACCCACCCTCTCTACCCACAACAGGCCAATCCCTCTCCCGCATTTTTTCCCCATCCCCAAGGAATGTCCAAAATAATTATAAATCATGTCCAAATTGTCCATAAAATGCCCAGCCCAAATTCCCACCCTCTCCACCCACAACAACTCCCTCCCACCAAAACAAAAACTTAAAAAAGAGCTAGAATAGGGCATTCTCTAAGAGGATCTCCAGATGTTGGATGCGGGCTTTGAAGCGTGCCATTCAACGGCCCAAGTGCGCAAACTTGTGCAGCACGCAGCGATGGTGGAGGCGGTCTGAAAGGGGGGGAAGCACAGTGACGGGCAGCTGCAAGCTGACGGCTACGCTGGTGTGGGCTGGAGGCGCAGGTGGTTGGCCTGTGGAACGGGGCCCAAGAGCAGATGCATGTGCTGGGCCCTCCTCGTCCACTAGCCAATGTAGTGCTCCCTGGTGGCCTCCAGTCTCTGCTGATGGAGCCGGGCCTCGATCTCCTGCCGGGTCGATGGTAGACCAGCAGGAGTATCTATATCAAGAAAGAAAATAAAATTAAACAGTCAAATTGTAAAGAATGCTCTGTGCAGACACTTGTTTTTTAAAAATTATATAGTGGCACAATATAAGTACATTTGCTGGTGACCTATGGCCAGGGCTGGGCTGGCTACCGGACGTTTTGGTGGGCTGCCGAGCTGGGGGCTGATTTCACTGCAGGGGGGGCTGATTTTGTGGATGGGGAGCTGTATGCACTTCTAAATAAACAAAGCAAAACAAATGGTTTTAAAGCATACTTTAAAACCATTTGGTTTTGCATTGTTTACTTAGGAATGCCCGGTAGCCAGTAAGGCCCTGCCTATGGCCATTGGAATTGTGATTCGGAAGGTCAGTCATAGTAATATGATTTTAACAACACATGAAAGCATAAAAGCACTGGCTGGATGAAAGGAGGCAGCATAAGATTAAAAAGCAGAGTGATTTTATTTTTATTCTTAAGGATTTCCTCAAAAATGGAAACCGCACAGACACTTTGTCTGAAAAAAGAAAATAAATAACTCTGTTAAATGAGTAAGGCAACATCTACTATGGAGTACAAGTATTCTATTCTTGTTGTGCTAAATGACTGGAAGCTTGCTAGCTAACGCACCTCGTATAAATTTGCAACTCTGATTCCAATGACCCTGACCTTCTCCATATGCCTTTCAATTCTACCCTGACTCCAAAGAGGCAGATGATTCATAAAATGTCACACACGTCAGATATAACATGCGGATAATAGATATCCTGCCTGACGTAAGTAGACAGTGGGAAAAACAATGCACTGCAGTACAGGGAAAGGAACGGGATACATAGATTTTCCCGTTCGTCACAGAGTATCCTATTCACAAAACACGAAATCTCAGACACCTAATCCCACTTTACTTCCTGGCCTCACCCTCCCCAAAAAATTATTTAAATCAAATACAGTCACTTGGCAGTAAGGGAAGGAAACTTGACTTGGGGACTGATTTAGACTAGAGTTTGGCCATATGAACCACTTGTTCCATAACATGTGACACATGCCATAAATGTATTTTTTACAATATTTCTGGTAGGCTGGGACAGAAGACCTTAGGAACGAATAAAGGAGTGCAGTACTAGGAACTGAGTGACTGAGTGGGCAATGGGAGGGAAGAGAAAGGCACCTTGTTTTCATTTCGGCTTGCAATCCATAGAAAGTTTTGTAAATGCTACAATATCAGAAGCAGACACACAGTGCACAGACAACACTGCACTGCTGGATTGAACCATGCTGCAGATGGGTGGGTCATGGACCATGGGTCGTGACTTGCGAAGTGCCATGGGCAGGGAAGTCATTGGTGAATGATGGGTGGGATGGGTGGGATCTGCCTCTCTTAACAAATACAGTGGACATACAAGTAATTGTCAATAACCAACCAATGTGTCTTACCAGCGCCTGTCCTTACCACCACAGAGACTCCCTCTTCAGCTGCTGCTGATGCACTTGTACTGCTGGCCTCATCACTGGTGGTTTGTGAGGCTAGAAAAAACATTACACATTTTAGATGCCAGATACACTTCCCCCTTGTTATTTTTTTAAACAAAATACAACAGCAACACATGACTAGAGTTCAGTTAGCAGTATCTCCTCTCCCATCTAAAATATCACTTTGGGCATTTTGCTGTTTGACAATGCTAGAAAAGACAGTAGTGAAGCCAACAAGATTGGAGGGGCAGAGATATGACGACTGTGAGTCATCTAAATCACAATGAAGAGGTAGAATAAATTGGTCAAAAAAGTACATATAGTTTTGGTTGGCAAATGCATTGGGACCCTCCTCATACTATGCTCCTGCCATGCTGCACTGTCATCAAAACTACTGGGATTCTGAATAATATTACATACAACACAGCATTGGGGGGGGGGGTGACCAGAACCATGGCCACTCTCATAATTTGAGCATGAGCAAGAAATAGAAAGCCTTATCAACAAACAAGCGTAGAGGAGCTTGTTTGGGTCTCCAAACTCTGCAATCTTCACAGTAGACTACCTATTCTAGTAGCTTAGTCTTACAGTACCAGTCCACATGGTATAAAATTAGGTGAGAGGGACAGCATTACCAAGCAGAAGAAAGCTTAAGCTACAGATTAGTCCAACCACAGGAGGAAGTCAGCTACAGAAACAAAAAAAATAGAAAAAAGGATAATGCAGGGAGGGATAAGTAACAGGATTAAACATTAAATAGAACGACAAACATTTTTTAAAAAGTCACAGGTTAACAGAAAGGAGGAAAAATGTATCTAATGGGGAGAGATAAAAGTTAGATAAATAAATAATATTAACAAGAACTTACTGGGGCCAGCAGAGGCATCCGCCGCTGCTGCAGCACTAGTGGTGGCACCCTCCTTGGCCCGACCCTCTAATGCCCTCTTCTTGTGCTTGGGTACTGAAGAAATAAAGAAGAAAACAAAAATAGATTAGTGGTACAGTTAATCTCCTAGAAAATATTTTGACAGGCAAAGGCAAACACAGTAACATATTGAAATTTTACTTTTCTAAAACAGAATGCCTATATTATCCGTTGACCTATTCCTAGTTTCTGAAATCTTACCTAATAATCTCAGCCCCCTGATATACATCCCCAAAAAAATTGTTGTCCAGAGATTTTCATTTTTGATTTGTGTTTTGGGATCATTAGAAATGTAATTTATCTTGGGTAGACATTGCTGATCCTGGATGAATTTTTATGGATGACATTTTTAAAAATAGCGGATGCGTTGCAGTGATGATGTAATATTTCAGGGATCATGAGACCTATATGCTTCATTTTGATGTCAAAACATAGGTTTCGTGGGTCAAATAGTCTTTTAGAGATTAAAAATAACTCTTCAGAGCAACCCTTCCGCCATTTTACAAAATGAGGGCTATTATAGAGGAAGAAGAGACATATATAGAAATGAAACAAATAATAATGGTTTTTAATCCTTTTATGTATAAACCAAACAATGTTTATGATTTGAAAATGAAAAAATAATAAAGTTTATCACTTTATTTGTTTCAGCAATTGCTCGTGGTACATTTGCTGAATGTTGAACATTTGAGAAGCATATCAACAGAGACGTCTTTTTGTAGCACAGGTTTTGCAAGTACATGTACGTGTATGTTCTGTGGGTAGAGACTAGACATTTTTGAGGTTTTAGAACCCCATCAATATCTTCTGAACCAAATTCACACTGATTCTTCTTTACATAGGCACGATCCAAAACATTTACACATCTTCTGATCAAGTAGCACACTTCTTTAATGTGTCCACGCACAGTATATGACGTCAGTGGAATGTCACTTAGCTGGACTGATCTCTTGAACTCACTGTACCGAAGATCATCGAATCTGTGACAGTCAGAACTCGTTTTCCGCACATGCACAAGGTATTTTTGTACGTCTTTAAAGTCACATTCTTTGTTTTAAACTTCACAGGTTCAGCAGTTAAAGCTCCAGGCTTTGATCCAGTTTTGCTCATAGTGTCATCACCCGTAAGAATATGTGCCTTGATAAGAACACTGCATGGAGAGCACGGAACCCACGTCTGATTGATGGGCAGAATGCAGAACAATGTCATACATTCACCCCAGTACAGAGATCTGGGCCTAAATCCATTGTTTTTTTGCTCACCATCCCATTCCAGTTTGGACCCAGCCATATGCAAATCAGTCTTGACCCTGCGCCCAATGGGAACAGTCCAGCCCGAACTGCCAGGCCATGTCCTCCCTGGACTGGAAACAAGCATCCTAGGACCGGTTTAGGGCTTTCAGCCCTCATCAGCCAGGATAGCTTGACTCCAGTGGCATGGAGAGCACGGGACCCACGTCTGGGCATACCCGTCCCCCTCGGGGTGACAAATGCAAAAACAACAATTGATGGACAGAATGCAGAACAATGTCATACATTCACCCCAGTACAGAGATCTGGGCCTAAATCCATCGTTTTTTTGCTCACCAAGCCATCCCAGTTTGGACCCAGCCATATGCAAATCAGTCTTGACCCTGCGCTCAATGGGAACAGTCCAGCCCGAACTGCCAGGCCAGGTCCTCCCTGGACTGGAAACAAGCATCCTAGGACCGGTTTCGGGCTTTCAGCCCTCATCAGCCAGGATAGCTTGACTCCAGTGGCATGGAGAGCACGGGACCCACGTCTGGGCATACCCGTCCCCCTCGGGGTGACAAATGCAAAAACAACAATTGATGGACAGAATGCAGAACAATGTCATACATTCACCCCAGTACAGAGATCTGGGCCTAAATCCATCGTTTTTGCTCACCATGCCATTCCAGTTTGGACCCAGCCATATGCAAATCAGTCTTGACCCTGCGCCCAATGGGAACAGTCCAGCCCGAACTGCCAGGCCAGGTCCTCCCTGGACTGGAAACAAGCATCCTAGGACCGGCTTCGGGCTTTCAGCCTTCATCAGCCAGGATAGCTTGACTCCAGTGGCATGGAGAGCACGGGACCCACGTCTGGGCATACCCGTCCCCCTCGGGGTGACAAATGCAAAAACAACAATTGATGGACAGAATGCAGAACAATGTCATACATTCACCCCAGTACAGAGATCTGGGCCTAAATCCATCGTTTTTTGCTCACCATGCCATTCAAGTTTGGACCCAGCCATATGCAAATCAGTCTTGACCCTGCGCCCAATGGGAACAGTCCAGCCCGAACTGCCAGGCCAGGTCCTCCCTGGACTGGAAACAAGTATCCTAGGACCGGTTTCGGTTCTGCATTCTGTCCATCAATTGTTGTTTTTGCATTTGTCACCCCGAGGGGGACGGGTATGCCCAGACGTGGGTCCCGTGCTCTCCATGCCACTGGAGTCAAGCTATCCTGGCTGATGAGGGAGGACCCGGCTTGGCAGTTCGGGCTGGACTGTTCCCATGAGGCACAGGGTCAAGACTGATTTGCATACGGCCAGGTCTAAACTGGGGTGGCATGGTGAGCAAAAGAATGATGGATTTAACCCAGATCTCTTGACTGGAGGTGAATGTTTTGATTTGTTCTGCATTCCGTCCATCAATTGTGTGTCTTTTGATACGAACACTGGGCATCTCTTGGTCAAGTTTCTTGTACAGAATATGAAGCAGGATTAAGTGTCTTTTCTTGCCTGTTCCATAACCTATCCATATCTCTGACAATCATTAACTTATGAACCTTGTAATACATCTAAGTAGCACAATAAGAACATCTGTGTCATTTGACAGTACAACTCAATTGGAACAATTTCGAACAGCCCACTCAACATGTGGCACAACATGAAGGTCAGCTCTCTCCAATTTTCTGTTAAGTTCTTGAACAATATGGCCCATAACCTTTGAATATATCTCTGCAGGCACCAACTCATCATTGACAATCATTCCTTGCAATTATTGGAAATTCAGTGTTCACTGAAGCATTAGCAATGTTTTGGTGAGTTAACATCTCCAAGTTCATCTTGTTCGATGTTGATGACCAGACTTTATCAAGTTGTGCAGGTATAGGTATCGAATTTTTGATGCAGGCAAAGTCAATTGTTTCACTTGTAGACATTCGCCTGATTCTCTCACATTCTTTGACAGATAGTTCAAGATAACTGTCAAAGACAATGTGCGCTTCTTGCAAGGTGCATACTGACTTTGATATCTGTAGAACAGTCTGAACGACCTCTCCGAAGTTTTGCATGGATGAAATCCTCACCATTCGCAATTGTGACATATAGTCCACAACAACAGCAGTTTTAAATGCGGACCACAGTTCGAATTGAAATTCTTCAGGTGAAAGTTTTTTTCGTGCTCTTGTAGGAGTTTGGGCTTCACTGGTTTGGTTGCAGCATCTTTATCAAATAATGTGTTTGTTGGAAAAAGATCATGCGACAGAATATCCTTGATAAATTCACCCCTTTCTTTTGCTACATCCATGTCTCCATGTGCTTGCGAAAATTGTCTTTTGAAACCTGTTGTGTAGTGGCTGGCTGGACAAAACTCTTACTATGGCAATTAAAAAGCCTGGAAGTTTAGCTTTAGTAATAATGTCAAACAGCTTTTTCTCTTTCAATAAAAATGTCTCTTGCTTCAGTTCTGCGTATAGTTTTGATCCATGGTCCAGGACATCTAGTGGGCGTGTCTTTATATCGTTATCCACATATTGTTTGGCCATGAAGTTGTGTAGTCGCACAGGCTCAGTCATTTCAAAGGGTTTGCCTTGCTGCTGCATGAGATGAAGAAGGCTTTCAACATGTTTATTAAAACGTTGCCCTCCCTTTCCCACAAGTTCGTGGTGAGGAACAGTTTCACAATGGTCCATTAATTTTGAATTTGTCATCTCTCTGAAAACATTGTAAATAGAAATGACTTCATGGGAAACTAGCTGCTGTTGAACAACATATTCACTTTTACGTGTCTGATCAACAATTCCTTTGGAGCTTTTTTGTGATCTCTGGACCGTCTGTTTCAGTTTCATATCTGGAGCCACAGCATTGAACCGTCTCTCTCTGTCTTTCACCACCAAATGTCTTTAGATTAATTTTCTGTAGGTGTATGCTTTTTATACCTCTAGCTTCTATACTCTTTCCAAATACCAGGACCCATATCTCAGGTAGTTTATGCAATTGAATTCGTGAAATGCAGTAATCAGTGACTCCATAGTCTTCACATGCAGCTCCCAATCACCTTCCCGATCAGCATGTACCAAGCTTTTAACTAGAGCTATCATGTGTAAAACATTTCCCCAGTACTTGAAAAGTTCTGATTTTTCTTCACATTCTTTGACAAACTCTACAAGCTTGTTTATCAGGTTTTCTGATTTTAAACTGAGTGTATTGAACATTGACTGACTTTGCATTATGTCTTTTGAATAAAGTGCACACTGTGCCTTGTTCACTTCGATAAGATTTGCAAAACCTAATTTGTCATTCTTGTTCCAGAAAGCATTCCAAAGCAATGTTTCTATAACCTCAGCTATGATGAGCATATCTTGTAATGAACGAACATAATGAGTTACGCTCAATACTGACTAGACAGTGTTGCTTCCAAAGATTTCAGCCTCAATAAGTTCATCGTCTATGCAGCATCCACTGAGAACTTCCTGCACACCGCAACACAACTTTTGTCATGTGGAAAACGCCCATCATTGGATAAAGATCAGCAAATTCTACTGGATTGCTCATAACAATGTCAGCTACAATACGAAAACACCTTCATTGCCGAAAATTGGCTGGATAGGCTGGTCTTCAAGCTGAGCTCGCACATTTTGGACATGTTTCAGAGCTGTTTATACTGTTGCGTAGTTTGTGACTGGAGATGGTATTACTGATAAAAACCCAACCTTCTTTAGTGGAATGGTGTTCTGGGAGATCAGATCATGAATTCCAGCCCATGGAGGAACTGGTTTTTCTTCATCTTTCAAGCCGCACCAAATAAGCGATATAATAAATTCAGTTAAATCAGCTTTGTGGACCGCAGCATCAGTTAGAAGAAGACCCATGTCCTCAGCCACTTTGAAACTTTTTTGTAGACTAGGGCGTGTTGATGGCTTGTAGTGATTTTGCACACGTTGGCAAGGCAGTTGGGTTATAAGTTTGCAGCTTCATTTCTTTATGCCTACAGCTGACACAGCTTGTTTTCCAGGAGCTACTTCATTGGTTCAGTCTTGAAGTAGCACAATGGCAGTACCGTGTGCACTGGATGTTCCAGACAAAGAAGAGCTGTCTTCAAAATCAAAATTATCAAGAGCAGCAATTGTAAATCCTTTCCTGGTAAAGTGACTTGGAAGTGGTGTGCTGTCGGATTCACAAGATTTTACAGCATGAACTGCTAACAAGTTCCTGCTCTGTACTATGTCATTATAACATGTTGATACATCAATCCTATTAATTGATATGATTTTTTTTACTTTTACTTTTGCACTTGTCATAGATTACGTGTGCAGTTACCATGTGTAGCAGAATTTTCTTTTTCCCGTGATGCAATTCATAAAACATGATTTAGAAAAGACAGTACTTCTGCACAACATTAGACTGTCAGTTCATGGGATTGTCTTACACTTCTTCGCTTATATCTTCAAAACCATCATCAGTGTTATCGGCTTCTGTTCCGAACTCAAGAACTTTAGTTAGTAATAGTTTTCCTTTGCTGATATTAAACAATGATGTAAAAAATGTTAAGACAACATCAGGCATGATTTGCGGTGCTTTAGGGCATATGTGTTATTAAGTCCAAAATCTAAATCTTTCAGGACATTTCTTAAAATTGCTCCTGCTAATTTTACTGCATCCTGTGATCTTATTTTGGCAGCAACAACTTCAGGAGTCAAATCAGCTGAGAACACCATAAGTGGCTCATTCTTTTTATTAGACTGACAAAAACGAATTCTCTTCTTGTACATTCTCACCAGAAAAATCTTAATTTCATTATTATGGATTAATACAGTTTTACCAATGTTGACCATTATTTCTCTGATCTCACTGAGTGTGAACCCGTAGCCAGCACTCAAGAGTGGCTTTAAAACTTAATTAGCTTGTTGAAAGAGTGCAAACTTAACTGAAGGCTGGCAGTTACGTTGCTGCTTGGAGCTCATTGTACATTCATATTTTCGAATGTATGGCCACATGCAGTTTGGGTGGGCCTACAAATCCGCAGCAAATACATTCACCTCTCTGTTTAGATCAGCTTCTCTGCTGAAAACTTCATCTTGGAAGAAACTAGCTGCAGATAAAAACGTGTCTACCCTTTGAGACTAGCTTGACTGATGAGGGGTGTTACCCAGAAACCAGTCCCAGGATGCTTGTTTCCGGTTCAGGGAAGACCTGGCTTGGCAGTTCGAGTTGGACTGTTCCCATGAGGAACAGGATTAAGACTGATTTGCATTTGGCTGGGTCTGAACTGGAGTGGCGAAGTGAGATAAAGAACAATGATGGATTCAACCCAGATTTGTGACTGGGGGTGAGTGTCTGAAAAGTTTCAGTGCTCCGTCCATCATCTCCTTGTGTTTGCATTGTTCGCCCTAAGTTGGCAGGGTATGCCCAGACGTGGGTCCCTTGCTCACCTTGCCACTAGATTCAAGCTAGCTTGGCAGATGCGGGGTGATACCCCGAAACCGGTCCCAGGATGCTTGTTTCCGGTCCAGGGAAGACCTGGCTTGGCAGTTCGGGCTGGACTGTTCCCATGAGTAACAGGGTCAAGATTGATTTGCATATAGCTGGGTCTGAACTGGGGTGGCGAAGTGAGCTAAAGAACGATGATGGATTCAACCAAGATCTGTGACTGGGGGCGAGTGACTGAAAAGTTTCAGTGCTCCGTCCATCATCTCCATGTGTTTGCTTTGCCCTTTGAGACTTACATACTCTATACTTTATTCTTTCGTCAATCCCTTTGTCCCACATATAACACATTCAAGATCCTCTGCTTCCTGATCAGTTGCTGTAGGTGGATGAGGGGTAGCCATTAATCTTCTAAGTGGATGTGTATTGGGTTTGGTTGTTGTCGCTTTCTCAGAAGACTCGGATCCTTGTTATGATTTAGTGGTTTCTGCTATTTTTTGATGAATTGTTTCCAGGATTTTTTCCATTGTATATGACTTTTAGCACTTGTTACAATGATAAAATATCTCTTCACCCATCAGTTTCAATCTTTTGTGAACTTCGTCTTACTGTATTTCTGCAGCATCTCAAACTCTCTTCTCTCCAGCCGCAGTTGATGTTAGCTTTTCTTTCGGATTAGTTTGGCATATGACATATTTTTCTTTGTTGGAGTCCTCAGATTTTATTGTTAGCAACACTCTTTAGGGAGGTAAAGATTCTCTGCTATCACCTGCTTCGCTCAGGTTTACGAATTTGAATCAACGGAAAACCTGAAAGAAAAACAGTATTGAAATAAATTACCAATATGATGGCTAAAACACATCTTCATAGAGCCGCCATTTTGGAAAATGGCGGAAGGGTTGCTCGGAGGTGTTATTTTGTGTCGCTATAAGACTACTTGACCCCCAAAATGAAGTATATAAGTCTCATGGTTCCTGAAATATTACATCATCACTGCAACACTTCCGCTATTTTTAAAACTGTCATCCATAAAAATTCTTCTTGGATCAGCAATGTCTACTCAAGCTAAATTAGTTCTTCAATGATCCAAAAACACAAATAAAAAATGAAAATCTCTGGACAACAATTTTTTTACAGAGGTATATCAAGGGGCCAGGACTATAAGCTCTATTCCGAATTACCTAAACTACACTTAGAAATACTTGATATTTCCTCACAAATCTAACCCCTTTGATGAGCTAACTCAGACAGTTTCCCTTTTCAATACATCGATGCATAGTTTGCATACTACATGACTGTAAGATTGCTTGGGACTATACAAGCTACATAAAAAGAAAGGCACAAAGAATACTAACTCACCGATGTTATACATTACTACTACTACCACAGTACCACTATCTTATTGACAGGAAGACAGAGGAGTCATCATAACTTCTTCCATAATCAGCCCAAGCAAGCACCTATAGCAACAAGCAGAAATAGGAAGCATCGAGCACCTGGCTCGCACAAATTGGATCACATAATATTTATAAAGCTACGTTCCGTGAACTTAATTTACCTATGAATGTGAGAAGCATGCTATCTGGCAAGATAATTTGCAATATAGGATATGACACATCAAATTAATAATAATTAATTACTAGTACTGACCAAGCCCCACAACTTAGATGCCCAGCAGGCCGAGCAGGTCCCTCTCCCGGTCCAGGATGTCAGCCTAGTAGTGCATCAGGTGCTGCTGGGTGCGCTGAACGCCAGAGCATTGGCGACCGCAACAGAGCACCCTCCCGCACAGCAGCCAACACTCCCTCAGGCCGTACCCACTCCTGGGCCTGCCGATTGCTGCTAGCATGGAGGGGAGGTGGCACGGAACAAAAAAAACAAAGAAGTAGGCCCAGCACCGTGCACAGAATAAATAAAACATATTGGCCGCGCGTGGGCGACTGCATGGTACCGCTCGCATATGCGTTGCTACACAGAGCGCATAAATTTCACCAATCAGCGCAAACTCCGCCCGCTCGCACGAAGTTAGGAAGAGTTCGCAGAGTTTGCTTTTCACTCCACGGAATTCCATGGAGTGGAACTCCGCGAACTCCGCTCACCCCTATTTATTAACTGTTGTTGTATGCTTCATTGAGTTTTCGTGTTTAAAAAGCTTTATTTCGAATAAAGGTAGTACAAATAACAAGAAACCAACAATACAAATTTACTGCAATCTGAGAGAAAAGAAAACCTATCAAATAAGAGGTTTATGTAAAGAAGAAAAGAAAGCTATTTTAAATTTTGAAGGGAATAAGGGGGAGGGAATAAGGGGGAGGGAAGGAGAAGGGGGAAAAGGAAGGTAAACATTTCAAAGCTAATAAATTAAAATTTAAGAAAATTGCATCTTACATCAGGATAAAAAGGTAAAACTAATCAATTTAATGTACATGGTGATCAAAGAACTGTAAAAGGTAAGGAATGAAGAAAATAAACGTTCAAGGAGGCTTGAAATTTTCAGCATTTAAACGAGTATTATCAGTTAATACCAAATGATCTAAATAAGTGACAAGAGGTAGCCAAAAGAGATCTCTATTGAGCACAGGTTTACAAGAGGAAGCGAAAGCAATATCAAGTCGATGCATATGACAGAGGCTGTTCCACCAGTGTTGAATGGAGAGTTTTGTTAGTGTTTTCCAATTGAGAGTAATGTGTTGGAAAGCCAAAGCGAGCATAAGGTCAAAGAGACCATTTTTATGAGAGAGAAGGTCTATGGAATCAGAGAGACTTCCAGAGAAGAGTAGGGGAAGGGAATAGGGAATAGAGATATTAAATAGGCGAGACACACAAGACCAAACCTTCTTCCAAAAAGAGGAGACTGAAGGGCAGAGAAAAAGAAGATGAAGAAGGTCGGCACTAGGGGAGCCACAGGTCCAACAGTTTGTATTAGTAGAGTGAGAAAATTTAGCAATAGATGTGGGAGTGTGATATAGTCTATGATAGAGAAAGAACATAGATTGAGTAAGAGAAGCGGAACAAGAGATTTTGAGAGAACGCAACCAAAGTTTGTCCCAAAAAATAATAGACCATTCACACCCCAGGTCAGATTCCCATGTAAGTTCCAACTTGGTTTTGATACGTTCTGGATTAGGAGCTGAGAAATATTTATATATAGGAGATGCTTTAGGTGCTAAGAGAAGAATTTTGAGAAGAGAATGAGAGGCAGGGGGAAAGGGTGAGGAAGGAAGAGAATAGAAAGTATCAAGGATGACCGTCATTAGAGCAGTAAATTTCTGTAGAAAGGAGCGGGGACATTGAAAAGTGGATTGAAACTGGGGAAATAAACAAGGAGTTAGACCATCAAAAAGGTCCCTGACCCAGGCTATACCCCGTGATCTCCAAGAGTGCCAAAAATAGGTCTACCCTTAATAGTAATGAGGAAGTTGTGCCAAATAGGAGATTCTAAAAAGGATTCTCTAGAGATAGGATTGGAATGTAATAAAGGTTTCAGTAGAGAACAGGTATGTTTAAACAATGGGAGAGAGGTAAGAGGAGTCTTGGCAGAAAAGGCCAAGACTTCCTTTAAAGAGAACGGTAATGACAGGGCTCGCTCAATGGAAAGCCATAAGGGAGTGAAGGGGAGTAGTCAGAGAGGAGCCACTTGGAGGCCTGTCGAAGGCAAAAAGACTTATGATATAAACGAAAGTTAGGAAAATTTACACCACCATTAGATTTTGTTCTACGAAGAGAAGAGAGAGAAATCCTTGATTTTTTATTTTGCCAAAGAAATTTAGTTAGACGAGAATCGATTTGTTTAAAATAGCAGGCGGGAATGTGAACAGGAAGCATAGAAAGAGTATAAAGCAAAATAGGAGTAATCATCATCTTGATTGAGTCCAACCGACCCCACCATGAAAGAAAGAGAGGATTCCAAGAGGAAAGTAATTTGTCAATCCGAGACAGGGTCGCAGTCATATTTAATTTAATAGAAGAGGCAATAGAATTGGAGAACCATATACCTAGATATTTTATTTTGCAACTATTCCAAGCAAACCCAGTGGAAGAAAAGGAATGAGGAAGACAGAATTTAGTGAGGGGAAGAATTTCTGTTTTGTCAGAATTAATTTTATAACCAGAAACAAGAGAAAAGGAAGCAAATTCTTGTAATAAGGAGGGAATGGATTTGTCAGGATCAGAAATAAAGAGTAGGATGTCGTCTGCGTAAGCAGAGAGTTTTAAATGTTGGTCACCGTACGAAAAACCAGAAATAGAAGCATTGTTGCGGATTGAGGAAAGAAAGGGTTCAAGAGCAAGAACAAAAAGAAGAGGGGAAAGAGGACATCCCTGACGGACACCACGCTGGAGGTGAAAGTAGGACGAGACACAACCGTTAACTAGTACTGACGCTCTGGGGGCTGAATATAACAAAGATATAAGAGAAATAAATTTGGGACCAAATCCATGCCATTTCAAGGATGTAAATAAAAATGACCAATCTACTCTGTCAAATGCTTTTTCAGCATCAACAGAAATGGCCGCTAAAGATGTGGAAAGAGAGGGGACTTTGTTTAAAACATTAAGAAAAAGACGAGAATTATCAGAGGTCAACCTACTTTTGACAAAACCACATTGCTCCTTACCAACCAAATGAGGTAAAAGAGGATCTAAACGTAAAGCAAGTGTCTTGGCAAAAAGTTTGTAATCGACATTAACCAAAGAGATCGGCCTATAATTTTTGCAAAACATAGGATCTCGTCCCTCTTTATGGATAAGGCAGATTGTGGCTTCTTGAAAGGTACCTTCTGTCTTGCCAGAGAGAAAAAAGAAATGAAAGAGATTTAAAATCTTAGGAAGGAGTAAGTTAGAGAAATGTAGGTAGAATTCAACAGAAAAACCATCAGGGCCAGGCGTTTTCCCTTTCTTTAGAACGGACAAAGCAGAGGAAAGTTCATTTAGAGTAAGGTCAACCTCAAGACCAGACAGATTTAGATGAGAACTGGATGAAGATGGTATTCCATCAAGATAGGATTGAATGAGGGAACTAGACGGAGGGGACTCCGGGGTGTATAAATCTTCATAGAACAATTTAAATTTGTTAAGAATATCTTGATCCTTATGAAGAAGAGAGCCGTCCGTAGAATAAACAGAATCAATCAGCGTACGATCTTTACGAGATTTAAGATAGTTTGCTAGGAGTTTTCCAACTTTATTACGACCACCATAATACCGAGCACTACTGCGGAGAAGTATGGAAGAAGCGTTGTCAGTCGAAGTTTTATTGAATGCCAATTTAGCGCGAATCAGGGCTGGAAGGACTGCGTTGTCCGATGCGGTATAGAATTTGTGTTCTAAAGCCTTGATGTGGGCCAGGGTGGCTTTATGTTGATGGAGAAAACGTTTCTTCTTTTTTGAGACGAAGTCTATAATGAAACCTCTTGCAGTAGCCTTAAAGGAGTCCCAAATTATATAAGGGAGGAAGTAGAGACATTATTAATGTCAAAAAATTCGTCAGCAAAGGTGGTGAAAGAAGAAGAGAAAAAAGGGTCAAGTAGAAGAGAGTTGTTGAAACGCCAACGGGAAGACCTGGGATGTGGTGGAAGTAGGTCAATTTCAGTTATGATTGGGGAGTGGTCAGAAATAACGATAGGTTCAATAGAAGAGGATAGCAAGTTTTGAGATAAGGATTGAGAAAGAAAGATATAGTCTAAGCGGGAGAGAGAGTTGTGGGGGGAGAGAAAAAGAAAAGTCAAGAGAATCGGGGTGAGTGAGCCTCCAAGAGTCAACAAGATGTGTTTGGGAAATAGTGTCCAGAAATTGTTTATGAGATCTATGGGGTGTAAAGCGTGTCTGTGATTGGCGATCTAGGAAAGGGTCAACAACTTGGTTACAGTCACCTCCTAAAATGAAATTTTCATCTCTAAACTGAATACATTTTTGTGTGATCATAGGCCAAAAGGAACAATCAGGGTGGGTGGGGCCATAAACATTAAAAACGGTCAAAGAAATATTATTAATTAACAACTTAGCTAATATCCATCTACCTTCTGTATCGATTTCTTGCGAAATAATTTTGCAATTTAATTTCTTATGACATAGAATTATTACACCATTTTTCTTATTAGAAGTGGGAGAGAATAAAACTGATCCTACCCAGCTCCTCTTCAATTTTAAAGCCTTAATGTCTGTCAAATGGGTCTCTTGCAGAAAAACCAGATCAGGGTTATAAGAGGCAAGATGCGATAAAATTTTCTGCCTCTTAATAGGGTTAATAAAACCCTTCACATTCCAAGAAATAACTCTGAATGTAGAACCGTCAAAAATATATGAGAATCAACAACAACAACAAAACGTGTAATATTAATAGAGATGCAATAAATACTGTACTTAAACTCACAATCCAAATATGAGTACAACATTAGAGAAAAGGGGGAAAGGGAAGGAAAAGGGAAGAAGAAAAAGGAGAAGGACTGAATAAAGGAAAAAGTGGAGAAAAAGACAGTAAGAAAAGACAGTACATGACAACCACTAATGCAATAAGGGAATGTAAATTGAAAAAAACAAGGAGGTTGACGACTGTGATACGTACCTTTTAGGGGAAGACAAAGAGAGAATACGAGGAGTGGCGACACGAGGAAGACGGCACAACTAACCGGGAGGGAGCGTCACAGCGGAGAACATATGCGATAAACAGGAAACAGAGAGAAAGATGCGTTAGAGGATAAAAGAGTATCTATAAAACAAAGAAGGATGTAAAAGAAATGATGAAGAACCAAATAAGACAACATAATGTTACAATATAACTATGAACAGTAATCTTAAAAGATGAAAAACATTGAGTAAAACCAAGCTGAGTAAATCCAAAACAGTAGAGAAAAAAGTCAAGGTATAAAGGACGAAGAAGAGAGAGGGCCAGAAACATCCATCGACGATGTAGAAAGTGACTGGATGAAATTCTTCAGCTCTGCTGGCTCCTCAAAGGTCGAAGTTTTATTCTGGTAGGTAACCTTGAATAAACATGGGTGAAAAAGTCCATATCGGGCTCCAAGCATGCGTAAAGGGGGTCGAAGATCCAAAACTCTTTCCGCCGTTTAGCCGTTGCAGAGGAAACATCCTGAGATAAAAATAACTTAGTACCCGACCAGACAAGTTGTTTTTTATGCTTAGCTGCATTTAAAACCAGTAGCAAGTCCGTGAACCTCAAAAACAGAAAAATCACACCTCGTGGCTTGGAGGGAGCAGCTGAAGAGGACAAACGAGGGCCTAGCCTGTGTGCTCTCTGTATATTCAGATTTGTAGAAGCAGGAAGGTCCAGAAGTTTTATGAGAAAGTTGTTAAAGAAGGGAACTGGATCATCACCTTCTAAGTTTTCCGGAAGGCCGTATAAGCGCAAGTTGTTGCGCCTATTTCTGTTTTCCAAGTCCTCCGCTGATTTCTTCAACCAAAGGACCTCCTTCTCAAGGACAATTAGTTTTGTAGAGACACTTTGAAGTTCATCAACCTGCTGTTCCACTGTGGAGATGCGAGTGTCCATAGAAGCCCACTTGGTGTCCATAGTCTGTAGGCGTGAATTAGTCTCCTGGATAAAGGGCGCAAAGCGCAAATTTCCTCAAAGATAGTGTCAAGAGAAACCGGGAAACTGGCTTTGGTGGAGAAGGAGGGTCCTGTTTGAGGCGTTTGTTAGCGGAAGATGAGGCCTGCGGTTTAATTGTCGCTGGTGACGCAGATGTCGACCTTGAAGAGCTGGATTGCGCCATAGTGGTAGTATTCCTAATTACAGGAGCAGAGGAAGAAGATACTGACACTGGAGATTGATTAGTGGATCTCTTCTGTGTAAGTAATAGCTTCTTGCTCCTGCCCATAGAGCAGGGAAGGAAAAACTACGTGTAATAGGAGGAAAACACCAGTGAGGAAATGAAATGTCTCACAGTATGTGAGGTAGGCTCCACAGGTGTATGCGCAAACAGTTCAAAAGTACAGCATTATTGTCACCAAAATTCAAAATATGTCTGGTCAGGTAAAAATTGATAGAGAGATTAATAAGTATCACCCATAAATCAGGAAAGCAGCATAGCAACTGAAGTAAAATGCGAGGAAAGCCTCACAGGAAATCCAAAATGGCGGCCGCAGAGGAGTCAGAGCAATAAAGAGAGGTTTTACCTCAAAAACAGAGAGGACACCCATATCAGGCATATGAGGGTGTTCAGGAACGGTTCCGATGTCTGAAACTCACTGTTTCGATGTCTAAAGGTAATTTTTTGCCGCGAAATTTACCGCGACATTTCCGCCGCGACGCGGAGCTCCGGAGCTAGGCGGCCATCTTGTTTGGCGCCGCGCGCGCTCCTCCCTGCTTCATTGAGTTTTGAGTTTGTACCCTACATCACCTCCCCGAGTAAGCCTTGGACTGCTCAAATTTTCTACCCTGTGGTGCAAGTGCTAAAGGAGTGTACTTAGCACTTAGTTTTGTGTTCAACAGTACGTTAAAGCCCAGGAGACCAGTGTCAAAAGAATCCCATTTTTACTATTTGATCTAGTAACCCCTAATTGCCCTGGAACTCCTGAATATGTTTACACATATATTATATAGAATTGGCAGTGAAAGAGCATCTATCACTTCCCCTGTTACTTCCACTGGGTCATAGATGTCAAATACACAGTACCTTCTTCCGACCTACACTACTGCTGTTAACATTATATATGACTGGCAACTTCCCTGTTGTTGCCAGCACTTAATGGCATTCAGCACACTGTAAGCAACCTTGCTGCTAGCATAGGGCCACTGTTAACATTCAGCATGCCCAGCATCTTTGAAACATTAAATAACTGTGGCCTATAAACGAAAATGCGTGTTCTGTTTTGTCAAGAGTTGTTTTTTTCTGGTCCTTTGTAATGCACATCAAAGCAAAAATAAAGCACTAAAAAACAAAGCAATAGTATAGATGTGTTATTTTCTTTTTATGTAGACAACAGTGCCTTCATTTCTCTGCACCTAATTGTGATACCACCCCCGTGCTGACTTTACACCAAGGGTGATTTTGCACCCAAATAAGTTTGTGCACCTTAATGTGATAAATGTGATTTCCCCTCCTAAATCTGTTTTTTATTTAAAAGTATTTCCAAACTCCTGATGATGCTGCACCAATTATGATTTTGAAGTTGAATGTAATTTAGCACCTAATTTCTTTGCACCTACAGGTAATTACACATTTCTGTTGATTTTGCTCCAAGGACGATTTTTCACTCAATTTTGATTTTGCACATAAATATTATCTTACGCCAAAGGTGTCTTGCACCTAACTGTGATTTGGTATCTGAATCTGATTTTGCGCAAACATTTTATTTGCACTTACAAAGATTTCCACACTTGTCTCGATCTGTTTTTGATTCTAAATGCTATTTACCTCCTAAAAATGTTTTGATACTCCTGCTGCTATTACACTAGGAGAGTTTTGTTCTCTTATATACGATTTTTACTTATAAACGTGTTTTCACTCTTGTGCTGATGTTACCCGAAAATGATTTTGCACCTCATTGTGTTCTCAACAAATATGATTTTATATTGATGAAGACAACTCACAGCAAATGTGATTTTCTGACCTATTTTTTACTCCCTGCTGAGTGATACCCCATGGCTACATATTCCAGCTATCCCATACTGAAAGTTTTTCTACATGTTTTTCGTGTGATCCTAGTATGGACATCAAACCTAAAACAAGCAATAGCAAAGCCAATAGGTCTGGCGTGCATTGGCAGCCAGTCTTCTGTCAATTCTTGTTTTGTTTTATCATGGTTTTGTAAAACTTTATTGTTCAAGAAGCTGCAAGACACTCATCAATTAAAAAAACATTGGCTAAAGGCAAAAATGTTTTTGGTCTCAAAGAAGCAGACATTGCAATTTTTACTCCCTGGCTCTGTAGGGAATTACTCTGTGAAAGGGCAGCATGCCATATGTAACAGTGAAGTCAGTCCATGGCTGAAATGGGCTGACGCATTGCGCTTTAATGCATGCTGGATTGGGTGGAAGAAATGTGAATGATGCAACAACAGACTAATGGATAAAGTCTGTCTGAAAATCCCTATAAATAAGTATATTTTATACAGAATTCTAGTAAAATGAAACAGTTGTGGCTAATAGAAAACCTAAAAAAGCCAAATTGTCTGGTATTTGCTGCTAGCCTTTGAGAAAGAAAGCAAGAAAGAAAGAAGCAAATCAAGAAAGACAGGCAGGGTTACAAAGATAGACACAGTATACCGATTATTATATATTCAGAGTTCATGTGACCTGAAGGTATGCAAGAAAGAAGAAAATAAGGAACAAAGAAGGAAAGAATGAAAGAAAGAAAAAGAAAGGAGGAAAACAAAGGGAAAAGAAGAACATAAGGAAAAAAGAAGGAGAAAGAAAGAAGGAACGAAACAAAGAAAGAATGAAAGGAGGACAACAGGGAAAAAGAAGGAAAAAGAAGGAAAGGAAAAAGAAAGAGGGAAGGAGGGAAAGAAACGAAGAAAGGAAAAAGAAGGAAAGAGAAAGACAGAAGGAAAAAAGCAGGAAGGAAAGAGAAAGAAACAAAGAATAAAGTAGGAAAGAAGGAAAAAGAATGAAAGATGGAAAAAAGAAAGAAGGAAACAAGAGGGAAAGAAAAAGGAAAGAAGGAAAAATGAAGGAAAGAAGAATAAAAGGAAGAAAGCAACAAGAAATAAGGAAAAAGGAAAGATGAAAAGACGGAAAAAGAAGGAACAAAGAAAGAAGGAAACAAAGAAAGAGAGAGAGAGAAAGAAAGACGGAAAAAGAAGGAAAAAGAAGTAAAGACAGAGAAAAGATAGAAGGAAAGAAAGAAAGCAGAAAAAAGAAGGAAAGGAAACAGGAAGAAATAATGGAAATAAGGAAAAAGAATTCAAGAAACAAGAAAGAGGAAAAAAGGAAAAGAAAGAAAAAAAAGAAAACAAAGAAAGGAAAGAGAAACAAAGAAAAAGGAAGGGAAAGGGATGGAAAAAAGAAAGAAAGAAGGGAAAAAAGAAGGAAAGAAAAACAGAAAAAAGAATGAACAAAGGAAATAAAAAAGAAGAAAGAAAGAAGGAAAGAATTAAACAAGAAAGAGGGAAAGACTGAAAGAGAGAAGGTAAAAGGAAGAAGGCAAGAAAGAAGGAAGGCAGGAAAAGAAGAAGAAAAAAGAAATAAAAAAGGAAAAAGAAAGAAGGGAGCAAGAAAGAAAGAAAAGGGCAGAAGGCAGGAAAGAACAAAACAAAAAAGAGGGAAAGATTGAAAGAGAGAAGATAAGAGGAAAAGGCAAGGAAGAAGAAAAGAAGGAAGGCAGGAAAAGAAGAACAAAGAAGAAAAGAATGAAAGAGAGAAGTTAAGAGGAATACAGCAGGAAAGAAGGAAGTGAAGAAAGAAAAGCAAAAGAAAGAAAGAAGGAAAAAAGAAAGAAAGTGTTGCAAAGATAGATAGAGCACAGTGATTAGCTTATATTCAGAGGTCTTGTGAGCTGATGTGAAATAGTAGTAGTCAGATCCCACCGCCACTGGGCCACTAATCAACAAGAATTCATAACCTATCCTGAAAGGAGCGCCTCGGTGCATAATGTACACAAATCTATTTTTAAAGTAATGGTTTTGTGCAAAAAAAAGGGTTCATAGGCAGTCTTTGATGAATTTCAAACTCTGTGGTTTATTTCAAAAACCTTTTCAAATTGCTAGATCCACACAATATAGTAACAAATCTATCAGCCAACGCGTTTCGTCCACACTTGGACATCATCAGGGCTCTAAATTATGTATTGATAATCTGCTCCGAATTTCCTGTTCCATCCATCCCATTAATGAGGAAGTTTTTTGACCAGTAGCGCGTTCAAATCCAGCGCGCCTTCTCTCCCGGCTGGTTTGATAAATCCCGCCAACATGGATTCGGAGCAGATTATCAATACATAATTTGGAGCACTGATAATGTCCAAGTGTGGACGAAACGCGTTGGCTGATTGATTTGTTACTATATTGTTACTAGATTGTGTGGATCTAACAATTTGAAAAGGTTATTGAAATAAACCAGAGTTTGAAATTCATCAAAGACTGCCTATGAACCCTTTTTTTTGCACGAAACCATTACTTGAATAATAGATTTGTGAACATTGTGAACCGAGGCGCTCCTTTCAGGATAGGTTATAATTTACAAAAGCATCAGCAGCAGATGGGATCAGATAAAGCTGGAATGTGCTCTGTAGTCACATCAATAGCATCCTGCTATCTCATTAGGCTCTAAACACAAAGACCACACTAATTTAATTATAAACTAAAAACAAAAACACTGCCACTGAAGGGAACTACATTGTATGCAGATGTGCTCCTTGTGAAAGCAAAATGCAGTCACTCAAACTGAAGTTAGCCAGTGGCTTAAGTAGGCTGACACATTGCTGCAAGCTTTCTGCTCTAGTGGGCGGAAGCAAAATGTGAATGTCACAACAATAGCCCAATGGATGAAGAGAGGTGGCTGAAGGCCGCTTTAAGTAACTATATTATACATATAATTTTAGTAAAATCATAAGGTCTTGGCTAATGTCAGACCTAAGAAAGCAAGCTTCATATTAGATCATACTCAGGGATGCTGCCAACTACACCTCAGAGGTCCTATTCCCGCCTGGTGTATCTAAATATATCCCAAATACCACAAAAAACAAGTCCTAGTAGGCAACCTGAATTTTTTTTATCAGTGACAAATATCATAACTTCTTATTATGCTCCATTAAAATGTACCTGCTTTTTATTTACTAAGGGCATACAATCCTGGACCAATACACTATGCTTGTTCTCCTTAATTTCAAACAACCAAAAATTACTTATAGGAAAATGCTTTCTATTGCAGGTTACTATAACCAGGAATATGAGCTACTGATCTCCCTGCATGTAAGTGAGTTGGGATTCAATATCCATATCTTCACCACATTGTTTCATATCCTGAATACCCAACATACTTCTACCCTGACGAGTGATGTTAAGAGTGATACCATGCCTACCATCTCAACAACCCTAGCTGACCATCCTCCACTCCTTGTATGACACCATGATCATTCACAAAAACCATCAGGAATATAATAAGGTAGCATAATGCCAGCATAAATCAAGAAAGTCGGGGGCATAACCTGTGACTACCTGTTATGATATCAAAAAGATCATCACTTATGTCCTTAGTGGTTTACTGATTGCTGCATGATGTCCTTTCATGTATTGTGCTTACCAGAGTAAAATGGAAAACCCAATAAAACTTGCTTTACAAAATAAATACATAAGGTAATGCCTTGTAACCTCCACTGTGATCAAGAACAACATGAGCGAAAATGTTTTGAAAGAGCAGTATACAGAAACACTAACACTACTTATGCAAAGATAGGTTCAACAGCATCCCAAACCCCTGTTGGAAAAGCTATGAATTTAACATTAGCTTAGCAGAAAGTTACTCCCCAAACATTCACAGAACACCAAAACAGTTCTGTAATTCAGGCCCAAATCCAGATATTAAAAATATGGAGGATATGAACATCCAGGCAAAACTACATCAACATGAATTAGCACCTGAGTGGGTGATCGGATGGGGCATCATTCCTCCAGCAGGGCTGCAACATTTTGAATGCAGGGATTGGGGATAAATTGCAAGATGTGTCCCATGAAAACATGCCCAGAGCCCACAGTAATCAGTCTTATTGAGGACAACTGTGGGAATGGTTTTCTCAAAGCTGTACTTTTTCCAAAGCGGAGAGTATAAATTAACAGATATTAGAAGCCTTGGTAGACAGCGGCCACCTCCCAACCGCTATGGTCCCTGAACTGGTTATTGGCCCAACTACACAAATGATTCCCCATATGTGTATACATGGAGACACTCAAACTTGTCCCACTACTTGTGTCACCTTGTCAATAGGAGAAATCAGCATCTTCCTCCCAATTGTCCTAAGACCATAGTGTTAGGTACAGACATTACCCAATTTTTAGAATTGTTTTTCCACATTTGCTTACCCTGGTTGGTTACCCACATTTGTCTACCCCACAAACATGGAGGCAAGGGGGCCAAAAGAGAAGAAAAGCTGGGGACAGACCAGGAGAGAAAAAAGAGCTAGGGTTTTTTGTATCTCATATAGAACCAAACAGGGAAGACTGGAATATAGGGGATCGAGCTTTCTTCAGAGAAGAACAATATGAGGACCTGACCTTAACTTATGTTCTATAGAGGGCCATAAAAAAGGAGGATACACTGCCCCTTCCTCCTTGTCCTTATTTCTAGTGGGATAAGGATAATTTATTGAGTGGTACCATAAGAGAATGGCTCCCCAGTGCAACAGGTTTTGATTTCTATGCCCTTTAGGTAAACAGTCTTACAAATGGCTAATAGTCACAATACAGGGTGTCATTGAGAACCAAAACACTAAACAGGCAACACTGCAGTGTTTTTATTAACCAATGATATATGATGAAACAACATGGCATTGCAAATAGTGCCCAGAATGTCAGCTGGGGAATTCAGGATATTGTCCTTAAGACCTGCTGCAATCATTACTCGGGTTCACAAAGGTAGGTATAAAGAGTCGAGATGGATTTGATAGCACCCCCGAAACCCTCTGGAAGGAAACAAAAATATATGTTGGTTCTAGAAGTCTATGCCATCCATTACTGAGAGACTTTCTGTTTAAGGGCTACTTCAGCTGCCCACACGTGTGACGTTCCTATTCCCTATTTTTCCAGACTAAGGCTGCCTGAAGATACCCTGACAGATGAGCGGACCAGCTTTGGACCCAGTACCTTGTTCCCTTCACAACAACAAACCATTAATGAGGATTGGGATTCCCATATACTCAGCTGATGCTATACGCATCCCTGGTCTTTCTACCCTCTGGAACAAACCCAAAATGTGCCACTGAGAGGGCAGACACAAGAGCCAACATGGTTCCTAGGCTGCGCTTCCCTAGGACAGAATAGAGGAACACCTGCGAACAGGGATTTTTCTGAGACACAATGTATTTCCCTTCATGGAGGCTTCACAGGGGTGGGGACAGGGGAAGCCCAGGGTCAGTCCTCGAGGAGAGGAGGTGACAGGGCAGAGTCAACCCGATCCTCAACTAGTCACACTCTGGAAACCAATGGAGGAACAGAGGTGGGGTTTCCTATTACAATAAAAGCAGTATCCCTCCCAAGGAGGCACTCTCATTCAATCTCCTTTATAGGCAAGTAGGCCATCAAGGGATAAGCGAAGATAGGTGAAGAAAAGGAGTAAAGTAAGCTGTGGAGGTCAAGGGTCACATACTGGATTTCAGGGGCCAAATGTACGAAGCACTAGTCGCAAAATACTGATCGCAATCTGCCCTCTGTAGTTTTGTGACAGTTGTATTATGGAACCATGCATGCAATTACCACGCATGCCTTTACAAGAGCGTCAATACAATGCATGCGTCATTACCATGCATGCATTTACAACGCATATGCCTTTCCCACGAAAAATTCTGTTTTAAAGGCATGGTTAGTAAAGGCATATGCTTAGTAAACATTTAATAGGTAAGTGAAAATTCGTCAAACGACACCAAAGATATCGACAAGTCAAAAAACGCTTTTTCTATCGAAAGATGGTCTTAACTATTATTTCCTACTGGCAACTGCATATATGTATATCAATATCTTTGGTGTCGTTTGACAAATCTTCACAAACGTTTCCAAAGAAAGTGTCATAGTGAGTCTTGTTGTGCATGGGAAGTTTCAGGGTGATCTGTCAAGCGAGATTCGAGAAAAAGAGGGGTTGAAAAAAATATGATTTCCCATGTTAATTCCCATAGGAGCTTTGAACATGACTACAGCCTGAACCGCTGGACGGAAAACACCAAATTCGGCAGGAAGGTAGATTTTAGTTTGCAGATCATGCTTTCAGTTATTTGGTGTAAATCCGGTCAGTAGTTGTTGAGAAACGTAAGGGAAAGCAAATAAGGATATAAGCACAGATCTCAAGGTGAGATCTGATTGGCTGTCAGCACTTCAACCAGAAAGTGCTGGCAGCCATCTTGGGACCAATATACATGACACACCCCACTGAAATGCATTGTAGTGAATGGCAGGTTTTGAAGGTCACAAAAGGGACAACGTATAAAGGGTGTAAACAGATTTTAGTTACAATATAAATCATTTGTTGATGGTACCATACAAATGGTATGAATTGTGGTTTGTTCCATACATAATAACCCTCCCGATTCAGGCAGGAAACTACTGATTTCAAGGCTAGTCTCCCCCAGATTCCTGCCTTCAAAAACCCGATTGATTCCTCGGCGGGCTTCAGACTGCAGGGACTGGTCTTGTGTGACTAGAATTATGCGCTGCCAGTAGTAACCTCCTCCTGCAGGCCAGTGCACCACATTTTTGTCACGCTGTCTCTTCCTGCCATAGTGATTTCTTTGTGCTCTTGACTGGTAAGGGAAAATGGAATATTTGCATTTCTGTTATGCAGAAATGCAAATATACGTTTGTATTTTGCAAATGTGCAGCAGATTTTTTAAAATCTCCCACTTTCCTTTTCCAAAATGTTGGCATTTATGTTGTTCTAAAGTGATTTTACCCTGTGAAAAAGCCATCTGCTGGGATTTCATGTATCATGTTTGAGACAAAACTGTTTTCTCATGATTTTCCCATGGAGGTTATGGAAGGTGCTGCAGAAGCTGAAATTAGAGCATATTTTCTGTAAATTCACACTATCTTTCTCAGCCATATGAGAATGAAGTCTGACATTCTCAGTAAAACGTGTACTTCCAACAGGAGCAGCCTGCCAGTTGATTCCCTTTTGTTCTATTACAGCCTCCTAGAGTGTTCTAAAGAACAACTAGAGCGCTAACAGTCTTACTTATGACAAACATATGGCACACTGAATGCCATCTTGATTGAATCAAACTGGTAAAACTTAAAACATTTAATTTAACAAGGAACACATTGAGGGGGTTCATTTTGTCATAGAAATTATTATGTGCTGTTGTTAGAAAAATAAGGACACATTTTAAGTGAGTTCTCAAATAACTTCCTCTTCTATTTCATTAAAACATCCTGACAAGCAGACTGAAACATGCACTTTCAACACCACCTACTGACACACTTACATGTGTGACAACCTTTACCCCGACCTCCAATAAGATAGAGAAAATCATCAGAAAACATTGGGCGATCCTTAAAACAGGAACCTTAGAGGCTGGACCGACCCCTCTTTTTGCGTACAAACTAACACAAAATCTTAAGGACCTTCTTGTGCACACACGTCCACCTGTCCCTAAAAAAACCCAGACTACCCTGTGGGGCCTTCCACGAGTAGAGGGACATTACTCGTGCGGATCATGCACTTTATGTCCTTTCACAGAAACCACGAAGAGTATAGACCTGGGCCTTCAAAAACTATGGTAGCAAAGACGACACACTAACTGTAACACCAAAAAGTGTGTTTACTTGATTACATGCCCATGTCATCTCCACTATGTAGGGATGACCACAAGACCTGTAAAGACACGAATTAGTGAACACCGCAGCATGATACACTGCAAAAAAAACAACACCAAGATGTGTTTGCATTTTCTAGAGTTCAACCATACACCCGATAGTCTACATTGGACCATCATAGAAACCAATCACAGTTGGACAGTGAGCACCCTCTTTGCACATGAACAACGGTGGGTGTTTCGATTGAGGTCACATACCCAGGTCTTAACGACGACATACCATGGGCCAAGTTTATCACGTAGCCTCACCCTTTTCCCCTTCTGGCCCATTGGAATGCTGGCTCCTGCATTTCCACCTCCTCACTCTATTTTGCATGAGGTGGTTTATGTACAACAAGAACATTGACACTCGTTCTTGAGACCCCACGGAGTTTCTATCTTTCCACCATCACTATCCTGCAGAGTGGTAATACATAATGTATTTTATATTTCCGCCCACTATACAGCAGCCTTTCCAATATGGCCGCGAGCACGAACGATGACAGCCCACTGTGGTTTTGTTATTCTTCCACTAACATCATGGCGGGGTCATCATCAATTTTCCACTACCCCTCTTGCTCTCCTCCCGTTTTGAAAACCGGCTTCTCCCGCCGTTTTTTACCGGCAGAGACCCCATGTAAAGCATGATTTATTTTATCTTATATTAACATCGGCTATATATTAGCCTTTCCAAGATGGCTGCGAGCAATAGCAGTGACGGCCCACTGTCACGTCACTTCCGCCGTCCGCCTCAAGGCGGGGACATCATCAGTTTCCATTACCCCCTCCCCTTTTTAAACCGACACCTCTAGCCGCACTTTCTCCGGCGGTAAGCAGACGAGGGCAGGTATGAATACCATAATGCAGAAGGTCAATGTGAGTACAATAACCCTTACTCCCTATCACCACTACCTACGAGTGAGACGCTGTCTCTCTGATTACGGAAGAGATTTGGTCCCTCTCTCTGCCATACTTTTTCATTTTGCTTCCTTCACCTAGTTAACTTTTGAGACGCCTGCTTCGCCCGTTAAGGCATCCCCGTGTACTGTTTGGGGTAAGCACTGAGCTTTTATGACTGCCCTCCTGTATGAACCACGACACCCTTAACCTCCCGGGTTGCCATGGTGATTTCTCAGCAATACATTGCCATAACGCTTGAATGTAATACTTGAAAGCATTATCATGCCATGCCGTCGTATTCAACTGCTATATTTCAATTTGTGTATAGTTTTTCTTTTTTTATCTTACTACTTAGGTTCTTAATCATATATGAATCATGTTAAATCTTCCCACTCACCACCACTTCCTCACCACATGTCCTTTTATTCATTTCTATAGGTTGGATTAATACGTAGGAGTGGTTCTAAACGACTGTTCCCAGACAACAACGACCACTCACCTGACGCAGTGTATTATTTCTTCTGACCCCTGTTTGATTTTAATTCTGCACTTGTCACATTTTTTTTGGTCCTGATGAAATGCCAAGGATCCAGTAGGGACCAATAGGGCGTGAAACATGTCGACCCCATGACCTTTATAACCACTCACCCTCTGAAAATTGAACCGACCCTCCTCACTGGAGTAAGGGTATCAGAGTTCTTTTTCCTGCTTTTAATCATACCGAACGGATCCAAGAATAAATATTAGGGGTACTGTTATGTTATTTTTAATTCACTTGCACACTTCCCACACACCCGCACTCACCACTACGGCGTTCCTCTTAAAGAATCTCCACTAAAGAGCCCTCTTGCGGGGCTCATGGGGTACTGCAGCGCCAACCCCACGAGGAGCTAAACGCCCTATGATGAAGCATGACACCTTAACGGGTGTGTGAGGGCAACTCTTCTAATTCGAGGAATTTCCCAGCCACATACATTCCTTTTCATCCAACCTAATAGTCATCTGTTTAGATGGATCACTACCAACTTTTTTTCTTTACCTACACTCTCCGCTGCCTATTAGGCAAGCATTCCTTTATAGGAACAGTTACCCTCCAGTGATAACACTCACTGGGCCCAGCCAGCTAATGTGTCGGGGTCGATGGGGTAGGCCGTGTACTTGGCCGTGACTGCCATCTCTAGGATTTTACAAAGGGGGGCCTGTCAAGTCGAGCATATTGTCTTGACAGGCTTTCCAAGACCTGTCAATCTCTTTCTTGGGGTCATGGAGGAGCGTTTGAGGAAGGTTGCTAGATTGAGATCCAATTCTGGGGTTTGTGTCACTTTATCCATGATGTTTGGACGGGGGCACTCGGAGTGCAACCAGTGCGCACCTCCTTGTCATGTCCTTTGCGGATTCAGTCATGGAAGTAGTCCATTACAGGGGGAAGGAGAGCCCAGTCCGATGAGTGACGGTGAATAATGGAGTCTGGGTCGAAGTCCAGGGGAGTCGGGGGGGGGGGTTGGGTGAAGGTAGAAGGGCGTGAGTAGTCACACTGGGGCTTCTTCTGTTGCTTCTGTGTCTGTGGAGGGGAAGAGTTGTTGGTGGCTGAGGGAGGGGAAGAGGACTGGTCTGAGTCCACGTCTTGGGAAGTAGGCATGGGGGGCACATCCTCTGTTAAATGGGTGTGCGCTCAGAGCTAAAGGACTGGGAGATGAGGGTCATATCAGCAATGTGGGGCCTGTCACCTGAGAGGGGCTGCTATCCGCCTGGGATGGGCCCGAAGGCGGGGCTGGATTGAGTGCATGCCGCTGCAGACGGCGTGTAAAGGGTTGGAGGACAGCTGCCAGGACTCGATTGACAGACTGTGTGACTGAGGCAACCAAAGTCGCTACAAGGTTTTCCTCAAAGAGGAGTTGCTCTTCCTTCATGTCTGGATCACTGGCCTCATCACTGAAATATCAGTGCTCTGCCATTTGTCCTGTAATGTACCAATACCAATGCTGAAATGCTGGGCACAGGTAGCAGAAGGGGGGGCAGCCCCGAGTATGTAGAGCCGCAAGGATGCAAATAGCAGTGATTGGAAGATAAGCCCTTCAGGCGAAGCTGTATACAGTGTTTACACTTGCCACACAGACGTAGGAGAAGCGTAAGGCAGTGCCCCTCTGGCAGTAGGCAGCTCACGGAGATGCAGGAGCTCACTTGCGAGGCAGTGTGGCTCGCTCTACCCGATACCACCAGGGCTTCCTGCAGTGCGAGTAACGCGCGGGCGGCGAGTTAGAAAAAGGACAGAACTGTCTGAGCAGTTAAACGCCCGCTTCCCACCTCCTGAGTACCCCTCGTCAGGTGAGGGATAAGCGGCGGCGACCCAAAGGGCCTGTGCACAGTTCGGCTTTAAGTATACACACGTTGTGCAAGACTTAAAATATAGGAGCGAAAAATGGAGTACTTATCTCAGTGCGGTGCAGCAAAGAGGAGTTAAAATGACATCTTGTCATTATATCAGCAAGGGTATAGGCTGATTGGTGTATTGCTTTTGACGTTAGTAAAGGAATGTTGGGAAATGTAGCTTTTGAGAATGTTTAAATTGAATTGGCTGCTGTGAAAATATGTTAATAAACCGTGAAGAAAGAGAAAGCATAATCCGAAGCCTCCGGTCCTAACATAGAATACTGCAGTAAATGAGGAAATTAGGGAGCTTCATAACAAATAAGTCTCCCAAGATGGCCACCAGAGCAAAAAAGAGCCCAAATGTAGCACAAATATCACCCAAATGTAGCCCAAGTATAGCCCAATGACAGAAGTGTGCAAAACACTTTAATGTTTTGTTTTTTTGCAGTTTTATGTAGTGCAGACTTGACCCGAAGGTTTTGGAGTGCTTTACATTACACAAGGACACATTCATTTTGGTTTTAGGCTTGGGAAGATTAATTGATTTGCCCAGAGTCACAGGATGTCGAGTTGACGCAGAAACTCGAACCTGATTCCCCAGCTGCAAAGTCTGCAGCTCTGACAATAACACCACATCCTCTCACCTAAGTGTAAGGAAGGACAGTGGCAGAGCAACGGGCACACAGGGTTGTAATGAGGGAGCAGGGGCATGGACTTGGACAGTGGATGGCAAGGAGGAGAATAGGGGGCAGGAGCAGCAAGCTTGGGTGGGGGCAGCACAATGCCAGGCCAGGCCCTACATTCAACGTCCCCCCCACCGATGGGCCTCTTACTTAACAATAAAAAAAACCTAGAAATTCACACACAAAAAAAAGGTTGCAGGAACGTTATAGTTAGGAAATAAAATTTAAAAAACTAGAAACATTGAAAAAAACCAAAAGTTACAGGGATGTTATAGTTAGGCTCAGATTTCACTCATAAAAAAACAGTGAAATTCAGCAGTTTTAGTTACCCGAGCTAACTATAACTTATGCCCCCGCACTGCACTGCTTATGACCTCACATATTACATTACTCATGACATGGTCAGTGACCTCACTCATGACATCACTGATAACATCTCAAATGACATCACTGATAACATCATCCAGTGGTTTCTAAAAGTTTATGAGTGTTAAACATATATACTAAGGTACTGCAAAAGTTAACTAGACTTTTTGTACTACTAATGAGTGATACTATTTCTAATATAAATATCGTGGGTGGCTGTGTGACTGTGTGTATCCGTGTGTGAGTGGATGTCTGAGTGACTGTATAGGTGTGTGAGTGGCTGTATGGGTGAATAAGTGGGTTTGTGAGTATCTGTATGGGTGAATACGTGGGGGTGTGAGTAGCTGTATGGGTGAGTGAGTGGGTGTGTGAGTGGCTGTATGTGTGAGTGAGTCGGTGTGTGTGTGAGTGGCTGTATGGGTGAGTGGCTGTGTGAGTGGCCCTATGGATGAAAGAGTGAGTGTGTGAGTTTCTGTATTGGTGAGTGAGTGTCTGTATGGGTGAGTGGCTGCGTGAGTGGTTGAATGGGTCTGTGAGTGGATATGTGAGTGGTTGTATCAGTGACTAAGTCGCTGCGTGAGTGGCTGTATGGGTGAGCGACTGTGTGTAAGTGGCTGTATGGGTGACTGAGAGGCTGTTTGAGTGGGTGTTTGGTTCACTGATTGATGCTGGCATGGGTGTGTGAGTGGGTGTTTGTGTGGTTGTATGGGTGTGTGAGTGGCTCTAGTGAGAGGCTGTATGGGTAAGTGACTGGGTGTGTGAGTGCTTGTATGGGTGAATAAGTGGGTGTGCGAGTAGCTGTATGGGTGAATGAGTGGCTGTGTGAGTGACTGTATGGCTCAGTGAGTGGGTGTGTGAGTTCTTGTATGGGTTTGAGTGGGTGTATGAGTTGTTGTGTGGGTGTGAGTGGATGTGTGAGTGGTTCTGTGCATGATTTCATCAATGATGTCATTTAAGATGTCATGAGTGATGTCACTGATCATGTCATCAGTGATATAATATATGAGGCCATAAGCAGTGCATTGCGGGGCAAGTTATAATTAGCTCAGGTAACTATAACTTCTGAATTTCACTGGTTTTGTATGAGTGAAGTCTGAGTCTAACTATAACGTCCCTGTAACCTTTGGTTTTTTCAGTGAATATATAACACTTAATATTTGCCTGTACTTACCTGTAGAACCTTTAACAAATATATGCCTTTCTCATTCATGCCTGTAGAATGAAATCTGTTGTAAAGGCATATTCATGGTAAAGGCATGCATGGTTAAGGAATGTGCGTGGTAATGGCTCTGTGGTAACGGTCACGCATGGTTATGACTGCGTTTTAATGGCTGTTTCACTTTTGCGACCAGAGTGGTATTTTGCAAGCCAGCCAATGCACTATTAAATCAGTTAGCAAATACTGAATCATGGTAGGTCGTAATTCAACCTACCACATGAATAATATTGCAGTAGATCTCAAATTGCAATCCACTATTATTCACAGGGATGACAGGTGTGGTGCTCTGATGGGGTCAGGAGATCACCATGTCTGTGATAACTTTGAAATAAAGCAATCATTTTTTGTGCAAACACTGCCTGTTTTTTCTTAAAAGTAGTTTAATAAGAAGTTTAAGTAACACTTTTTAAGTAGGCAGTGGTCCATGGGAAAACTGCCTACTATTAAAAAATGTTTTTTTGTCAACATTCACAAAGGAGAAGGGATCCCTTGTGGACCCTTTCTTGTTTGCTGATGGGTTACCTCTACAATTGTCTAGTCCAACAATCTCCTACATCTATCTCAATCGGGTTTCCGCCCAGCCCACAGCATGGGGTCTGCATTTCTTGAAGTCACAGAAGAACTCAAACTTATCCTCAATAAGGTGGGACTGCTGCTTTCATCCTACTAGATTTGAGCACTGTATTTGAGTTTGTGAACCACCCAGCCCTGCTTAGAAGACCCAAGTGCTGTGGCATAACAGAGAAGGCCCTTACATGGTTTTCCTATTTTTTAGATAAATTATCTTTTCAGGTCGTCTATAAATCTTCTGTTTCCACAACCTGTTATCTAGCATATCGCTGTCTCAGGGCTCACAGGTAAACCCTATGCTTTTCTCCCCTTGGTGGACATAGTGAAGGCCTTTTTTCACAATAAGTTTGTATGCTGACGGTACAAGATGGTTGTATCTTTGTCCCCGGAGCCAGGCAATAGCCCTCCCCAACTTAGTAGCTGCTAGGAGGCCACGGCCTTCTGAATAGGGCAAAACTGCCTGAAACTAAACAGCATTAAAATAGAGATTCTTATTATTGGGAACCAGCCAAGCCTCTGGGGGCCCATATGATGGCCTGAGGCTCTCAGACATCTGCCAGCGGCAAAACAGGTGGTGACATATTTGGGAATCGAGTTGGATATTGAACTTAAGCTTGATCACCAAATCAATTAAGTGATATGCTGCTGTTTTGGCCTCCTAAGATGTCTCTGGAACATTCCTATGTTTGTCTTCATGCTTCTCCCTTTTTAATTTAAAACATTTTACCCTCAGTTAGTGGAATGTTCAAATAATCTTAAAGCCCTTCTGCCTCCAGATATACCAGTTGTTAAAGGCCCTTTCCCTCATTATAGGCCCTCGCCTCTGGCTCAGGCCTATAACTTGGATTCAGGGCCTTTAACAAGAGGTATAGCCCTCAACAGCAGGCTATAAGGCTATAATGTAGCTCAGTCCGGTCTAGCTTTTACAATGGCTTCTATGTCTAGTTCTGGGCACTTGTGGGCAGTCTCATCATAAAAGGAAGGGAAGCACATCAGTGAAGGCCATCAGACTGGCGGTAACTCCCTTCAGACCTCTGCAATGAGAGGAGCACACAGGGCTCGAGTCGGGGGACACGCGGGTGGACGGCGTCCACCCACACTTTTCACAGTGTCTTCCGCCCTATACATCACCTGCTCAAATAAGGTTGGAGTTTGGTCTTCTACAACAAGTCTTAGCCAGATATGGCACTTACATTATTTGCTGGCATAAGCTCAGAAGTGCCACTATAAATATGCTAAGTTACTTGCTGTGGCACGACATACAGCACAGGGAGCCCTCCCAAGCTAGAAGCTACCTTCAGTTTGCCCTGGAATCTACCAAACTCACGGGGCTTTGGGATGCGCAACTCGGATATCTGAACTTCAAAAAACTAGTCTGGAAAAACATTAAACAAATTTCCTTGGTGGAGTACAAGGCAAGCTTCTCAAACAGATCACATGCCTGGATGACCCTTAACTCCTACAAATCACTTGCCCCACAATCATTCTTTAATCAGGGTTATCCTAAGGCCATAAAAATGAACTTTTTAAGGCACAGACTGGGGATCTTTCCGTGTGCTCAGTATCTTCCACCATGGCTGAGGACAACAGCACAAGACACGTGCAGGCTGTGTAACATTAAGAATGGCGACATTCTACACCTAATTTGCTTATACAAGGAACTGCACCAAGCACGGCAACAGCTTCTAAAAGAACCTCTCAAACAGAAAGGCATCCGCACCAGGAGGCAAGCAGTGCTGGCCTGCTTAAACCCTGAAAACACCCAGCTGAACTGCAGACTGGTGAAATTTCTTATGTTGGCTGAACAAAAAATGCCTAAAATACCAAAATATGCTCCACAAAGCATTGCTGCCGTAGGCTGTCCAGCAGACGGAAAGAGGCCCTAGCCGGATCACACTAAGGATAGTCTACCAGTAGCACAGGGATAATCCTTGCAATAAATCGAGACAATATGAACAACAGACTTAACACGATTTGACAAATGGTCAAGCATGGCTGGAGCAAAAAATCGCAGCCTGTACCTCAGCATCCAGCGAGCTAATGACATTCACTTATAGCTATAACTAACTTTGACTTTAAACTGTAAAGAATTATCTACCCTGGGTTTTAACTGCTTTTAGCCGAAGATTTTTATTTGATAATTACAAAACCCCCCCCAAAAAAAGGGGGCAGCTATGGTGGATGAAATCATACTGAACGTCTGTTTAAAAATGTAATTGTTTTTATCCGAAGATTTTCCAAATCAAATTACAAAAAACCAAAAAAGGCAGCTATGGTAGATAAATTCAAACTGAATGTCTGTTTAAAATCTTTTATTCTTTTAAGTGTCAATATTGCAATGGTTTTAGTTAACTATGCAAAAATAAAGAAACTTAAAGAAACTTAACACTCTTTTCACAGGGTGGACGCCGTCCACCCTGCCAAGAAGTTGAGCCCCACTCTAAAATATGCTGCACTCGTCCCGGTGTAAGTTTGAGACACCGGGATTCATTCAGCAGCGCCTGCTCGTTATCTGCTTTCCTTCCGAGCAGCAACGGGCAGACGGGGAGGGGGGTTTTGTCATTTGCGACTCCGGCTGGGCCATAACAAAGGTCGAACTTAAGGACCCATTTGGCCTTCTTTGTCCGAGTATCCAGGCTGGGGGCTGCCTGTAGCCTATGTAAATGAAGAGCAAGGGAAACAGAGCAAGGGAAACAAAAGCAGCAGCTTGTTAACACTTCAAAGGTGCATAAAAGAGGCGCGATTTTCACTTTGTTCAGACACCTATACATAATAGATATTCATGCACTGTAAGAATGTCAGATGTGTTACTCTGTCCCAGTGAAAAATAACAATTTAAATACCAGTATTTTATATTTGTTTTACAGCGCTATTCATCCCAATGTAGGGTGCCAGATCACTTTACAGCAAACATACATATTATATTGTCAATAAATCACACACGTTTGTAAATCATTGTGCAGGATGTGTTACATAAGACACTGAGGGTTACTGGGTGTAGGAGTCACATATCATCCTTCATAGCGCACTGTGCTATACTAGAAGGATTACAATGCAACTGCATGTAATAAAAGGATCTCTGTGTTCAAACCAGTCACCTACTTACCTATCTACATATAATAAAATCTGCCATCTGCATGTTACATGATGTGCTTTGCAGGAGGCGCATTAACCCTGTATGCTACTTTAAGTCAAAACTAGGACTAGACAAAAACAGATCTTTCCATCAAATGAGTTAACCACCAGGCAGCTAAAGCAATCACATCTACATGGAAATGTGCTGCACATGGAATATTACGCCTGGTGGGGTAGGCCGGCAGCAGAGTTAGTTTGTCAATCCTTGGGTAAAGGAAACTGTCATGCGCTGTGATGTCGCTTCCTATGATGTCACTTCCTGTGATGTCACTTCCTGCAATGCCACGCGCCATGATGTCACTTCCTGTGATACTACCTAACTTGGAGAGTCCCCCGCTTCTTTTTTTAGGACTTGTGCCCTGGGAACACACTTGCAGAAAAAATAAAGAATGAAAATAGTAATATTCCTATGTTGGCACTATAACAAGTGCCTTTCACTTGGCCATTGCCTCATCAATACCTTGTGCTCGGATAGTGCAGGGGGAGCACTTTGCAGCGACCATTACAGGTTTATAATGGTGCCCTGAACAGCACCCAGGTATGTCCTCGTGTAAATGGCGTCATTTAATGGGCTTTTGAAACCAAGGCAAGGGTTCCCCGGAATCCAGAATGATTTCTTGGTTTTCTGAAAAGTTTCAGCACACGTTCTGATTGTCACTCCCTTTAATTTTCGCTGTCGTTCTCTTTATTTTGGCAGCACTGGCTGTGCTTGTCCCTCAGGACGCCGTGTCTCTTTCTAGCTCTCTAAGCGGAGAATATCTCGTGCCAGCGCTGCTTAGATGGACGCGATAATGAGCAGCGGGCTGCTGGGGCTGAATGCTGATTGGAATGTGGCAAGGTTCCGGTGTTGTGTAATATCTGGTATCCCCATCGTATCGTGTATCCCCTGCTCTTCGGCACTTTTCGGAAACGAAACTCAGCCCGGGCAGGTTCAGACAGAAGCAGCTGATCACTGCTCGGGCTGAGTTAGGGGATACACGATTCACCAGGATGCCAAACTCCGCTCTGGCGATAAAATTAATCACCTGAAACTTTTGCACGAAGAGAGACCGACAGAAAGCGCAATAGATAAGAGAATGAATCGTAATGGAAATAGCAATTAAGTTAATAAATATTGTGAAAGCAAAGAAACTATTGCTGAAGCATATCGAATCGTAACGAAATAACATGAGGGGAAGAGAATAGAAACAACGGCAGGGGTTCAAATAAGGGGAAAAATAATATCAAAACGTGCGAAAGATTAAAGGGTAAAGGTAAAAAAAAGGCAATAAAAAAAGCAAAGTATTAAAATGGGGAAATAAAGTGTTTTGATTTTCATATAATGAATATGTTACAAGGTGTTAATGACAAACAAATAACTTGCACAGTAAGTTGAATAACAGTGCATGTTTAGTTTAACTCATACAACATACTTGGCATTTTACCAGCTGCCCTATAATTTTGTGTCCATGCTAATTAAACAAGCATTGGCAGCGCAATCGGTCTCATACTTTTGTGAAAGTTAGAGCTATTGGCGTTGTAAATGACAATGTTTTTTACTTATTTTTTAGGTCGAGCCTGGGCAGCGCATGCGCTACTTTGTGGCATGATGTATAGGAGTATGGAATAGAAGCCCCGCCCACTCTCCTCCCATATTTGGCATTGGCTTGTGTCATTGTCCTTCGTAAATGCTGGCTTCTGATTCGTTAATGGGCTTGTTAGTCCCTCCTTAGTACCGCCTTGTCTTCATTTGTAACCTCCCACGAGGACTGGCCCTTTTACTTCAGTTGTAACACGGTACGATTTTTTTAGTCTGTAAGCACTATTTTCTTTAATGAGTTTCTCCTACTGCAGGCACAACATGCTTTCCTGCAACATTCAGTGCGCCATGCGTGCTTTCACTTTCCGAGCAGCCCGGGATAATGGCGGCCGCTTCTTTGAACAGGTCTCGCATTTGCAAGAGTTTGAGCTATTGGCATTGTAAATGACGATGCCTTTTATTTATGTGTTAATTAGCAAAACAGATAAATAAAAGTCATTGTCATTTACAATGCCAATAGCTTCAACTCTCGCAAATGCGACACCTATTGCATTGCAAATGCTTGTCATACATGGCTCCTGGTGCACACTGGTGGCGCACATTCTGATGTTCGTTTCTCACATTGCTGGTTTTTGTACGCAGATACTGGTGCAAGCATTCTGGGACTAATTCCCTTACTGCCTTTGTTCGTACACGGACCCTGGTGCACGCTGGTGGCTCACAGCATACATTCTGGTGCTGGCTTCCTACGTGGCATCTTTTTGTACAGGAATTCTGATTCACGCTCATGTCACTCACTGCACAGCACACTCTAATGCTGGTTTTCCACATAGCAGGGCAGGTTTTCCTACACAAATCCTGGTGCGCGCTTGTGTCACATGCTGCACAGCACACTCTAATGCTACTTTTCCACATGTCTGGTTTTTATGCACAGATTCTGGTGCACGCTTATGTCTCATGCTGCACAGTACACACTAATGCTGGTTTTCCACAGGGGTATTTTTCATGCACTTATCCTGGTGCACGCTCGTGTCTCACGTGGCACTGCACACATTTTGATGCTGGTTTTCATACACGGATCCTGGTGCACGCTTGTGTCTCACGCTTCACAGCACATTCTAATGCTGGTTTCCCACATGGCTGGCTTTCGCGCACAGATCCTGGTGCACGCTCGTGTCTCACGTTGCACAGCACACACTAATGCTGGTTTTTCACAGGGCTGGTTTTAATGCACGGGTCCTGGTGAACGCTCATGTCTCGCGCTGCACAACAAACTCTAATGCTAGTTTCCCACATGGCTGGTTATGCACACGGATACTGCCTCACGCTGCACAGCACACTCTAATGCTGGTTTCCCACACAGCTGGTTTTCGCGCACGGATCCTGGTGCACTCTCATGTCTCACGCTGCAAAGCACACACTAATGATAGTTTTCATACATGGACCCTGGTGCACGCTCGTGTCTCACGAGGCAAAGCACACTCTAATGCTGGTTTTCCATCATGCTGTTTTTAAGGCACAGGTCCTTGTGCACACTTGTGTCTCACGGTGCACAGCACACTTAAATGCTGGTTTCCCACATGGCTGGTTTTCACGCACGGAACCTGGTGCACGCTTATGCCTCACGCTGCACAGCACAATCTAACGCTGGTTTTCAAATGAGTTTCTCCTACTGCAGGCAGAACAGGCTTTCCTGCAACATTCAGCGAGCCATGCACGCTTTCACTTTCCAAGCAGCCCAGGACAATGGCGGCTGCTTCTTTGCAAGGAAATAGGTCTCGTATTTACAAGAGTTTGAGCTATTAGCATTGTAAATGACAATGTTTTTTATTTATGTGTTAATTACAAAACAGATAAATAAAAGGCATTGTCATTTACAATGCAGATAGCTTAAACTCTCGCAAATGCGAGACCTATTGCATTGCAAATGCTTGTTTTTGTTTGCAGTGGAGTGATCAGTTAGAAAACGAGAGTTAAAGCTATTGGCGTTGTAAATGTAAATATTTATGTGTTATAGAGTAGAGTCGGTGTATGTGGCGTGCAGTGGAATTATGTGGCTACCATCCAGATAATGTGAGCATTTAAGAAGCAGAAGTGCAGTTAGGATGGATGGGTTGGTGGAATGATAGCTATTTGTATGAATGCTTGAATGGATGGATAGCTGTATGAGTACATGCATGGATGTCTGGGGGATCAGTTGAATGAAAAGATGGTAGGTGATGCATGGGTAGGAAAGTTACAGATGGTTGGTATGGAAAGAAAAAGATGGATACATAGGGAAAATATTTATAAAAAGGAAATTTTAGTACTTTATTGGACCTTTGGTCAAGACTGGATGATATATCAGGCTACATGGTGGCCCAGATCTCAATAAACATAAAATCCCATTTACAATTCAGAAGTTGGTGTTGGTTTTGTGCCCTTACCCCGAAACTATGCTTCGTTGTCAGCTGCTTGGATGCCTGCCTAATCTGCAGTCTTCCAACACAGTATTACACTTGGACGCTGGTTTAACCCATTCAAATCTTAAATGCTGTGTCCCATCAAACCTTACAGGAGACATTTACTAATTATGGCTGATGAAGGAAAAGTCTGATGACTGGTCCCATTTATAGCACTTGCATGTGGTGTTCTGCACGTTGCAAGGACATGTTGACAATGCCCTGCTGGCAAACACAATTATGCCACTCTGTGGCATTGAGACTGCCAAATATAGGCCTATTTGTAAACTCTCTGGTGCATGTGATGCACACAAAAGGCATGCTACATGTTTCCGGAGCCTTGCAACTTGTAACCGTGTGAGGGTAAGGAAGGGATGGCATGACTGGCACAGCAGGGGCAGCATTACCGTCTTTTTGTTCTGAGGACTGCAACATTTCCGAGTGAGCCTTCACAGCAGCATCTTCCCAGTATCTCTGTTGCTTACTCGATTGGAAGACCAAACAAAAGATATCACATTCTGGGGCCGTATTACAGATGACTGCGCCAGCGCTAATTGTCACTGTGTGCCAGATTATGTGCCCAACGGCATTACAGAGGATTAGTCTGTAATGCGCCTTGATGTTGGCGCAGACTTTGAACTCTGTGTTTATATGCGTTTGCGTCTGTGCGCATATTGTATTAGCGCACAGACGCAAACGCACATAAACACAGACATACTCTGGCGCACAGCGACAATTAGCGCTGGCGCACTCATCTGTAGTACGGCCCCAAAATGTTTAATGTACTGCTTTAGTTGATGGGCTAGGTGAAACTCCTTATTCTCTCACCAAACACCTGACCCATACATTCACTGAAGCACTACGAAGAAGAAATAAGGCTGCACTGCGCTCTGAAAAAACAGTAGCGTAACCTCACAAATCAGAAGTATAACTATACCCAAAGCACGCTCCAGAAACATTTTGTATGCCTTGCAAAGATGCAGATAACAGTTTCAGGTGTTCAGCATGTATTGTATTAAAAAGCACTCCTGCCGAACTTGTGATGCTGTACCTGCCCAGACAGCCCATCACCCCTGCCCTACCTGAACAAATGGAGCTCCAAGGCCATGCGCGTTGCCTGTTCCAGCTTCGCCAGGCCCAGTTTCACCTGCTGCTGCAGCAGCGTGGACCCCATGGGCTCATTGCTGCCTTCCACGGCCTCCAGCAGCTCAGCCAGCAGCGTAGGCAGAAGGAACCCATACATTGTCACCCTATGGGCGCCATATGAGTTAAGGTACTATCAACGCTGAAGGTAATCAGCTTAGGATGTGCCATCTTGGTTAAGGGATCGCAAACTGCGTAATCGTGGTTGAGGGCTCGCGAACCTAATACAGCGGCAGTAACACAAAACAAGTACTAGCGAAAGAAGCAAGACGGCTCTTAGCAGAGGCACTGTCACACGGAGGGCAGACTTCATGCATTTAAGTTCACAGCATCCAGGCGAGCCACCACTATTTTATTCTCACCACTGACTGATGAGAGAAATGGGGGGTTGTGGGCTGGGAATGAGAGAAATGCAGGGGTCGGCGGCTGTACATACGAGCTGGGGTTTACATTTGTTGCACAGTGATAAAGCATGGCGTGCCGCGCTGCAACAATAAGAAAAAATAGTTCTCCCCAACAACAGATGAAGAATGCAAGCGGAAAGAAACTGTATTTGGGCGGTGCTCCTCTGCGAAAAACTGAAGTGAGGTATCGCAGCATGAACCACTTAGGAGGCAGCAAAGAAGAGCGACACTGGACTGAACCAATGGTAAGCAGCAGGCAGGAGCAAACTCCTTTATCAATATAACAAGTCTTCCAGACAGCACATGCCTAAGCTCAACCTAAAAAGGAATACAACTATGTATTTTTTTTTCCTTTTGACATATACACCTAAAACAAGAAGCACACAAAGCAGTCCTTTAAAAATATGCATTTCTTCTATGATTGCAAGAAATTGGATTCATATTTGGGGTGGACAACTATACATCTCAAGGAATAATCACAACTCGAGACAGCGTGGACCTTCAAAGTCACTAATTAACCTGAGCTCCACCCGCTGATAGGAATGGTGAAGATAAGACAGGCTTAATTTAGGGCAATGTGTGACTTATTTATCCACTGTCAGAACAGTAATAAAGTAAAAAACACCAAGCAATAAAAATCCCAAACCGAATTATAAAAATAGAGTAAAATGTAATAAGCAAAATGACACCAAAACAAGAATAATCCATTAAGGGATACAACAGATATGAATTTTAAAGATTAAAGTGATAATAGCACTGAAAAGGATTACACACCATCGATAGTCAATGGCCACAGTAGAGTTTTTCCTTGGGACTCAGTCTCTGAAATTGAAGTCAAAATCCTTCTGTGGGTCAAGCTGCCAGGCTGTATCCGACAGTGAGTTCCATGAGGCCGGGTACCTTATCGATCAGGACCCACTGATTTGCTGCTGCGGCGAAGCTCCAAGTGGGAGAAACCACTTTCTTCAAACCAGCATGGCTATGCCATGGGTGGATAGAATGGGTTTGTGTGTTCCGTTTCTCCTGAAAACTGGAAATCCAAAACCTTGTAAGTCCCAACTTTTCAGAAGTGGTATGACAAGTGCAGTTAGACTAAGCTCAGGTTTCCAGTACCTGAGAAACAACAGTTGGGAGTCAAGACTCACTCCAGGAGAGGCCATCAGCAGGTTCCAAGTCAGGTCCAGTTGTTATTGATCAGCTGGGCACTTCAAGGAAAAGTCATCTTGCAGCTTGTTGTGGCCCTATAGCTACACAGGTCAATAGGCGTCTACTTTTTTGTCATGGTTACAAGGGGAAGCAAGTCCAATCCTTCAAGGCTCTGCTCTAGTTACAGAGATCCGGTCCATTTCTTTTCTCTTCTTCCACAGGTCCCTAAAGTGTGATTAAAAAGGGTGTCTTGAGGTTCCATATTAATGCTTGGTACCAACTAGTGTATTGCTCCTAATGGCGCCCAAAGCGAATGGGTAAAAGTTCCAAGGGGTAACCCTACCTGCTTTTTAAACTGTTCCTGTTTGCCCTTCTGTAAAAAATCCCACAGTGCCCCCTCACTCTCAAAATCCAAGATGGAGAAATCCTTTTCTCTTTTTTTGCAGAGCCTGTGTGCACTGCCCTCCCACATGTATGACCAGGGAAATCAACATTCTCCTTCTCTGATAAGAAGGACATAAGCTGGGACCTCTCCAGGTGTCACCAAACATTTGCCTGTTACAGGGGACACCCCTTCGAAGTAAATTAAGTTACTGGGCCAACCCCACTGGTCTTTCTGCCAGGGGAAGAGAAAAACAACTCCTGATTACCAAGCCATTGTACCTGCCCTATGATCATTTTTCATACCATTCATCACGGCTTATTCCTGGCTGTGCCACTGCTTATGAGAGAATGCAAATTAACCCGAGCAGCTTCAAGCAGGGAAAATGTAACTTTCTAAAATATACCTTTCCCTAATATTCATTAAAAATACGACTTCACACCATTGAGTTGGGATTTTAATAACTAATAGAAAATAGTTGTTTCATCATTTGTGTAGCTGGACCCTAACTGAAGATACCAACATTTATTTTTACAATCGCTTCCCAGTGTTTCCCTTTGGGATAGCAAGAGCCTTCTCACAGTAAAAATAGCTTTTGGGTGCTAGTCACTATAAGTGCATGTTAACTGTATATTTCTACTGTTAACTGTATATTTCTACTGTTCTACTTTCATAGACCATGCACACTGCCTTGTGGGCTATACGGCTTACACAGGAATGACTTTTTGATATTTAAAAGAAATATTTTTACCTAACAAAAAAAGTTTTGTTGAATTAATGCACAGTAGGTTTTACAGTGCAGAAGTCATGAATACACAGGGTAGGCCTGAAGCCTTGTTTGCCCTGCCGCTGTAGTTGATGGCACTATAGGCACTGCAGTCCTCTAGTGCTGTTGTAGGGATTCTGCACATACACAGAGCTATGCACAGGATAATAGGACCTTGGAGTATAGTGGTGAACCAACCATGCACCTTAGTACCCACAATCCCAATCCGACTAGCTTTAGCGTCTCATTAGCAGCGATGCTACCAATGATTAGACAGCCCAGAACATGGTATATCTCTCTCAGGACTCGCGGGAGCAAGAACACCCTTTCATAACTCACTCATACCTGTCCACAACGTGCGTAGTAAGAGACACAGTATAGTTTAAAATGTTTATTCCAACTATCGTGCTCTAAGATACAGTACACGTGCCAGTACTATCAACATAATGCATAATGATAAAATAATAAGCAGAGTTACAATTCCATAGAATACAAACGGGGAAAGCATTTCATAAGGCAGTGGATATAGGGCTAAATGACCTTACCACCCTCCCCTTGCTACTAACTAGTTTATTATAAAAATAGAAGACCTCTGGGCGTTGTCAGGCGAACCCTCATACCTCAATATCTAGATGCAAGGTTTACATCATCAGACAAGCACAGCTCTTCTCTCTGGAAAGGTTTTTCTCCGAGTGCCACAAACAGCGAGATCACCATATTAAAAGCACACAAATTTCTCCAGTGCAGCTGTACCTAGTGTTATGTCTAAGTGCGAGGGACTGGCCAGATCAGCAAGAACAAGGGACGTTGTTTTTCGACCTTGTACATGTTGTGCAGACGAAACCCACAGGGAACAGGAGAAAAGGTGAAAGGCAGAAAGCCAGACAGTTCTAATATAGCCGGGCACAAGCAGAGGCTGGAAAAACAAAGGCACGAAGTAACGTGCGCAAAAAAGGCATCATGGCAGCCAGGCCTAAGCCAACTTAGCAATGCAGACAATGAGGCCACAAACCACACGACACCCTCCCCTGGTCAGTCCATAGGACGAAGACAGAGTTCAAATAGATGGAGAAGAATGCGGAAACGTTCATGCAGGCATAGTCCCCAATGAAGGAAGGACAATGAACGGAAGAGGGAAAAAAATGGCAAAAAATAAAAAACAATAAAATCCAGTGAGGCAGGACGTTGAAAGCGGAGGCCCCTCAATCCATGAGAGTGTAAGTGCAGAAAAACGCCACACCTTCCAAGAGGACATCGTTGGAACTGTCCGAAAAAAGATCCGCCATCCAGTTCAACAAATCAAAACTGCATCCATGTTCCTCGCAAGAGGGAGTAGTGAACAGCCTTGCAACTTTGTTGCAGGAGAGTCTGAGCAGCCACCCAGACATCCCATTGTGCCAAAATTCCAAGTGCAGCCGCACGCGTCATTAAGCCATCACCTGAACAGCCCCGTTCATTGGGCCTCTAAGGGACCCACCAACTGGACAAAATCCGGGTCAGACAGAGACGAATTGGAGAGGCAATAATCCAAGGACCATGAGAAAGGACATCGGATGCAAGACATCACAGGTTGCACGCAAGTGAAATACGCAAAGCGAAAAGAAAGTCGATAGGACACACTAAGTGTCGCCAAAGACAGGATGCCGAAGCCGGCGAGGATGCGTTCACGGAGCATCCGGAGTCGGCCTTGGTCGAGGAGGGCCCCAGGAAGTGCAGCCATTTAGACCAAAAGCAATATACCAGCCGCTAAGGTGAGAATCAACGGAAAGCCGCCAAAGACGCTGGAAAAAATGGAATGAATAAAAGCCGGTATTACACCAAATATAGTTTGAAAGGACGTTACAAGGCCAGATCCCACAACTTTAAAAAAGTGCACAAGACCTTCGGTTCTAGAGGCATTGAAAACACAGTGAATCAGTTCACCGAAATGTTGTGGGAGGTTGGTATTTAAAAGGGCCTGTATCTCACTGTGGGTACTTGCCACCTGGAGAACAAATGTCTCCCGTGCGCACGTGAGCATAACCTCCTGGTTTAACAATAACGCCTTTATTCTGCTCAATTTATTGAAATCCGCCTTCAAAGTTGGAATGGAAGGCCAAATGGAACTATCTATGATGTCGTGCGGGGGAGGAAAGAGCACATTTTTGAAGCACACAACCCGGTGGGAAACATTACAATATAGGGGATGCCGGCCAGCATCCCACAGCAGTCCTGATTATTCAGAAGGAGATAGCTACCATTCGCAAGCACAGTCAAGTAGGTGAAATAGCAGGAGCAGGAATGCCCTTTAAAACACAAGCAAGATTCGGAGCCGAAACGTTACAAGCCCCGTGCAATTTAATGTTCTTACAAATCAGGGAATGACACACAGTAGAATCGCAGGACTCCCCTGTGAGAAAAACTTCCTTTCCGTCCCTAAGGCATCTATATAGGAAAGGCAGGGACCAAAGTTCATGCAAGAAGGAACTGCCTAGAGGCTGAAAACGGCCAACAGGATAATGTTTCATGCAGGAACTGAACTCAAATAAAGAAAAAGGCAAAGCAATAACCCCGTGAACTAGCCACACTGCAGAATCCAATTCCGCCACGGAGAATGGTAAGGGTTCGATCTTTTCGATATGTAAGAGAGTGTATGTTGCATCTTTCATGGACATGAACTGCTGTTTCTCAGTTAAATTAAATGGCAAAAACAAGGCAGAGGTGTTCAAAAAATGCCAAGGAACCTTCCCCATTTTACGCGTCTGCAAAGTCCATGCAAACTGCATTACTGAACGCAATTGATTTTGACCATGATATAACACAGAAACATCATGTTGTACAAGATCAACAACAGATGAAAAAATATTCTCTAATGTGTAAATGCGGGAGGACAGGGTATTAATACTATTGTCAACAACAGCAAGCACCTTTTCTAAATTTGCTTGATCAATATGCCGAAGACGGGAGGCAGCTTCAATTTGTGAAAGCTTCCAGAGTTCATTGTAAGCTTCATAAATGAATCTCTTAGGTCGAGGACCACGAGGCCCCAGAACAAAATCAGACAGATCAATGTTGCTTGATAGGAGGGATAAATGTTGTTTCACAGAATCTAAGGAAGAGTGCTGCAACCACTGTTTACACAATTTACCAACAGAATATGTTGTAACAGTACGAGAGTCAGAAAACCTTGGATCCGGTCTATCCTGTTTGTAACCAGGAACCGAATCATGAAAACACATTTGGCAGGCATTTGATGCCGTTGGCCAGGGTGACTGAACAAACGTAGAGACATTAAACGAATTGTTCTGAAACAACGCTTGCAAATTGGCCAGGGAAATATTAAAACGCAAGCTGTCGTTGGGAGTGGAAGACAAGGCGGGAATGGAGGGGGCATTCAATTGTTTAGAAGTAGCCAAACCCCAACAGGTCGTTTGATAGATGGTATTATTTAAAAATAAAATTTGGGCTGGGATTAGGCAAGCACTGTGTAAGGCTTCCGTGCCTTGTACCTGCCATGATTTGGTGCCCCAAATAGATTTTAGGTCAATGGTGTCCTTCTAGTGTTCATAACCACCCACCGCTAATGCGTTAAAAAAAGAACCGAAATAGAGTAATTTGGTGTGGGTCAACATGATCTTCTGAGTGGACGAAGTATTTAATTTAAAATAATAGGACCCAGGGTTTGATCTATCAAAGTCCGTAAAATAAGTAAACTTACTTTTAAGTGTGTGGGAGCTACCTGGCAAAGGGGTCGGACAATGTTCCCATTGGGTGTAATTAAAAGGACCCCGCAGAGTACTTGGTTTATGGAGAAAATGGTTACCCCAATGCTGGTAACAATATAAATCGGCATAACTTGCAGAATTCATATACAAATCTTCAGCATTAAAAGCAGCATAATATTTCAAATCAGTAAATAACAATTCAACGGCATGCACATCCCAATCATCAGAATGAATATTACTTTTAACGACATCACCCATTGAAACACGAAGGACATTTGGCACATTAATAATTTCGGTGGGTCCATGAATTTAAGAAGTTTACCGCATCCCATACGATGCCATCAGCGACTGGGAAAGCTGAAATGTTCACAAATGTGTGGTCACGCTTCATGATGTGAGAAGAAGAATGCGGAGGCAAAGTTCCAGCGACACAGTTCACAGCAGAGCGTTCTGGTAAATAGTGACCATTGATGAGTAGAAAAAAAACTGTGACAAAGCCAATGGACATGAACAGAAAAATCAGGAATAGTACCAACCAGATGTATGTCCATGGTGGGGTCAAAAAATTGTCTCTGAACCAGGAGATAAAAATACTGAATCTGGACGGGATAAGTGATGAGGTGGAAGCCGAATCAAAGGAATAATGGGTTGGGCTCAGTGGCGTTGTTGGTAAGTGAGCCACCGACTCGTTGGCAGGGTATGTATACTTGGTCTCCTCATTGCAGGGGGAACCCGGGTAGTCGAGCAGGCGATCAGGCACATCTACCATCTCAATGGCAACATCAGTGACCGCTCGGGCTGGAGGGCCACAAACATGTGTCCTAGAAATGGCTGGACAGGAGACCGCTGGTGTTACACTATTCAGGATCGGCCAGAAGTTGTAGCTTGACATTTTCCACTGAGATGTATCTGTTGTCTTTGCAACCTGGAAGCGGTGGTAAGATAACTGTACGAGTACCCTTCAAGCCAAGGACAGGAACTGGTGCACGATAAGAGGGGCCAAATTCTTTTTTGTTCTCCACCTTCTCTCGGACCAGATCTCCAACCTTTGGAAGCCAGCCGGCAACCGGTATCTGCAGTGCAGCGTCTGTGGCTGAAAGTAAATGTTCGTTTGCAAGTCTGTCACGGGCTACTTGTAAGTCCTGCAACATAGTAGAATGGTTATCTACATCAAAGATTGCGGATTGCGCCGCCATGTCTAGACCATCAAGGTCAGGCACAAACATTTGGATGCCAAAGAGCATTTCGTATGGGGTCCGCCCACCCAGAGGTCTTCTAGGGAGATTATTAAGTGCACGTTGCACGCTATACAAGTGGGCCAGCCAGTTCCTGCCAGTACCTAAGACTCTAGCTGTCAAGGATTGCTTTAAGTCACGGTTCATTCGTTCAACAATCGAATTGCCCTCAGGCCGATATGGAGACAAAAATTTCACCCGCACCCCCAGTGACCCCATTGCGTCTTTGTACGCCTTAGAGGCGAACGCCGGACCTTGGTCAGAATGGAAGGTGCCACAGGCAAAAATTCCCACAAAGACACGCAAATCCCTTATGACATTTCGAGCGTGAGCACTCCGTTGTGGCCAAACCCATATGAAACGTGTGCACGAGTCTACTGCAACTAAGATGTATTTGTATGCGGTGTCAGAAGAAAATGGACCGCAGTGATCCAGGTAAACACCCGCAAAATGTCTGTTTGAAATGCAGAGCGGTGTTTGCGGTGGTCGTGTAACCGTCGAAGGCTTAATTTGCTGACAAAGGTCACAAGAAAGCACATAAGTACGGGTCTGTTTATATAAACTACGCCACCAGTAACGCTGCTGCAAGATGGAAACCGTCGCAGACACGCCAGCATGGGCCGAAGCCAAGCCTTCGTGTGCGGCTGTTATCAAGGAAGGTCTGCGGTCCGCGTTGGGAATCAGCCGATCACCAACGTCTGGAATTTTTACGTAAGGAACCTGATCGGGTCCTACTTGATAAGAGTATTTGGAAGGGAAACCCCGTGGGTAATTAGCACCTTCCTTTGTTGCAGCAACAGCTGCCAAGATATCATTATCTATTTTAGTCATGGATCTTGTAACTGCTGCTACTGAGCACGTGGCTACTGCTGATTTGGCAGCTTCATCTGCCAAACCGTTACCAACAGCGTGTGCGCACACACGCTGGTGGCCAAGAGTTTGAATCACCTGTGTGAGAGGCAGACGTTGTTTAAGATCTGCCACTCGAACCCAAAGCATCGTATGCTTAATTGTGCTGCCTTTTGCATCTCTATAGTCGTTCTGCGACCAAAAGAATAGATTGTCATTGAAAGACTGAACACAGTAGAAAGTCGCATACAATAAGGGTTGTCACGTCTGGATTAGCAAACTCAAGTGCGAGCACCAAAGCGCGCAGCTCGGCCAATTGTGCAGTACTGTCTCCTAGTGCCTGAGTGTGCACTACAGTCGATTTGAACTCACCGTTCACCATGGTACCTGCAACAATAGCACATGCTGCTGAATAAGCATGCTTGGAACCCGTGGCCGGTTGTGCCGAACCATCGGTATAGATAATACATTCGTACTCCTCAAGCGGTAGCAAGGACAGAGGAGGAGGATGAACAAATTCATACTGTAAAAACTCCTGTGTCTGAAGAGAGGAATCAAAGATAAAAGTGACATCCGGAGACGTCAGAGATGTAGCCCATTGTATCCAACGGGGGTGCAATGCCTTAGAGTTCGGAACACTTGCTTTCGTCACTGCCTCAAGGGCAGGATATGGTGTTACCACCAAAATGCGTTTTCCCTGTGCCAGTGCACGTTCCTTTAGAATCGCCATTTGCACTGCAGTCAAAACTTTCTCCACAGAGGAAAAGCGCATTTCTGCTGAAGTGTAAAGATGTGACTTGTATGCAATCGGTACTGTGTCACCTTCGTTAAAGGTTAAATACGTGAAACCCACCTTCCCTGGAACGATTCTAATCACCAGATTAGTGTGGTTGTCACGAGTCAACAAGAATTTCGATTCAAGTAAATCTGCCTGCAAAGATTGCAGTATAGAGGAATGCTCGGGAAGCCAGCATGACTTCGAAAAGTTAGGTTGTATCAAGGCACAAAGAGGCTTGATACGCTGGGCATATTCGGGAATGTAAGTACGCCCAAAGTTTAGAAAACCCAGCAAAGACTGAAGCTTCTTCAAAGTAGTTGGAGGGCACAAAAGTGCGCATTTCTCCAAGAAATGGGGGGCTAAGCCCTTACCTTCATTGTTGAGCTCATAGCCCAAAAACAAAACGGTAAATTCAGCAATGTGAGATTTGGCAAAATTAAATTTGTATCCTAAGACCGCAAATTCACTCGGGAAAGATGCGGCCATAATTCGTCGTCTGTCAGATAAATATCGTCGACGTACGAACACACATCTGGGTCTATGCTGTCCAACAAAGAGACAACACGAGCGGCGAAGACACCTGTTCTTGTAGCCCATGGGTAAACGCCGGAATTTGAATTGTTTACCACCGGAAGTGAAAGCGCTCCATTGGCCGCACTCCGGGGACAAGTTGTGCGTGTAAAATCCATTGGCTAGGTCAAGTGTCGTTTTATATTTTTTACGAACAAGACTGTCTACAAGCGCAGAACTGTGTGTATTTTGCACCGCAAAGGTCCGACAATGAGAGTTCAAATGTTGGTAATCCAAAACTAGGCGGTACGATCCATCGGGTTTAGAAACCGCGAAAAGGGGATTATTCATAGGTGATACGCATGTTTCAATTACTCCTTGATATTCTAACTGTGTCAGAATATCGGAAACGGGCCCTTTAGCTTCCCGCTTGATGGGATATTGGGGTTGTGGCTGAGGCAGTGACCGCAAAGGAATGTCATGGGGGGGAGAGTCCTCATCCCAGCCCACGTGATTACGGTATAATGCCAGAGCCAGGGCCCCAGCCCATTCAGCTGCGAGAGCCTCCGCTTTGTCCTTGGGGACATGACAAGAAAAGCTTGGAAGGATTACCTCCTCCCCTCTACGCGCAGCAAGTACGAACGGGGGTGGCCAATCCGCCTCCGCCAACAAAATGTCGTAAGAAGAGGTCAGATTTTCCCCAAAAATCCCTTTAATAACACGCTGTATGTCACCTTCAATTTGAAGGACAATATTATATAGTCTGTCAGGGGGTGCCACTCTGGTGTCAGCTGTCTCGACAGTAATGAAGGTGTCAGTTGCTGTCGCCTCCACATGAGGACGTAGTGCCTCCCGCACTGTGGTAACTTCTGCGGCGCTGTCTAGGAGCGTCACTGCCCACGTCCAATTCAGGAGTCTCGTTCTCACCGTCTGTGGCATACCTCGCTGTTAAAGCTGCAACTTTCTTCTTCTGAAACTGTGGGCGAGAACGTGGAAATTCGTCGGCTTTCCCTCGGACTTGTTGTTGAGGTTGGTCTCGTCCCTGTGGAGCCTCACGACCCCTGCCTCTATCCTGGCGTTCTCCTCCACCTGTCTGGGAGGTCGACGGTGCCTGTGAAGAACGAGGAGAACGCGGATCAGGGACTTGAAATCTCTCTGGAGATTTAATTCTCGCTCTATCGCGCAAATCATAAGTGCGTTCAGAAGATTCGGAAACCGGGATGCGCCACGCGACCCTGGTTTTTCTGTTGCTTACCCTGTTTCTTCAGTCTCCAGTTCTTTTTAGTAAAGAACGGTCTCTCATCTTTCTCAGATTGAGTTTTCTGTTGTGGCTGCGATTGAGTTTGCGTTTTAGCAAAAGGCTTAACTCCCAAACTATTACGGCCAATGGTTTTATAAGCCTGTGCAATAATTTTCGGTAATTCGCGTGGCCTGTCCGGTTCTGGGATCAAAGCATTAGCTACTTGAAAGTTAACTGCATCGCCCTTGACGTTCGCAAGGATTAAATCAGCTACTACATCGAACACTCCCACCAGTCTCATCCCTAATTCCACAGCCACTTCAGGGCCATGCTCATCCTGTACTCGTTTAATTACAGAGGGGAGAACTGTCATGGAAGGAGTGCCGAAACACTTCGCATATACTGCTGCGAATACCTTGCCCCAGTTGTTGCATTCTGTCAACTCTGGAATTAAGTCTTTTGGCAAACTGATCGTTAGAATCCTGTGTTTTTCCACAGGAGAAGTATTGGGAAAAACTGCCTCCAGCTGGTCAAATTTTTCTGCAAGCCAATAAGGCAAATCGTCCTTATTTTGTGGGCGCTTGCCCATCACCGAATTAACCATGACGGGACTTATGATTAAACCGCCGGGTCCAGCTGGATGCACGGCAACTCCAGGAGGGGCTCCCTGTACGTTTCCTGTAACATACTGTACTAAAGCTCTGTGAACGCGTATCAAAGACGTATGTAATTCACGCAGTTCAGCAACCGCAATCGTCAAATAACACGGATGTGGGGTATACCCGGCCAAGACTGGCCAAGTGGCCCCGTCTATTGATAGGGGGCCTAAACGAACCGGTGTGACCGGATGTGGGAGGACGCCATTAAACCAAATACGGTGTTGCCATGCCGTAAGTGGTACTTCAAGAGCCTGATAAGGCCGATAAGCATTGGGTAGGGCAGTGATAGTGTACTCATGGAACAAATCGTCTGCTCCATCCACCGCCGGAAAAGTGACCCAAGAACACCTCAAAGTGGTGAGCCGGGTTAGCTTGCACCACAAAGATGAGTGAGACACCCGCATCAGGCACTCCATAAGCCAGTAAATGTGCCTGGAGCGCAGCGCGGCTATGTGCCGGTATATTTATATCCGCCATTAAGACCAGAAATAACCGACAACCTAATATGAGGCAGCACAATATAGGGTTTACTTAAACACCTTTTAATTACTTCAAGCTTGAAAGAACCTATAAAAACGTCAATATAGGAGGTATCACCCTCACACACGTTTCCGGAAGCGTATGCGAAGGGTGTTGTGGACAAGCACAAGTACTACTCAAGCGTCTCGCAGATAAGCAGCCCACTACGTTGGTAGCGCCATGTTGTAGGGATTCTGCACATACACAGAGCTATGCACAGGATAATAGGACCTCGGGGTATAGTGGTGAACCAACCATGCACCTTAGTACCCACAATCCCAATCCGACTAGCTTTAGCGTCTCATTAGCAGCGATGCTACCAATGATTAGACAACCCAGAACACGGTATATCTCTCTCAGGACTCGCGGGAGCAAGAACACCCTTTCATAACTCTCTCATACCTGTCCACAACGTGCGTAGTAAGAGACACAGTATAGTTTAAAATGTTTATTCCAACTATCGTGCTCTAAGATACAGTACACGTGCCAGTACTATCAACATAATGCATAATGATAAAATAATAAGCAGAGTTACAATTCCATAGAATACAAACGGGGAAAGCATTTCATAAGGCAGTGGATATAGGGCTAAATGACCTTACCACCCCCCCCCCTTGCTACTAACTAGTTTATTATAAAAATAGAAGACCTCTGGGCGTTGTCAGGCGAACCCTCATACCTCAATATCTAGATGCAAGGTTTACATCATCAGACAAGCACAGCTCTTCTCTCTGGAAAGGTTTTTCTCTGAGTGCCACAAACAGCGAGATCACCATATTAAAAGCACACGAATTTCTCCAATGCAGCTGTACCTAGTGTTATGTCTAAGTGCGAGGGACTGGCCAGATCAGCAAGAACAAGGGACGTTGTTTTTCGACCTTGTACATGTTGTGCAGACGAAACCCACAGGGAACAGGAGAAAAGGTGAAAGGCAGAAAGCCAGACAGTTCTAATATAGCCGGGCACAAGCAGAGGCTGGAAAAACAAAGGCACGAAGTAACGTGCGCAAAAAAGGCATCATGGCAGCCAGGCCTAAGCCAACTTAGCAATGCAGACAATGAGGCCACAAACCACACGACAGTGCCATTACATTTCCGGACCCTGTGTTCACTTTCTACATCATATAGCAGGGACATCCAAGCAAGTTAAATGTTCCAATGAGGAATAAGCCAAATTAACCATATCTAAGAGGGTGCACAGGCACTCTACTAGCAGGGGTAAATTGCACAGAGTTGTAAAGCCAGCAAAGCAGATATGGGAAAAATCTGGAGGTACGCCACACAAAATATGGTCATTTCCTACAATGATTATTAAAAGGAAGCATAATTGTTACAAATGAATATAGGGCATTTTACAGAAATACCTTTTCATGTGCCAACATGTGGCTGTTTCTGAATAGTAAACATAACCAAATGATATTTGTTTCTGGTGCAGCCCCAGTGTCAAGTCTCTCTATATTATGAGAGATGTAAATCTTCACTGTTTAGTCTACATTGAGCATTCTGGGACTTTTAGTTTCTCTTTTAAGATTGACAGTTTGGCTGAAAAATTGCAGCATGCAAAGCGCTCTTGTAGTTTAAAAGAGAAGACTGACTGGCTTGGGAACACTAAAAGTGCTGTGTGGCAATGAACAGTGTAATGGTCAACAACCCAAAGAGAATCCAGACATTCAAATACCTGCAGCGCAAGCTTCACTTTAACACATAAAAGTTACTGTCAGAGTTTATAGGTGTACTAGGTGGTTGCTTCAGGTGCCAAGTGAAGGGCATGCCAAATTCAAGGGGAAACATTGCAAATTTTTTTAAAAACTGAAAGCTAAAAAATATCCTTAGCCTCAATATGTTATTTGGTTTTAGGTGGTGGATACTCCCTCTACTTGGTCTGGTTAGTGACTAGCAGCCAATCTTGGGTGCTACTGGTTACAGCACATTCTCCCTTTGCTCTATAGCATTTTGTATTTCACATTTTGAAAAACTTTGAAATGGGTAAGTAACGAGACATTTCCATATTGGTTAAGTGACACAATATTTTTTTCTAACAATGTGTACCAATCTTTGTGTTTTCCAATATCTTTTTGTATGGGGGTAGCAAACAAAATTGCTCATGCACTAATATATCTTTGTCCCCACTTTTCAAAGGTTTCCTTTTAGTCACTGACCAGTTTAAATGGCCTTTTATTTGTTAGACGCTTACAGTCTTGTTTTGCATTGTTGATATCATTTCACAGCTTTCACATCTGGTTCCTTTGGAGTATACCAAATATAATGGCCTGTACAGCCTATAATATTTGGTAGGCCCTATTTTTCTGGAGATTGAACTTGCCAGGATACAATTTGACTTGGCCTTATGTTGGCTCTACGAACACATTACTTTTTCTACCAGATAGAATCCTTGCTTGAGTTTTCCAACATCTTTTCCTAAAGTAATACCACATATTACAGCTCATGCATTTCTGTAAAATCTGATTTCCCCTACTTTTCAACTCAAGTTGCCTTTTATTTGATAGCAGACTGCAGTATCTTTTCATATTTGTGATTTCATTCCACAAGCTTTCACATCAGGGTCCTTCTGGGGATATTAAATATAATGCTTTACAAGGGATATAATATTTGGTGTTCCCTATGTTTCTCGAGTTAGAGCTTACCAGGATTCAATTTGACATGGCATACTTTGGGCTGGATGAACACAGTATATTCCTGCCAAATAGCACCCTTCACTGTGTTTTCCAACATCTTTTACTCTGGGGATATCACATATTACTGCTCCTGCATTTCTGTAATTTCTGATATCCCCTACTTTTCAACGGTTAGCTTTTAGCCACTGACCAATTCAAGTTACCTTTTATATGATAGTAGATTACACTAATTCTTTGCATTTTTCATTTGATTCCACAAGCTTTCTCATCTGGTTCCTTTCGGGGATACCAAATATAGCGCCTTGTTTGGGCTATAATATTTGGTATCCCCTATATTTCTTGGGTTAGAGCTTACCAGGATTCAATTTGACATGGCATTCTATGGACAAAGTATTTTCCTGCCAAATAGCACCCTTTCCTGTGTTTTCCATAATATTTTACTGTGGGGATACCACATATTACGGCTTCTGCAGTGCTGTAATATCTAGAATCCCCAACTTTTCAAGCGCTTCCTTTTAGCCACATATCAACTTAAGTTGCCTTTTATTTGCTAGCAGACTGCTATATCTTTTCACATTTTTGATTTCATTGCGCAAGCTTTCACATCTAGTTCCTTTGGAGGATACCAAATATAATGTCTCACAAGGGCTATAATATTTGGTATCCCCTATGTTTCTCGGGGTAGACCTTACCAGGATTCAATTGGACATGACATTCTGTTGTCTGGGTGAACAAAGTATTTTCCTGCCAAATGGCATCCTTCCCTCTGTTTTCCATAATATTGTACTATGGGGATACAACATATTACAGCATCTGCATTGCTGTAATATCTGGTACTATATATAATGGACTCTACCGCCTATAAAATTTGGTATCCCTTGTGTTTCTCGGGTAAGAACTTACAAGGATTCAATTTGACGTGGTCTAATGTTGGATGGGTTAGCACAGTATTCGTTTGCCAATTAGCACCCTTCCTTTTGATTTCCAACATCATTTACTATGGGGATACCAAATATTATGGCTCACACATTGCTGTAATATCTCGTATCCCCTACGTTCCATGGGTTACCCTTTAGCCATTGACCACTTGAAGTTGCCTTTTATTTGATAGCAGATTACAGTATCTTTTCACATTTTGTACATCATTCCATAAGAATTTACATCCAGTACGCTTAAGGGATACCAAATATAATAGCCTATATGGCCTAAGATATTTGGTATCCCCTGTGTTTCTCGAGTTGGAACTTACCAGGTTTTAATTTGATATAGTCTTATGTTGGATGGGTGAGCACAGTGTTGCTATGCCAAGTAGCACCCTTTTTTTTGCTTTACAACATCGTTTACTATGGGGACACCAAATATTATGACTCACGTAGTGCTGTAATATCTTGTATCCCCTATGTTTCATGGGTTACCCTTCAGCCATTGACCAGTTGAAGTTGCCTTTAGTTTGATAACAGACTACAATACCTTCTCACATTTTTACATCATTCCACAAGATTTTACATCCAGTTCCCTTAGGGGATACCAAATATAATGGCATTTACTGGCTACAATATTTGGTATCCCAGTGTTTCTCGGGTTAGAAGTTACCATGATTCAATATGACATCACCTTATGTTGCATGGGGGTGCACAGTATTTCTATACCAAATATCATCCTTCCTTTTGCTTTCCAACATCATTTAATATGGGGATACCAAATATTATGGCTCACACATTGCTGTACTATCTCGTATCCCCTATGTTTCATGGGTTACCATTTAGCCATTGACTAGTTGAATCTGCCTTTTGTTTGCTAGCAGACTACAGTATCTTTTCACATTTTGTACATCATTCCACAAGATTTTGCATCCGGTACCCTTACGGGATACCAAATATAATAGCCTTTACGGCCTATAATATTTGGTATCCCCAGTGTTTCTCAGGTTAGAAGTTACAATGATTCAATTTGACTTCGCCTTATGTTGGATGCGAGAGCAAGGTATTTCTATACTAAATAGCACCCTTCCTTTTGCTTTCCAACATCATTTACTATGGGGATACCAAATATTATGGCTCACGCATTGCCGTAATATCTCGTATTCCCTATGTTTCATGGGTTACCCTTTAGCCATTGACCAATTTTTTTTGCCTTTTATTTGATAGCAGACTACAGTATCTCTTTAGATTTTGTACATCATTCCACAAGATTTTGCCTCCGGTACCCTTAGGGGATACCAATTATAATAGCCTATACGGCCTATAATATTTGGTATCCCCTGCGTTTCTCTGGTTAGAAGTTACCAGGATTAAATTTGACATCGCCTTATGTTGGATGGAGGAGCACAGTATTTCTATACCAAATGGCACCCTTCCTTTTGCTTTCCAAGATCATTTACTATATGGATACCAAATATTATGGCTCACGCATTGCAGTAATATCTCGTATCCCCTATGTTTCATGGGTTACCCTTGAGCCATTGAATATTTGAAATTGCCTTTTGTTTGATAGCAGTCTACGGTATCTTTTCACATTTTGTACATCATTCCATAAGAATTTACATCCACTACTCTTAAGGGATACCAAATATAATAGCCTATACGGCCTATAATATTTGGTATCCCCAGCGTTCTCGGGTTAGAAGTTACCAGGATTCAATTTGACATCGCCTTATGTTGGATGGAGGAGCACAGTATTTCTATACCAAATAGCACCCTTCCTTTTGCTTTCCAACATCATTTACCATGGGGATACCAAATATTATGGCTCACGCATTGCTGTAATATCTCGTATCTCCTATGTTTCATGGGTTACCCTTTAGTCATTGACTAGTTGAAATTGCCTTTTGTTTTATAGTAGACTACAGTATCTTTTCACATTTTGTACATCATTCTACAAGATTTTGCATCTGTACCCTTAGGGGATACCAACTATAATAGCCTATACGGCCTATAATATTTGGTATCCCCAGTGTTTCTCGGGTTAGAAGTTACCAGGATTCAATTTGACTTCGCCTTATGTTGGATGCGGGAGCAAGGTATTTCTATACCAAATAGCACCCTTCCTTTTGCTTTCCAACATAATTTACATTGGGGATACCAAATAATATGGCTCAAGCATTGCCGTAATATCTCGTATCCCCTATGTTTCATGGGTTACCCTTTAGCCATTGACCAATTTATTTTGCCTTTTATTTGATAGCAGACTTCAGTATCTTTTCACATTTTGTACATCATTCGACAAGATTTTACCTCCGGTACCCTTAGGGGATACCAATTATAATAGCCTATACGGCCTATAATATTTGGTATCCCCAGCATTTCTCGGGTTAGAAGTTACCAGGATTCAATTTGACATCGCCTTAAGTTGGATGGAGGAGCACAGTATTTCTATACCAAATAGCACCCTTCCTTTTGCTTTCCAACATAATTTACTATGGGGATACCAAATATTATGGCTCACGCATTGCCATAATATCTCGTATCCCCTATGTTTCATAGGTTACCCTTTAGCCATTGAACAATTGAATTTGCCTTTTATTTGATAGCAGACTACAGTATCTTCTTACATTTTGTTCATCATTCCACAAGATTTTGCCTCCGGTACCCTTAGGGGATACCAATTATAATAGCCTATACGGCCTATAATATTTGGTATCCCCAGTGTTTCTCGGGTTAGAAGTTACCAGGATTCAATTTGACTTCGCCTTATGTTGGATGCGGGAGCAAGGTATTTCTATACCAAATAGCACCCTTCCTTTTGCTTTCCAACATAATTTACTATGGGGACACCAAATATTATGGCTCACGCATTGCCGTAATATCTCGTATCCCCTATGTTTCATGGGTTACCCTTTAGCCATTGACCAATTTATTTTGCCTCTTATTTGATAGCAGACTACAGTATCTTTTCACATTTTGTACATCATTCCACAAGATTTTGGATCCGGTACCCTTAGGGGATACCAATTATAATAGCCTATATGGCCTATAATATTTGGTATCCCCAGCATTTCTCGGGTTAGAAGTTACCAGGATTCAATTTGACATCGCCTTATGTTGGATGGAGGAGCACAGTATTTCTATACCAAATAGCACCCTTCCTTTTGCTTTCCAACATCATTTACTATGGGAATACCAAATATTATGGCTCACGCATTGCTGTAATATCTCGTATCTCCTATGTTTCATGGGTTACCCTTTAGCCATTGACTAGTTGAAATTGCCTTTTGTTTGATAGTAGACTACAGTATCTTTTCACATTTTTTACATCATTTCACAAGATTTTGCATCTGTACCCTTAGAGGATACCAACTATAATAGCTTATATGGCCTATAATATTTGCTATCCCCACTGTTTCTCGGGTTAGAAGTTACCAGGATTCAATTTGACTTCTCCTTATGTTGGATGCGGGAGCAAGGTATTTCTATACCAAATAGTATCCTTCCTTTTGCTTTCCAACATCATTTACTATGGGGATACCAAATATTATGGCTCACGCATTGCCGTAATATCTCGTATCCCCTGTTTCATGGGTTACCCTTTAGCCATTGACCAATTTATTTTGCCTTTTATTTGATAGCAGACTACAGTATCTTTTCACATTTTGTACATCATTCCACAACATTTTGCCTCCGGTACCCTTAGGGGATACCAATTATAATAGCCTATACGGCCTATAATATTTGGTATCCCCAGCATTTCTCGGGTTAGAAGTTACCAGGATTCAATTTGACATCGCCTTATGTTGGATGGAGGAGCACAGTATTTCTATACCAAATAGCACCCTTCCTTTTGCTTTCCAACATAATTTACTATGGGGATACCAAATATTTTGGCTCACGCATTACTGTAATTTCTCATATCCCCTATGTTTCAAGGGTTACCCTTTAGCCATTGACTAGTTGAAATTGCCTTTTATTTAATAGCAGGTTACAGTATCTTTTCACATTTTGTACATCATTCCATAAGAATTTACATCCAGTACGCTTAGGGGATACCAAATATAATAGCCTATATGGCCTATAATATTTGGTATCCCCTGTGTTTCTCAAGTTGGAACTTACCAGGGTTTAATTTGATAGAGTCTTATGTTGGATGGGTGAGCACAGTGTTGCTATGCCAAGTAGCACCCTTCCTTTTGCTTTACAACATCGTTTACTATGGGGATACCAAATATCATGACTCACGTAGTGCTGTAATATCTTGTATCCCCTATGTTTCATGGCTTAACCTTTAGCCATTGACCAGTTGAAGTTGCCTTTTGTTTGATAACAGACTACAATACCTTCTCACATTTTTACATCATTCCACAAGATTTTACATCCGGTTCCCTTAGGGGATACCAAATATAATGGCCTTTACCGGCTACAATATTTGGTATCCCCAGTGTTTCTCGGGTTAGAAGTTACCAGGATTCAATATGACATCGCCTTATGTTGGATGGGAGAGCACAGTATTTCTATACCAAATAACATCCTTCCTTTTGCTTTCGAACATCATTTACTAAGGGGATACCAAATATTATGGCTCACGCATTGCCATAATATCTCGTATCCCCTATGTTTCATGGGTTACCCTTTAGCCATTGACCAATTGGATTTGCCTTTTATTTGATAGCAGACTACAGTATCTTTTTACATTTTGTACATCATTCCACAAAATTTTGCCTCCGGTACCCTTAGGGGATACCAAATATAATAGCCTACACGGACTATAATATTTGGTATCCCCAGTGTTTCTCGGGTTAGAAGGTACCAGGATTAAATTTTACTTTGCCTTATGTTGGATGCGGGAGCAAGGTATTTCTATACCAAATAGCACCCTTCCTATTGCTTTCCAACATCATTTACTATGGGGATACCAAATATTATGGCTCACGCATTGCCGTAATATCTCGTATCCCCTATGTTTCATGGGTTACCCTTGAGCCATTGAATAGTTGAATTTGCCTTTTGTTTGATAGCAGTCTACAGTATCTTTTCACATTTTGTACATCATTCCACAAGATTTTGCATCCGTACCCTTAGGGGATACCAACTATAATAGCCTATACAGCCTATAATATTTGGTATCCTCAGTGTTTCTCGGGTTAGAAGTTATCAGGATTGAATTTGACTTCCCCTTATGTTAGATGCGGGAGCACAGTATTTCTATACAAAATAGCACCCTTCCTTTTGCTTTCCAACATCATTTACTATGGGGATACTAAATATTATGGCTCATGCATTGCTGTAATATCTCGTATCCCCTAAGTTTCATGGGTTACCCTTTAGCCATTGATCAATTGAATTTGCCTTTGATTTGTTAGCAGACTACAGTATCTTTTTACATTTTGTACATCATTCCACAAGATTTTGCCTCCGGTACCCTTAGGGGATACCAATTATAATAGCCTACACGGCCTATATTTGGTATCCCCAGTGTTTCTCGGGTTAGAAGTTACCAGGATTCAATTTGACATCGCCTTATGTTGGATGGAGGAGCACAGTATTTCAATACCAAATAGCACCCTTCCTTTTGCTTTCCAACATCATTTACTATGGGGATACCAAATATTATGGCTCACGCATTGCCGTAATATCTCGTATCCCCTATGTTTCATGGGTTACCCTTGAGCCATTGAATAGTTGAAATTGCCTTTTGTTTGATAGCAGACTACAGTATCTTTTCACATTTTGTACATCATTCCACAAGATTTTGCAACGGTACCCTTAGGGGGATACCAAATATAATAGCCTATACAGCCTATAATATTTGGTATCCCCAGTGTTTCTCGGGTTAGAAGCTACCAGGATTCAATTTGACTTCGCCTTATGTTGGACGCGGGAGCACAGGATTTCTATACCAAATAGCACCATTCCTTTTGCTTTCCAACATCATTTACAATGAGGATACCAAATATTATGGCTCACGCATTGCCGTAATATCTCGTATCCCCTAAGTTTCATGGGTTACCCTTTAGCCATTGATCAATTGAATTTGCCTTTGATTTGATAGCAGACTACAGTATCTTTTCACATTTTGTACATCATTCCACAAGATTTTGCATCCGGTACCCTTAGGGGATACCAAATATAATAGCCTATACGGCCTATAATATTTGGCATCCCCAGTGTTTCTCAGGTTAGAAGTTACCAGGATTCAATTTGACATCGCCTTATGTTGGATGGGAGAGCACAGTATTTCTATACCAAATAACATCCTTCCTTTTGCTTTCGAACATCATTTACTAAGGGGATACCAAATATTATGGCTCACGCATTGCCATAATATCTCGTATCCCCTATGTTTCATGGGTTACCCTTTAGCCATTGACCAATTGGATTTGCCTTTTATTTGATAGCAGACTACAGTATCTTTTTACATTTTGTACATCATTCCACAAAATTTTGCCTCCGGTACCCTTAGGGGATACCAAATATAATAGCCTACACGGACTATAATATTTGGTATCACCAGTGTTTCTCGGGTTAGAAGTTACCAGGATTAAATTTGACTTCGCCTTATGTTGGATGCGGGAGCAAGGTATTTCTATACCAAATAACACCCTTCCTATTGCTTTCCAACATCATTTACTATGGGGATACCAAATATTATGGCTCACGCATTGCCGTAATATCTCGTATCCCCTATGTTTCATGGGTTACCCTTGAGCCATTGAATAGTTGAATTTGCCTTTTGTTTGATAGCAGTCTACAGTATCTTTTCACATTTTGTACATCATTCCACAAGATTTTGCATCCGTACCCTTAGGGGATACCAACTATAATAGCCTATACAGCCTATAATATTTGGTATCCTCAGTGTTTCTCGGGTTAGAAGTTATCAGGATTGAATTTGACTTCCCCTTATGTTAGATGCGGGAGCACAGTATTTCTATACAAAATAGCACCCTTCCTTTTGCTTTCCAACATCATTTACTATGGGGATACTAAATATTATGGCTCATGCATTGCTGTAATATCTCGTATCCCCTGTTTCATTTGTTACCCTTTACCCATTGACCAGTTGCAATTGCCTTTTGTTTGATAGCAGACTACAGTATCTTTTTACATTTTGTACATCATTCCACAAGATTTTGCCTCCGGTACCCTTAGGGGATACCAATTATAATAGCCTACACGGCCTATAATATTTGGTATCCCCAGTGTTTCTCGGGTTAGAAGTTACCAGGATTCAATTTGACATCGCCTTATGTTGGATGGAAGAGCACAGTATTTCAATACCAAATAGCACCCTTCCTTTTGCTTTCCAACATCATTTACTATGGGGATACCAAATATTATGGCTCACGCATTGCCGTAATATCTCGTATCCCCTATGTTTCATGGGTTACCCTTGAGCCATTGAATAGTTGAAATTGCCTTTTGTTTGATAGCAGACTACAGTATCTTTTCACATTTTGTACATCATTCCACAAGATTTTGCATCCGTACCCTTAGGGGATACCAAATATAATAGCCTATACAGCCTATAATATTTGGTATCCCCAGTGTTTCTCGGGTTAGAAGCTACCAGGATTCAATTTGACTTCGCCTTATGTTGGACGCGGAGCACAGGATTTCTATACCAAATAGCACCATTCCTTTTGCTTTCCAACATCATTTACAATGAGGATACCAAATATTATGGCTCACGCATTGCCGTAATATCTCGTATCCCCTAAGTTTCATGGGTTACCCTTTAGCCATTGATCAATTGAATTTGCCTTTGATTTGATAGCAGACTACAGTATCTTTTCACATTTTGTACATCATTCCACAAGATTTTGCATCCGGTACCCTTAGGGGATACCAAATATAATAGCCTATACGGCCTATAATATTTGGCATCCCCAGTGTTTCTCAGGTTAGAAGTTACCAGGATTCAATTTGACATCGCCTTATGTTGGATGGGAGAGCACAGTATTTCTATACCAAATAACATCCTTCCTTTTGCTTTACATCATTTACTATGGGGATACCAAATATTATGGCTCACCCATTGCTGTAATATCTTGTATCCCCTATGTTTCATGGGTTACCCTTTAGCCATTGACCAATTGAATTTACCTTTTATTTGATAGCAGACTACAGTATCTTTCTACATTTTGTGCATCATTCCACAAGATTTTGCCTCCGGTACCCTTAGGGGATACCAAATATAATAGCCTTTACCGGCTACAATATTTGGTATCCCCAGTGTTTCTCGGGTTAGAAGTTACCAGGATTCAATATGACATCACCTTATGTTGCATGGGGGTGCACAGTATTTCTATACCAAATATCACCCTTCTTTTTGCTTTCCAACATCATTTAATATGGGGATACCAAATATTATGGCTCACCCATTGCTGTAATATCTTGTATCCCCTATGTTTCATGGGTTACCCTTTAGCCATTGACCAATTGAATTTACCTTTTATTTGATAGCAGACTACAGTATCTTTCTACATTTTGTGCATCATTCCACAAGATTTTGCCTCCGGTACCCTTAGGGGATACCAAATATAATAGCCTACACGGCTTATAATATTTGGTATCCCCAGTGTTTCTCGGGTTAGAAGTTACCAGGATTCAATTTGACTTCGCCTTATGTTGGATGCGGGAGCAAGGTATTTCTATACCAAATAGCACCCTTCCTTTTGCTTTCCAACATCATTTACTATGGGGATACCAAATATTATGGCTCATGCATTGCCGTAATATCTTGTATCCCCTATGTTTCATGGGTTACCCTTGAGCCATTGAATATTTGAAATTGCCTTTTGTTTGATAGCAGTCAACAGTATCTTTTCACATTTTGTACATCATTCCACAAGATTTTGCATCCGTACCCTTAGGGGATACCAACTATAATAGCCTATATGGCCTATAATATTTGGTATCACCAGTGTTTCTTGGGTTAGAAGTTACCAGGATTCAATTTGACATCACCTTATGTTGCATGGGGGTGCACAGTATTTCTATACCAAATATCACCCTTCTTTTTGCTTTCCAACATCATTTAATATGGGAATACCCAATATTATGGCTCACGCATTGCTGTAATATCTCGTATCCCCTATGTTTCATGGGTTACCCTTGAGCCATTGAATAGTTGAAATTGCCTTTTGTTTGATAGCAGACTACAGTATCTTTTCACATTTTGTACATCATTCCACAAGATTTTGCATCCGTACCCTTAGGGGATACCAAATATAATAGCCTATACAGCCTATAATATTTGGTATCCCCAGTGTTTCTCGGGTTAGAAGCTACCAGGATTCAATTTGACTTCGCCTTATGTTGGACGCGGGAGCACAGGATTTCTATACCAAATAGCACCATTCCTTTTGCTTTCCAACATCATTTACAATGAGGATACCAAATATTATGGCTCACGCATTGCCGTAATATCTCGTATCCCCTAAGTTTCATGGGTTACCCTTTAGCCATTGATCAATTGAATTTGCCTTTGATTTGATAGCAGACTACAGTATCTTTTCACATTTTGTACATCATTCCACAAGATTTTGCATCCGGTACCCTTAGGGGATACCAAATATAATAGCCTATACGGCCTATAATATTTGGCATCCCCAGTGTTTCTCAGGTTAGAAGTTACCAGGATTCAATTTGACATCGCCTTATGTTGGATGGGAGAGCACAGTATTTCTATACCAAATAACATCCTTCCTTTTGCTTTCGAACATCATTTACTAAGGGGATACCAAATATTATGGCTCACGCATTGCCATAATATCTCGTATCCCCTATGTTTCATGGGTTACCCTTTAGCCATTGACCAATTGGATTTGCCTTTTATTTGATAGCAGACTACAGTATCTTTTTACATTTTGTACATCATTCCACAAAATGTTGCCTCCGGTACCCTTAGGGGATACCAAATATAATAGCCTACACGGACTATAATATTTGGTATCACCAGTGTTTCTCTGGTTAGAAGTTACCAGGATTAAATTTGACTTCGCCTTATGTTGGATGCGGGAGCAAGGTATTTCTATACCAAATAACACCCTTCCTATTGCTTTCCAACATCATTTACTATGGGGATACCAAATATTATGGCTCACGCATTGCCGTAATATCTCGTATCCCCTATGTTTCATGGGTTACCCTTGAGCCATTGAATAGTTGAATTTGCCTTTTGTTTGATAGCAGTCTACAGTATCTTTTCACATTTTGTACATCATTCCACAAGATTTTGCATCCGTACCCTTAGGGGATACCAACTATAATAGCCTATACAGCCTATAATATTTGGTATCCTCAGTGTTTCTCGGGTTAGAAGTTATCAGGATTGAATTTGACTTCCCCTTATGTTAGATGCGGGAGCACAGTATTTCTATACAAAATAGCACCCTTCCTTTTGCTTTCCAACATCATTTACTATGGGGATACTAAATATTATGGCTCATGCATTGCTGTAATATCTCGTATCCCCTGTTTCATTTGTTACCCTTTACCCATTGACCAGTTGCAATTGCCTTTTGTTTGATAGCAGACTACGGTATCTTTTTACATTTTGTACATCATTCCACAAGATTTTGCCTCCGGTACCCTTAGGGGATACCAATTATAATAGCCTACACGGCCTATAATATTTGGTATCCCCAGTGTTTCTCGGGTTAGAAGTTACCAGGATTCAATTTGACTTCGCCTTATGTTGGATGCGGGAGCAAGGTATTTCTATACCAAATAGCACCCTTCCTTTTGCTTTCCAACATCATTTACTATGGGGATACCAAATATTATGGCTCATGCATTGCCGTAATATCTTGTATCCCCTATGTTTCATGGGTTACCCTTGAGCCATTGAATATTTGAAATTGCCTTTTGTTTGATAGCAGTCAACAGTATCTTTTCACATTTTGTACATCATTCCACAAGATTTTGCATCCAGTACCCTTAGGGGATACCAACTATAATAGCCTATATGGCCTATAATATTTGGTATCACCAGTGTTTCTTGGGTTAGAAGTTACCAGGATTCAATTTGACATCACCTTATGTTGCATGGGGGTGCACAGTATTTCTATACCAAATATCACCCTTCTTTTTGCTTTCCAACATCATTTAATATGGGAATACCCAATATTATGGCTCACGCATTGCTGTAATATCTCGTATCCCCTATGTTTCATGGGTTACCCTTGAGCCATTGAATAGTTGAAATTGCCTTTTGTTTGATAGCAGACTACAGTATCTTTTCACATTTTGTACATCATTCCACAAGATTTTGCATCCGTACCCTTAGGGGATACCAAATATAATAGCCTATACAGCCTATAATATTTGGTATCCCCAGTGTTTCTCGGGTTAGAAGCTACCAGGATTCAATTTGACTTCGCCTTATGTTGGACGCGGGAGCACAGGATTTCTATACCAAATAGCACCATTCCTTTTGCTTTCCAACATCATTTACAATGAGGATACCAAATATTATGGCTCACGCATTGCCGTAATATCTCGTATCCCCTAAGTTTCATGGGTTACCCTTTAGCCATTGATCAATTGAATTTGCCTTTGATTTGATAGCAGACTACAGTATCTTTTCACATTTTGTACATCATTCCACAAGATTTTGCATCCGGTACCTTAGGGGATACCAAATATAATAGCCTATACGGCCTATAATATTTGGCATCCCCAGTGTTTCTCAGGTTAGAAGTTACCAGGATTCAATTTGACATCGCCTTATGTTGGATGGGAGAGCACAGTATTTCTATACCAAATAACATCCTTCCTTTTGCTTTCGAACATCATTTACTAAGGGGATACCAAATATTATGGCTCACGCATTGCCATAATATCTCGTATCCCCTATGTTTCATGGGTTACCCTTTAGCCATTGACCAATTGGATTTGCCTTTTATTTGATAGCAGACTACAGTATCTTTTTACATTTTGTACATCATTCCACAAAATGTTGCCTCCGGTACCCTTAGGGGATACCAAATATAATAGCCTACACGGACTATAATATTTGGTATCACCAGTGTTTCTCTGGTTAGAAGTTACCAGGATTAAATTTGACTTCGCCTTATGTTGGATGCGGGAGCAAGGTATTTCTATACCAAATAACACCCTTCCTATTGCTTTCCAACATCATTTACTATGGGGATACCAAATATTATGGCTCACGCATTGCCGTAATATCTCGTATCCCCTATGTTTCATGGGTTACCCTTGAGCCATTGAATAGTTGAATTTGCCTTTTGTTTGATAGCAGTCTACAGTATCTTTTCACATTTTGTACATCATTCCACAAGATTTTGCATCCGTACCCTTAGGGGATACCAACTATAATAGCCTATACAGCCTATAATATTTGGTATCCTCAGTGTTTCTCGGGTTAGAAGTTATCAGGATTGAATTTGACTTCCCCTTATGTTAGATGCGGGAGCACAGTATTTCTATACAAAATAGCACCCTTCCTTTTGCTTTCCAACATCATTTACTATGGGGATACTAAATATTATGGCTCATGCATTGCTGTAATATCTCGTATCCCCTGTTTCATTTGTTACCCTTTACCCATTGACCAGTTGCAATTGCCTTTTGTTTGATAGCAGACTACGGTATCTTTTTACATTTTGTACATCATTCCACAAGATTTTGCCTCCGGTACCCTTAGGGGATACCAATTATAATAGCCTACACGGCCTATAATATTTGGTATCCCCAGTGTTTCTCGGGTTAGAAGTTACCAGGATTCAATTTGACATTGCCTTATGTTGGATGGAGGAGCACAGTATTTCAATACCAAATAGCACCCTTCCTTTTGCTTTCCAACATCATTTACTATGGGGATACCAAATATTATGGCTCACGCATTGCCGTAATATCTCGTATCCCCTATGTTTCATGGGTTACCCTTGAGCCATTGAATAGTTGAAATTGCCTTTTGTTTGATAGCAGACTACAGTATCTTTTCACATTTTGTACATCATTCCACAAGATTTTGCATCCGTACCCTTAGGGGATACCAAATATAATAGCCTATACAGCCTATAATATTTGGTATCCCCAGTGTTTCTCGGGTTAGAAGTTACCAGGATTCAATTTGACTTCGCCTTATGTTGGACGCGGGAGCACAGGATTTCTATACCAAATAGCACCATTCCTTTTGCTTTCCAACATCATTTACAATGAGGATACCAAATATTATGGCTCACGCATTGCCGTAATATCTCGTATCCCCTAAGTTTCATGGGTTACCCTTTAGCCATTGATCAATTGAATTTGCCTTTGATTTGATAGCAGACTACAGTATCTTTTCACATTTTGTACATCATTCCACAAGATTTTGCCTCCGGTACCCTTAAGGGATACCAAATATAATAGCCTATACGGCCTATAATATTTGGTATCCCCAGCGTTTCTCGGGTTAGAAGTTACCAGGATTCAATTTGACATCTCCTTATGTTGGATGGAGGAGCACAGTATTTCTATACCAAATAGCACCCTTCCTTTTGCTTTCCAACATCATTTACTATGGGGATACCAAATATTTTGGCTCATGCATTGCTGTAATATCTCGTATCCCCTATGTTTCATGGGTTACCCTTTAGCCATTGACTAATTTAATATGCCTTTTATTTGATAGCAGACTACTGTATCTTTTCACATCCGGTACCCTTAGGGGATACCAAATATAATAACCTATACACAGACTGCTAAAGGGTTAGAGGGTTCAATGACAGAATATCGATGCACAGAATATCAATACACAAAAATATTGGAAAATAAATATTGTGAACAAAAATATAGCCTTTCTATATTTATCTAACAAAACAACAATTATGAACAAAAATATTGCTGTTAACAATATTGTTTTTACTAATATTGAATACAAAAATATTGTTCCCTATAAACAAACATATAAATTGTCAAAAATATCGCATCACACAATGACAACATTAATATCGCTAAAATAAGTACATTTATAATTACTCATCATAAAAATAATGACATTATACATCAAAGAAAACATTAAAACAAACAATAAATAACATATACACATATTTTAACAATAGTATATTCACATTATATTACCAAATAAATATCAATAAACCCAAGAAAATAGAACTAAATACATAACATCAATAGAATAAATATGTATAATCACTACCTTTATACCACAATTTATATATATAAACTCGGGAGCTCCTCCTGAGAAATCCGCCCGTAGTTTAGAGGCGCGAGATGCCGGTGGAGCAAAACCGGCTTTACTATACCCAACCAGTTGCAAATAACTCGCGCTCTCAGGTTCCAAAGAAAGGAAAGATTTATTACTCAAAGTAACGCGTTTCGAGAGACAACTTTCTTGATCATATATATAATATACACATATATTAAACCATCCCTTAGTGCTGCATCGCACAACAACAATCCACAGGTCTCCTCTGCTGTTCAACAGTTTATTCAGGGTATACACAAATATCCCAACACGTTTCGGAGACATCAGTCTCCTTGCTCACAGGTCAGGAAGCGAACACTCTGCTTGTCACTCATTCCTGTTACTGATTTGCAATTCACATAGAAAGAGGACTAAGTGCACGTAAAACATTAGAGAGGGTCTGCAAGCATGGGCACCATTTTAGCATAAGCGTGATCAAAGCCATAACATAATGAAAATAATGCAAGCTGCCCTTTGCATTTTGATTAGAAAACAAATGCAGTACCATTTGGGTGACATCTCACAATAGCTGCTATAAATGCAAATTAAACATTTATCAATCTTGTGGTATGAAGTAATGGCAACTCCTAAAATCATGCTGACAATTTCATAAGACCTAATGCCCATAGGGTGAACCATTTAGATATTTGCATAGGGCATTATTTTTACCCAAAAGCTTTTAATCCCTCATGTCCATTGTGTTTGAACGGGATGTCATTTTGACCTTTCATGTACATAGCATATAAAACTTAACGCGCTAGGCAAAGGAGTCTCAAAGGAGTCTCGGAAGCTATGAGGAGCTACTTAATGCCACCCCAGTGCATCATTTTCCAATTTTCCAGCGCATCATTTGGTATGCATTTATAACTAAAGAATTACACTTTTGACTTGGTTGGGGGGATCTAATTGCGGGTTTAAGACACAGTTAAAATCCCCCCTTAATAATCCAAGGGATATGCGCCAATCTGGTAAGGATGACAGCGAGGTGGGCCAAGAAGGCTTGCTGTGCTACATTCGGCACATACATACTGCCTAATAAAAGGGGCCTGCCATCTAACTGTCTCTCCACCAGAACATATCGCCCTTCATGGTCTATTTCCATGCCCATGCATCGAAATGGAACTGCAGGCCTAACCCATATAAAGCCTGAATATGTAGTGCTGTAACAGTGAACACGCCAACATTTCTGGAAAAGTGCGTCTTTCCCTCCTACATTATGGGTTTCTTGGAGAAAGGTTATCTGGGCTTCATGCCTTCTAATATATTTTTTGTACTGTGTGACGCTTGTTTCCTGTCCCCATACCTCGGACATTCCACGTTAAGATACGCATCTGGCCATAGCACAATGTGTAGTCAAGGGAGGGGAGGCACCGACCAGTGGAGGGAGGTGCCTCTCATAATTCTGGTGGGTGGTAGCATGTGAGACGAGCAATACTCAGGGCCGGGCAAATGCGCATGGTGTGACCTTGCAAACAAGTAAACTAGAACCACTACATCCCAACCCATGGAGGTCAAGAAAACTCCAACTGTCCAAAAAATCAACAAACAGACCCACAGGTGGGATTATCCCAGTGGCATATTGGAATGCAAAACTATGTCTAAGGAGAGTGTCTAGGGGGGCGATTGGCATACCGTGATCAGATACAGTACGCCCAAAAATCAGTTCACCATCAAGGTGGGTCAGTGTTAGACTTGGCATCTTTTGGCGTGTTTCCCCTGACTTTTTGCTTTCTGACCTCCCGGTTTTGACTCTGTTTTTGCTGGTGTGATGATTCTGCGCACTTTCCTCACTGCGGTCCAGTGGGAAAGTGCAAGTGATCCTGTATAAAATGTGTTATGGATTGGTGTTTCCATGATTGGCCTATTTGGTTTATGTGTCAGTCCCTTGTAAAGTGCACTGCGAGTGCCAGGGCCTATAGACCAAATGCTGTTGGTGGGCTGCAGCACTGGATTGTGCCACCCACGCAAACAGCCCGTAAAGTGTAACTCGGGCCTGCCGCCGCAGAGCCTGTGCGCAGCCTGGGGCTGCCATGTCGACTTGGCAAGTGCACACACTTGCAAGTCCCTAAACCTTCCCTTTGCTACATGTTAGTCACCCCTAAGGTAGGCCCAAGGTACCCCTGTGGGCAGGGTGCGGTGTATGCGAAAGGTAGGACATGCCCGGGTGTGTGCGGCATGTCCTGATAGTGAATTACAGCCTAGTTCGTTTTTCACTATTGCAAGGCTACCTGTTCCCCCTAGGCCAGAACGGGCAGTTTTGATTATTACAGCTTATAATCCTAACTGACCCCGGGAACATGGTAGGAAGTCGAGTTTAGTATGCCTGGACTCAGAATGATAAAATGCAGCTTTTAGTGAAGTTGGTTTTAACATTCTGTGTTTGAAAATACCACTTTTAGAAAGTGGGTATTTTCTTGTCTAACCATCCAAGCCTGCCTCTGCGAGGTTGTGTATTCCTTGTCTGGAGTGTGAGTGACAGGGGCTGGGGGATGCCAGGAGACAGGGTGAGTCAGCGCAGGGCTGAATAGCCAGATCGACCTGTAGATGGGTGGGAGGGGTCGCACCTGGGCCCTGAATAGGACAGTGCCTTCCCTCCACAATGCTGGCTCCACCTCCTGTGGTGCGTCTGATGTCCCTGGCCTACTCACTGAAAGAAGGGACGGAGACTTGTCAACAAAGTGCTCCAGAACTGGTTTGGACTAGGCAAAGGCCTCTCTGCCTTCAGAGAACAAAGGAATTTGGGATATAAATATTGGGGCCCTGACCCCATGAATTTAGATCTCGCTGGAATCAAGGAACCTGCCAAGACGAAGAGCTGGAAGAGCTGCCAGGAGGAGTACTGCCCCTTTGCTGTGTTGTTGCTTTGTTGGGTTGGCCTGCAGCTGCTGCTTCTGCCTTGGGCAGTGAAAGGACTGGACTGAACTTTCGACAAACTTGTGCTGAGTATCTCCAAGGGCCAGGAACCGAGCTGGCCTCCTGTTAAGAAGTCTCAGGGACTACAAAGACTTCACAAGCCTCTGGGTACCGCTTCTGGAACGCTGTTTCAGTTGCCACAGAGGAAGGGAACTGCAACCGACTCCGTCAACCGAATCCATCCCTGGCCGGTGACCTGTTTGCACCGCAGACCGCATCGCCCCGCTTCGCATCGCAACCCTGGTCTCACCGTGGGCGACGTCTGACGGCGCCAACATCGAGCCGCCGCTTGCACCGTGACCTGTGGGCACCGCAGTTCGCATCGCATCGCTTCACTGGGCCAGCCGGACCAGACCGACGCTGTCGCTGCAACTGGCTCAAGAGTCGAGACCGCACCGCATTTGGGGCACCGCTCGCACGTCTGCGACGCACCGCTGTCCGACGCCAGCTCCCGCACTCCGGCTAGGTCGCCTGCATCGCAACCTGTCAGCACCGCATCGAGCATCATCTCACCCTGCATCGCACGCCTTGGACTCACCGACTCCGTCTGCACGACGCTCATCGAGCCGCTGCCTGCACCGCATCGAGGGACACCGCACCTTGCATCGCTCCGTCTTGCACCGCCACCGCGACGAACGCCGACCGGCTCGTACACTCCGTACCAGCCACAACGAGAAAGGTACTGTAACCGAGTCTGTTCATGACTCTGCTGGCCCGTATCGACGCGGTCGGCTGGAACTGTTAGACTCTGTGTTTTCAGCATCACTGTAGGCTCGGACGGAGCTACCGACTCGTACGAACTTTGCTTTTGTGCTATTCCTGCAAAGAAGAAGTTACCGTATCAAGCATTCATTCAGTAAAATATAGTATTGTGGATTTTTGTCGTAATTGGTCTTGTCTTGAGTATATAAAATATTGGTTATTTTTCTAAACTGGTGTGGTGTCCGTTTGTAGTGCTTACACTGTATTACTGTTGGTTATGTGCAAATGCTTTACACACTGCCTCTGAATTAAGCCTGACTGCTCGTGCCAAGCTACCACGAGGGTGAGCAGGGGTTAGTTACTTCACGAGTGTAACAACCCTTACCCTGACTAGGAAGAAGGGTCCCTACTTGGACAAAGGTGCAAGCCCTTGCCAACTAGAGATCCCATTTCTAACATTGGTTGTCAGCGGTGAGGATAGGACTTGTGTTTGCACTTGACTTACAGTGATTGGTGTGCACTACTACCATATCGCAGACCATTACGTACCACATACTGGTTCTTTTTTCTTTTGGCCTATTTTTGATCTTGCCAGTTTTCAACTCACGACTTTTGTCATGCCTGAATCAATTGCATCATCCGTTGAATCTCTGGAAGTTATCTTTGAGGAGGACAGGTTGGAATCCTACGCCGTAAAGGAGTTACGAGCGATTTGTAAAACTTGAAAGTCCAAATTAAAGGCCTCACAAGGAAGGAGGAGCTACAGAAGGCGCTGAGGGCCTGGTAGCAGCCAGACATGCCAATGGGCAGCCTGGTGATCTCAGTGAGGAGGCGGAGGAGCCTATTTCCAGGGTGGATGTGCTTTTGGGTAGGGGGAACCCGCCAGGTCAGGCAGCAGCAGTCTGTCCCCAGAGGAGCTGGAGGACAGGCGGGAGGCAAGGCAGTTCGAGCTGCAGAAGCTCAGACTGGAGAGTGAGCGGGAGGAGAAGAGATTGGCCATAGAAGAGAGGAAGATGCTCTTAGAGCATGAGAGAGAACTAAAGGAGCTAGAACTTAGGAGTAAGTCAGGCTCAGATGGTGGCAGCAATTCGTCCAGAAAGGCAGACAGGATTGTGCACATTCCCAAGAACGTAGGCAAGGAATTCAAGAAGGGGGATGACATACAAAGGTGGTTTCAGGGTTATGAGGCAGCCATACACATGAATGGGGTCCCTGAGGAGAATTGGGGAGCAGGATTGTGGCCACTTTTCCCTGAAGAAGCAAGGGATGCTCTGATAGCTTTGGGTAAGGGGTATCACCTCACCTATGCTGACATGAAGGATGCCCTTCTCACGAAGTATGGTCTTACTCCTGAAAAGTACAGGGATCAGTTCAGGTCCAGTAAGAAGTCTGATGCCAACACTTGGTTGGAATGTGTGGATGTGTTCTGCAGGTCTCTGGATGGTTGGGTGAAGGGCAGTAGTGTAACAGATTTTCAGGGGCTCTACAACTTGATTGCATGGGAGCACTTGTCTAGTCTATGTTTTGCAGATCTGCGCCAGCACCTAGTTGATAGTAAGCTAACTGACCCCAGGAAGCTTGCTATGGAAGCGGACCGCTGGGTGAGTACCAGGGTCCACAAGAAAGCGTTTGGGGAGACTCAGCCAAAGGTGGGCAGGGTCCCCAGCAGAAAGGTGGGGGGGACAAGGGTAAAGCACAGGAGTTCTCTAAAGGGCCCCAAACTAGAACACAGGGTAAAGGTTCCCAGCCCCCGGTGATAAAAAGAAAGGGGTCTCTACAGGGAAGCCTGTTTAGACCGGCCCCCGCAAGTGTTATGCATGTGACCAGGTAGGTCACTTTAAGGGGGACCCCAAGTGCCCGAAGGGGACACAGCCACCCACCGGTGGACAGTCCAAAGTGTTGGCTAGTGTAGCGCTTGGGGAGGAGGGGTGCCCACAGGAGGGTGGGGATCCCTCAGAAATGACCCTTGTCTCACTAGGGGACAGTGAGATGGTCCCAGGAAACCAGGTGCCCCCTAACACAAAGAAATATAGCACCTGGGTGACCATTAATGGGAACAGGGTAGAGGCTCTCAGAGATACTGGAGCCAGTGTGACCTCAGTCCGGTGTCACCTGGTGTCTGAGAAGCAAGTAGTCCCAGGAGCATTCCACCAAGTAGTTGCTGTCGACAACTCTGAGCGCCAGTGTATGGTGGCGCAGGTTCCCTTTGAATGGGGGGGTCTCAGGTCCCTTGAGGGTGGTTGTGAGCCCTACCATGCCTGTAGATTGTCTGCTAGGAAACGACCTGGAGCAGTCCTCATGGAAGGAGGTTGAGCTCAGGTCGCACTTGGAGATGCTTGGGTTGCCAGAGTGGGCATGCGTGTCTACTCGGTCAATGGCAGCCAGAAAGGGTGATCAAGAGGACTTGGAGCCTGAAACAGTGGCCCAAGTCCCTGCCAAGAGAAAGGGCAGGGGGCGTGGGAAACCGGCCCCCGAAGTTCCCACGGACCGGGAGGAGGCGGACCTCGAGGGGGACGCCCCGGTGCCTACAGGGGAGCAGGTAGCCGAACTGGGAGACATCTCTGAGCTGACCCATTGGCAGCAAGAAGGGGGTCCCACCAGGGAGGAGTTCTGCAGGGAGCAGAACGAGTGCCCTACTCTGGAGGGTCTGCGGCGGCAGGCTGCAGACCAGGCAGCTGGTAATCAGTCCGGGTCACATCTGATCTACTGGGAGAGTGGTCTCCTATACAGTGAGCCTAAGGTTGCTGAGCCTGGGTCAGCCCGTGTGCTGGTGGTACCCCAGCGCTTCAGGACCTTCCTACTGGGTCTGGCTCATGACGTGCCTTTGGCAGGACATTTGGGGCAGGACAAGACCTTTGACAGGCTTGTCACCCACTTCTTTTGGCCCCAAATGCGAAGGCAGTCAGCTGCACACTGTAGGTCTTGCCAAACTTGCCAGGCAAGTGGTAAGAGTGGGAGGAAGGTCAAAGCTCCTCTCCAACCTTTTCCTGTTGTTGGAACACCCTTTGAAAGGGTAGGGATGGATATTGTGGGGCCACTGGATCCCAAGACAGCCATGGGCAACAGGTACATCCTGGTCTTGGTGGACCATGCCACCCGGTACCCGGAGGCAATCCCTCTCAGGACAACGACGGCGCCAGTGGTGGGCCGGGCGTTAATGGGGATCTTTTCCCGTGTGGGATTCCCCAGAGAGGTGGTTTCTGATAGGGGGACCAATTTCATATCGAAGTATATGACATCCCTGTGGAAGGAGTGTGGTGTAACCTACAAGTTCACCACTCCTTACCACCCACAAGGAAACGGTCTGGTGGAGAGATTCAACCAGACCTTGAAAGGCATGATCAAGGGTCTAACAGAACCCATGAGGCGTAAGTGGGACGTCCTCTTGCCATGCCTACTCTTTGCGTACAGGGAGGTGCCTCAGAAGTCTCTTGGGTACAGCCCCTTTGAGCTCCTGTATGGCCACCCTGTCAGAGGACCTCTGAGTTTGGTAAAGGAAGGCTGGGAGGCAGCTCCCAGGAAAACTCCCCAGGATGTATTTAGCTACATGCTGGCGTTTAGAAACCAAACTGCCCGCTTCAGGAAACTCGCTCAGGCGAACCTAGAAGCAAGCCAGGAAGAAATGAAGAGATGGTATGACCAGAATGCCACTCTGGTCGAATTTCAACCTGGGCAGAAAGTGTGGGTCATGGCCCCAGTGGCACCTTGTGCCTTACAGGACAAGTGGACTGGGCCATATGAGGTAAAGGAGCACAAAAGTGACGTCACCTACCTGGTGGATGTGCAGGCTCCAAGGAACCCTTTGAGGGTCCTTCACGTGAACCGCCTCAAGCCCCACTTCGAGAGGTCCGAAGTGAGTATGCTCTTGGCGACAGATGATGGGGTGGAAGAGGAGAGTGAGCCTCTCCCTGACCTCCTGTCTACCAAGGAGCATGATGGGTCAGTAGAGGGTGTGATCCTCTCCCCTACTCTGACTCAGGAGCAGCAGGGGGACTGTCGCCAGTTGTTGGGACAGTTCGCCCCACTGTTCTCTCTGACCCCCAGTGTTACTCACTGGTGTACCCATGACGTGGACACCGGTGACAGCCATCCTGTGAAGCACAAGATTTACAGGTTGACTGACTGGGTCAGAGCCAGCATGAAGGAGGAGGTCTCTAAGATGTTGGCGTTAGGGGTGATTGAGCCCTCCCACAGTCCTTGGGCCAGCCCAGTGGTCTTGGTCCCAAAGGCTGCGGCGCCCGGTGCCACTCCAGAACTCCGGTTTTGTGTGGACTACCGTGGGCTCAATGCCGTCACCAGGACTGACGCGCACCCCATCCCCAGAGCTGATGAGCTCATTGATCGGTTGGGAGCTGCCCGGTTCCTCAGCACGTTTGATTTAACGTCTGGGTACTGGCAGATTGCCTTAACCGATGGGGCCAAGGAGAGATCAGCATTCTCAACCCCAGAAGGTCATTACCAATTCCGGGTGATGCCCTTTGGGTTGAAGAATGCCCCTGCCACCTTTCAGAGGTTGGTCAATCAGGTGTTGGCCGGGCTGGAGGATTTCAGTGCCGCCTACCTGGATGACATTGCTGTGTTCAGTTCCAGCTGGGAAGAACATTTACAGCACCTTGAGAAAGTGTTGAGGGCTCTGCAAGGTGCAGGCCTCACGATCAAGGCCAGTAAGTGCCAGATCGGGCAGGGTTCTGTGGTGTACTTGGGGCACCAGGTAGGAAGCGGCCAGGTGGCGCCCCTACAACCCAAGATTGACACCATTCTGGCTTGGGAGCCCCCAAGACCCAGACAGAGGTGAGAGCCTTCTTAGGTCTCACCGGCTACTATAGGAGATTTGTTAAGGGCTATGGCACCATCGTTGCCCCCTTAACAGAGCTGACCTCTAAGAGGCAGCCCAGGAAAGTGATCTGGACTGAGTCCTGCCAGGAAGCTTTTGATGCCCTGAAGGCAGCCATGTGCACGGCGCCCGTGCTCAAGGCACCTGACTTCTCCAAGGAATTCGTCGTGCAGACTGACGCTTCAGAGCATGGTGTGGGAGCGGTGCTCTCACAACTGAACGAAGAGGGCCTGGATCAGCCTGTAGTCTTCCTTAGCTGGAGACTACTTCCCAGGGAACAGAGGTGGAGTGCCATAGAAAGGGAAGCTTTTGCTGTGGTCTGGGCGCTGAAGAAGTTGAGACCATACCTGTTGGGGACTCACTTCCGGGTTCAGACAGACCACAGGCCCCTCAGATGGTTGATGCAAATGAGGGGTGAGAATCCAAAACTGCTGAGGTGGTCCATCTCCCTACAGGGAATGGACTTTACGGTGGAACACCGTCCTGGTACAGAACACGCCAATGCAGATGGTCTGTCCAGGTTCTTCCGCCTTAGTGAAGAGAACTCCCATGGGGTTGGGTAGTTCTCCCTACTTTCAGCTGGAGGGGACATGTGTTAGACTTGGCATCTTTTGGCGTGTTTCCCCTGACTTTTTGCTTTCTGACCTCCCGGTTTTGACTCTGTTTTTGCTGGTGTGATGATTCTGCGCACTTTCCTCACTGCGGTCCAGTGGGAAAGTGCAAGTGATCCTGTATAAAATGTGTTATGGATTGGTGTTTCCATGATTGGCCTATTTGGTTTATGTGTCAGTCCCTTGTAAAGTGCACTGCGAGTGCCAGGGCCTATAGACCAAATGCTGTTGGTGGGCTGCAGCACTGGATTGTGCCACCCACGCAAACAGCCCGTAAAGTGTAACTCGGGCCTGCCGCCGCAGAGCCTGTGCGCAGCCTGGGGCTGCCATGTCGACTTGGCAAGTGCACACACTTGCAAGTCCCTAAACCTTCCCTTTGCTACATGTTAGTCACCCCTAAGGTAGGCCCAAGGTACCCCTGTGGGCAGGGTGCGGTGTATGCGAAAGGTAGGACATGCCCGGGTGTGTGCGGCATGTCCTGATAGTGAATTACAGCCTAGTTCGTTTTTCACTATTGCAAGGCTACCTGTTCCCCTAGGCCAGAACGGGCAGTTTTGATTATTACAGCTTATAATCCTAACTGACCCCGGGAACATGGTAGGAAGTCGAGTTTAGTATGCCTGGACTCAGAATGATAAAATGCAGCTTTTAGTGAAGTTGGTTTTAACATTCTGTGTTTGAAAATACCACTTTTAGAAAGTGGGTATTTTCTTGTCTAACCATCCAAGCCTGCCTCTGCGAGGTTGTGTATTCCTTGTCTGGAGTGTGAGTGACAGGGGCTGGGGGATGCCAGGAGACAGGGTGAGTCAGCGCAGGGCTGAATAGCCAGATCGACCTGTAGATGGGTGGGAGGGGTCGCACCTGGGCCCTGAATAGGACAGTGCCTTCCCTCCACAATGCTGGCTCCACCTCCTGTGGTGCGTCTGATGTCCCTGGCCTACTCACTGAAAGAAGGGACGGAGACTTGTCAACAAAGTGCTCCAGAACTGGTTTGGACTAGGCAAAGGCCTCTCTGCCTTCAGAGAACAAAGGAATTTGGGATATAAATATTGGGGCCCTGACCCCATGAATTTAGATCTCGCTGGAATCAAGGAACCTGCCAAGACGAAGAGCTGGAAGAGCTGCCAGGAGGAGTACTGCCCCTTTGCTGTGTTGTTGCTTTGTTGGGTTGGCCTGCAGCTGCTGCTTCTGCCTTGGGCAGTGAAAGGACTGGACTGAACTTTCGACAAACTTGTGCTGAGTATCTCCAAGGGCCAGGAACCGAGCTGGCCTCCTGTTAAGAAGTCTCAGGGACTACAAAGACTTCACAAGCCTCTGGGTACCGCTTCTGGAACGCTGTTTCAGTTGCCACAGAGGAAGGGTACTGCAACCGACTCCGTCAACCGAATCCATCCCTGGCCGGTGACCTGTTTGCACCGCAGACCGCATCGCCCCGCTTCGCATCGCAACCCTGGTCTCACCGTGGGCGACGTCCGACGCCGCCAACATCGAGCCGCTGCTTGCACCGTGACCTGTGGGCACCGCAGTTCGCATCGCATCGCTTCACTGGGCCAGCCGGACCAGACCGACGCTGTCGCTGCAACTGGCTCAAGAGTCGAGACCGCACCGCATTTGGGGCACCGCTCGCACGTCTGCGACGCACCGCTCCGACTCGCACCGCTGTCCGACGCCAGCTCCCGCACTCCGGCTAGGTCGCCTGCATCGCAACCTGTCAGCACTGCATCGAGCATCGTCTCACCCTGCATCGCACGCCTTGGACTCACCGACTCCGTCTGCACGACGCTCATCGAGCCGCTGCCTGCACCGCATCGAGGGACACCACACCTTGCATCGCTCCGTCTTGCACCGCCACCGCGACGAACGCCGACCGGCTCGTACACTCCGTACCAGCCACAACGAGAAAGGTACTGTAACCGAGTCTGTTCATGACTCTGCTGGCCCGTATCGACGCGGTCGGCTGGAACTGTTAGACTCTGTGTTTTCAGCATCACGGTAGGCTCGGACGGAGCTACCGACTCGTACGAACTTTGCTTTTGTGCTATTCCTGCAAGGAAGAAGTTACCGTATCAAGCATTCATTCGTAAAATATAGTATTGTGGATTTTTGTCGTAATTGGTCTTGTCTTGAGTATATAAAATATTGGTTATTTTTCTAAACTGGTGTGGTGTCCGTTTGTAGTGCTTACACTGTATTACTGTTGGTTATGTGCAAATGCTTTACACACTGCCTCTGAATTAAGCCTGACTGCTCGTGCCAAGCTACCACGAGGGTGAGCAGGGGTTACTTCACGAGTGTAACAACCCTTACCCTGACTAGGAAGAATGGTCCCTACTTGGACAAAGGTGCAAGTCCTTGCCAACTAGAGATCCCATTTCTAACAGTCAGTGACCCATTGCGGCTTAGTGATAGTCTGGAATATAAGAATCTGCTCCACCCAGTCCCAGGCATCGGCTGTCTTAGTGAAGAAATAGCTGGTGTTGTTCACCATTATCTTCAATTTTACTGGGAAGAGTAGCGAGTAGGTCAGTCCCACCTGTCTCAAGCATTTCTTTACTCCCTACAGCACTAGATGGCCAGAGTGTAATCTGGGAATAGGAATATACGCACATTGTCATAGAGTAATGGCTCCGTGGCCCTACTGCTCTTGGAATGGCCTTTTTATCTGGCCACGACCGGCCTGGGAGCAGCTTGTCATGCCGGCACTCAATGGGTGTGCTCCGGAAGATATTGAGCTTATAGTTTTATGGGTGCCACTGCTTGAGCCAACCATGTTTCAAAAAATAGCACAGGGTTGTACCCTTCCTCCCCTTCAGGGATGTCCACAAAAAATGCAAATGAGAGAACGCCCTCTGATGATAGTGCTGGCGCTATATGTGCACCAGCACTATCTGTAGTACAGAAGGGGCCGCACAATTGTCTGCGGCCCCTTCTGTAATATCAAAGTGCCCTGGCGCAAACACCCGTTGCTCCCCCAGGGCACTTTTTATAATTTGGCCCCTGGAATAATTTGTTTTTCTAAGTAAAATCAATTACATGGGTACACGTGGCAACTGTGGGTGCATAAGTGGAAGCATCGCTCACTGAATTTCAATTTAAATTATATTGCATTCGTCAGAGTCTTTTCAAGAAAATGTCTATAAATGATAAAGGAAAAATGGAGTTTATGGCATGCAAAATGTATAACATAAATGGAAAAAATATTTTCAGAATACAGCATACAAATTGCATGACACAGCTTATTTTCTTATATTTGAGAATGTATGGAGGAAGGTGAAATGAAACAGGAGTTTCGGATATGAAGTGAGCAGGTGAGGCATTGTTTTCCTGACTTGCCTTGTGTGCCAGTTTTACCAGAAACCAGGGGCTCTAACCCCTGGTTTCAATCTGCACTCACCTTTCAGCTGCAAACCAGTAGCCAAAACCTGTATAGAACGTGAATCTAATTGGGTACTTATTCATGCCAACTAGTTAGTTGTACATCCAGGTAATGGGGTGCAAAGTAAAGGAAGGAGAGTTCACAGAAATGATTGGGGTAAAATGTAACTTGCTTGAGTGTATTGCCTGCATTCCTGAGGCTGGAGAGTGCAGACCCACACAATGACACGTGGGAGGATGGAGACTGGGATACCCTTGGAAAATTTATGAGGACCTTTTACCAAGGGGTTGCTCTTTCTGGACACTACTATTTGATGGTTAGTAGGGGAGAAGAAGTGTGCCCGGAGATTCCATTGTTAAAAGTAAGCAAGTTTCATGGCATGGCCTGCCATTTTGTATGTCTTTATTGCTATTTCAGGAAAGTGGATGATGGATGATAGCCAGGTGAAGAAACTTCAGACTTCACTATGCCAGTGTAGTAGATCCTGCTGCTTTGAGCCAGCATCATAACTACGTGTTCTGAGAGACATTACCTTTAACAAAGGCTATGTGCTATCTGAATGTTTGCCTGCAATACAGCCAAAGAAGACATTAAAAAAGGAACACCTCAAACCAGTGCCAGGACCTTAGGTAGTAGATCCACGTCCTGTCTGGAAAATGTGTATAATGGTTGTGTCCAACTAACGTTTATGCTGTTTCCAGTTCCTCTTGACCATGAAAGAGAATGTTTTGCAGAGTACTCACAGAGGTGCTGTGATGCAGGGCTGGTTGCATGTCAGACAGTCTCGCAGAGGTGAGTGTATATCACCAGAAGTCTTTAAAACTAGCTGGAGAAGCTGTGGGTCTGCCTAGCACCAATAAACTGTATGACTGCTCAGATAGAGAAGGAGCCATACTGGAGGAGAGGCTGTCTAGGAGGAGAAGACCAGCTATGTTCCCAGCTGTGGAGTAACCAAAAGAGGCTGAATGACACTGGAAGCCAAGCCTGTGCTGTCTGAAGTTGTGTGATGTCAACCGTTTCCCTGTGCGATTCATGTCTGGAATCACATCAATAAACAACAAGACAGTCAACAGTGTGCTATCCAGCAGTCTTGCAGTGCGCCTGAGGCGCTTGTACAGGTGCTGCCCAATTTGTGGTACATCCTGTGAGAGCCATAATCGCGGCTGTAGTGGTACATGGAGTCTGCAAATGCCAAAGCCATATATTCACCAACCTGGCTTATCATGGTGTTCATTTGAGTGGCCTTAAGGATATGGGAGTCTGCCACCCAACGTCCAAACTCAACTCAACTGTTACTGTACAACACTATACTCCAGTCTATCCCAGTATGTGCCACGTTAGTTTACTCTATGCCACTCTACTCCACTCTACTCCACTCTATGCCCCTCCACTCTACCACAGAATACTGCACTGTAAAACACTGTAATACAGTGTATGCCACTGTAGAGAACTGTAGTCCACTGTATGCCACTATACCACACTCTACTCCACTCTGCTTCACTCCTTCTACACAACTCTGCCCCAATTTATTCCACGCTTTTCAATGACACGCTACTCTACTGTACTCCACGACTCCACTCTATACCACTCCATGCCACTCTATGCCCCTCGGCTCTAAGACATTCTATGCAACTCCACTGTACCACACTCTGCCACACTACTCTACTCAACATCACTTTACTCTACAAGACTGTACTGCACTCTATGCCACTCCTCTCTATGACAGTTTCCTAGACTATATGACATGCCACACCACTCTATGACACTTTACTCCATTCTATGCGCCGTCACTCCACTTTAATCAATGGCACTGTACTGTACGACATGGCACTCCACTCTATGGCACTTTACTTCACTCTACACTATGCCACTCCACTTGACTCCACTGTACAACACATCTGAAAGAGACTATTAATTATAGATTCCTTACCTTAGAATTACCCCCAGGCGTCAGATTGGATCCGAAGAATTTTTCTTCAGCAATACCCCTGCACGTCGGTAGGTGGCGTCAGCCGACTCCGTATCTGTCATCGGCATCGTGGTTGCCGGGATGACGTTGCGGCGCCTACTTAGACACCACCCCTGCGCACTGACGTCAGTTTTCCGCGCCAGCCTAGTGCAGCTCCGGATCGACGCTGGTAGTCCTTACGCGACCTTCCCTGGCACTGATCCCGGCAATGACGTCTCCAGGGTCGTCCGTGCTCCTGGCCGACGCCGTCCCGGAGCCGGATCAACGACGGCCGACGTCGAATCCGACGCATGAGAGTACTTTTGTTCCCTTGTTCATCCCAGGTGTTCCCTATCACAGTGAGGGTGGTGATGAGTACTGGGAGGAGTCGCTGGACCCTTTAGCAGACCAGCTGGAAGAGCCGGACTGGAGAGAGGAATTGGGTGATGCCAGTGGTCTGGATACCGACCCAGACCTTGGCATGCTTTCTCCCCCTAAAATGGTTATGGAGGAGGGAGCGTCCTATGCAGTGGTGGCCGTAGGGCAGCCGAAGCTTTGGGCCTGGAGCTCCCTACAGTGGTAGTCAAGACTAACCTCCTGACAGAGGTGCTTCAACTGGCGGCAACTTCCTCTGAACCCCTCTTGCCCTTTAATGAAGCCCTCACGGATGTCCTTCTGGGCACCTGGTCCAAGCCCAGCACAGGGGCTCCTGTGGAATGGACGATTGCCCGCCACCACCGCCCAGCTCCGGGCGATCCCATTTTCCTCTCCCATCACCCTTCCCCCGAGAGCTTGGTGGTCCAAGCCTCTTCTTCCAAGGGTGAATTCTCTTCTGCATGGAATCCAAGAAGCTGGATTATCTTGGGAAGCATATGTTCTCTTCTTCCAGCTTGGCGCTGCCGTCCATGAATACGGCATGCCACTTGGGCCGTTATACCCATACAGTTTGGGATACGGTTGCACAGGTGCTGCCTCAGTGCCCGGAGGAGGCCTAGGCCATTCTCTACAAGGCAGTGGCGGATGGGAGAGATGCAGCTAAATTCACAGTCCGCTGTGGACTGGATACTGCTGACTCTCTGGGCAGAACAACTGCCACGTCGGGAGGCCTTCGGCGCTACGCCTGGTTGAGGACGTCTGGTTTTTTGGGGGATGTTCAAGCAACCTTGCTGGACATGCCCTTAGATGGCCTTCGCCTCTCTGGTGACAAGGCGGACTCGGCGGTCGAGCATTTTAAGGATTCTCAGGCTACGGTCAGATCCTTAGGCCTCGCTGCGGCCTCACCTCCTCCACAGTCTGCCTTTCGTGGCTACGGAAGTGGCACCCCACCATGTCTGACCCAATCCAGCCACCGGCCCACGCAAGCTGCCCAGCCTCTGCGTGGCCGCAGACGTGGGACCCAGTGACACGGGTCTGGGAACCAGCGGGCGGGCCAGTCTACCCTTTCCCCCCTGCAGCAGGCTCCAAACCCTCCTAGTCTGACCTTTCAGGGCCATCAGTGGCCAGTGGGTGGAAGGATTTGCCATCACCTCCCCCACTGGCAATCCATCACGTCAGACAGGTTGGTTTTGCAAATAGTCTGAAGGGGCTACTCCCTCCCCCCTCCCTCCATGCCACCGTCTTTTGATCGCATGTCGGAGGATTATTTGGCGCTTCTCCGCCAGGAAGTCTCTGATCTCTTGGCCAAGGGAGCTATCAAGAGGGTCACTGCACCAGAAGTTGGTCGTGGTTGCTATTCCCTCTACTTTCTGGTGCCAAAGAAGGACAAAGGCCTGCGTCCTATCTTAGATATCAGGGCCCTAAACCGCTTCCTCCGGGAAGGAGAAGTTCAAAATGCTAACCTTGGCTCAGGTCCTGTCTGCCCTCGACCCAGGAGACTGGATGGTGGTTTTGGACTTGCAGGACGCCTATGTTCACATCCCCGTCCTGCCAGCCCACAGGCATTACCTACGGTTCACAGTAGGCCACAAGCATTTTCAATTCACTATGCTCCCCTTTGGCCTTACCAGTGCCCCTCGGGTGTTCACGAAAGTGATGGTGGTGATCGCAGCTTATCTGCGCAGATCAGGGGTTCCAGTCTTCCCCTATCTCGACGACTGAATGTTGAAGGCGGGCTCGCTCCAGGCTGTCGTCTCCCACCTCCAGACTACGGCGGACCTCCCGCATTCGCTGGGGCTCACTATCAACACACCAAAGTCACACCTGACTCCCTCTCAGACGCTCCCTTTCATCGGAGCTGTTCCGGACACAGTGCAGTTATGGGCCTATCCTCCCGAGCAGCGAGTCTGGTATATTCGGGCTATGATACCAATGTTTCAGCCTCTATCCTGGATTTCGGTGAGAATGACCCTGAGGCTGCTGGGCCTCATGGCTTCCTGCATCCTGCTAGTGGATCATGCCAGGTGGCATATGCGGGCTCTGCAGTGGGACCTGAAGTTCCAGTGGGCGCAGCATCAGGGGAATCTTTCCACCTACGTCCAGATCTCGGAGGGAACTGTGATACAACTGCAGTCGTGGTTGACGAACCAGGATTGGGTCAGAGTCAGATCCCTCTCCCTTCCCCAACCAGACCTCAGGGTGGTGACTGATGCATCACTTCTGGGATGGGGCGGCCACCTGGGAGAGGCAGAGATCAGAGGAGTCTTGTCTCCGGCAGAGTCCGGTTTCCATATTAACCTGTTGGAGCTCCGGGCAATTCGCTTGGCACTGAAGGTATTCCTTCCCTCTCTCAAGTGGAAGGAAGTGCAGGTGTTCATGGACAACACCACCGCCATGTAGTACTGCAACAAGATAGGCAGGTTGGGTCCTGGACCCTTTGTCAAGCGGCTCTTTGCCTTTGGACATGGCTGGAACATCAGGGCATATCCCTGGTGGTTCAACACCTGGCAGGTTCTCTGAACACCATGGCGGACAAACTCAGCCGCCGGTGCCTGGTGGATCACGAATGGCGTCTTCACTCGGAGGTGGTACAAGGTCTCTTTCAGCAGTGGGGAGAGCCTTGGTTAGATCTGTTCACCACCGAAGAGAACGCGCAATGTCAACAGTTCGGAGCGTTGGAGTTTCCAAGGCGGCACTCGCTCGGCTACGCTTTTCGTCGCAAGTGGAGCTTCGGCCTCCTATACGCTTTTCCGCCTGTACCACTTCTGACCCGAGTGCTGAATCAGATCAAGCTCGACCGGGCCCAAGTCATTCTTGTGGCTCTGGACTGGGCACAGCACAGGCTCCCAAACTCCTCACCCAACCCAGAAGCTGCTCTCATGCTGTGAGGGCAGTGCTTGGATTGGTCTGAGCGGCCTGGTTAGGTGCTCACTAGACTAGGAGCCTGTGGCCTTTCTCCACGAGCTGTATAATACAAATCTAAGTGCGTATGTCTGTTTGGCTGGCCTAAGATGGCTGGCCAAACTGACATTTCACTTAAAAGTGCCCTCCACTCCTCCTCCCAGTCCCTGCGCTATCAAAAAGGATTGCCTGGGCCCGCCCTAGACTCGGCAGCATTGGCTGCCAGTGAAAACTAAAACGATAATAAAATTGTTTTATTATCGTTTTATTTTTTATTCTGCAGTGGGGTGATTCTCCTCTGCTATTACAGAGAAGCCGCCACTGCTAACAGTCCACAAACAGGAATTCAGAGATGCAGTGGTGATTTGAGAGCCCAGCGTTGTTCTTTTCAATATCACACACAATCACTGCACTAAGAAAAATGCTTTTATGGGATCACTAACAGAATATTGGAAAAAAATATTGTGTGGACAGAATCTAATGTCAAAAATATCAAGGGCCAAACTATTGAGAAGGTAAATGCAAATAGGTAAGAATAAATTTACTATTCTTAACTCCATGTCTATGTACTTTGATGGTATATGGTATTGTCAAGGTACATATATGTGAAGTTATATATAGTTAAACTTTGCTTACCTATAGAAACCTACCCTCATGATATTTTTGTCCTCAATATTCTTGATAGTAAGGTAAATAGAGAGGGCCACTGAACCAAAGGGACAGGGCTCCGTGTAAGACTAAGAAGTCAAAAGAATCTCCTTTTGGGTCCTCAATCAACCACAACCTTGTTTCTACAAACATTCGTTCAAACATTCACTGCAATGGACTCAGACATAATTCCTTAAAGACCACAACACTGATCAAGTCAAATACCACAAAACATGCCGGATTGTTCAGATCTTTAATGCCAAATCTTTACTCATTACATTTAGGGAAACAAATAAAATGTACAAAAGCTGTACAAAAGTGAATCAAATCACTTGAAATCATCAATTAAAAACATATATATTACATAACAAATGACCAAAATTCATACACATCAGACTAATATATCTGTCTTTGTATCATGCTAATTTGTGTGAATCGAAGAATGGGATACGATTGTTCAAAAGATCATCATCTATTTTATCCACGTTTTCATCAGATTTAGCATAACCTAAGGGTCAACGTGTTTTGGTGATTAATACAGACTTTGACCACCTTCTTCAGGACCACAAGATATTTCCCATACATGAATACATAATATTAAAATACACCAAACGAAAGTGAGAGTTTTTTGTGTTCAATTGGCTCAATTGTCATATGAATCCAATCTCTTGGGCTAAGCCCAAATCTTAATGTGAAAGGATCCTTAGCATCACAAGTGGGCCCAATCACTTAAGTTCTTAATAGATCACCCACCTAGTCGAGCTGTAAGTCTGCAGAGATGTACAATTCCTCATTGGGGAAATATAGCCCATCTTCATGCCAATAGGACCTGTTTTTTCAATTCACAGGCTCTAGGGGCCCGATTCACAAAGGTAAAGTTAGACAAAAGTCTAACTTTACGACTTTCGGTATTCACAAAGGGCATTTACGAGTAGTAAATGCCCTTTGTGAATACTGAAAGTCTAACTTTACGACTTTCAGTATTCACAAAGGGCATTTATGAGTAGTAAATGCCCTTTGTGAATACTGAAAGTCATAAAGTTAGACTTTTGTCTAACTTTACCTTTGTGAATCGGGCCCAAAGTTCCCAGTGCCTCAGGGATTCCACGCTGCATGCATAGGTTTGCATGTCGTAACAGGATTTTCTATCAAGATTCTTGACACAATATTTTGTCCCAATGTATTTTTATTTCCAACATTCTGTCTAAATCCCCCATTATGATTACAAAAGGGTTTATTTCAACAGGTTCAATCTGTTGCCTAGCACATGTAAAATAAGCACACAGAATATTATTACAGTATCTATGCAGCACTTCAAACAGTAATGAAGTGAAAACAAAACACAAGAAGAATCCCACACCAATTTCTAAAAATAGATTAAACTTTAAGAAAAAACAACAAAACTCCGATAAGAAGAACCAGAAATATGTAATTTTAAAGAAAAGTAGCTCTTAGAAGCAAGAAGCACCAATTGCGTTTAACTGGTCATGGAGGATGGGGCCAAAGTCACAAAGGCAGACCACAATGGAGCGTGAGTTGGATACAGGACTGAGTCAAGTTCGTGGTTATAAAGTATCTTGTGTCCTGAGCATAGAGATGACAAGTCCTTGTATTGGCCTGTGTGGTGTGGCTGTCGAGGCAATGTCGACGAGCACTTGAGATCCTGCATCAAGATGTGTTGTGATCCGTTGTGTCAGTTCTGGTGAAGCTTCCAAACAGAGCTGTGATGAGGGTAAAGATATGCTTTGAATCGAGGTCAATGAAACCGCTAGTGTTGCGAGCTTGCGGCGAGATGCATCACGCTGGGCCAGTTGTTGGCCTCAAGATGTGGTGCGCTGGGTTGTTGCTAGTGAAGACGCTGATCAGAAGCTAAGATACTCAGCCCATTAGGACTCAAAACATGGTTTGCATTTGACATTGTTCTTTATTAAGTGCTGTTTGATGGGCCCTATAAACAGGTGAACAGTCTGTTCACTACAAGGATACTGCTAGACCACCGCTTGAGCAAAGATCATTGATCAGCTCAGGGGTTGGAACTGCAAAGTAATAGCTGGCTGCATTTTAAAGGAAATATCAAGCACTTTCGGCTGCACCTGAATGAATCAGTTACTTCATGATAAAAGCAACACGAGAGAATATGCAAGATAAGTAATCCAAACATTGAAAATAAGATTCTCTGAATGCTATAACTGATGTATTCTGATGCTTACCCCTGCAAAGCAAAGTGAGGTCAATGCGCCTGGTTTGTAATTGTACAAGATGAGGATGAGGATAGCTTCCCGGAGAGTGGAAGTGTATTACCTGCATTCCTATAGCTGGAGGGAGGATACCCAGACACTGAGGTGAGGTGGAAGAGATCAGGTTACATGTAAAAATTCCAAGAGTCCTTTTGTTTATCAAGGAGTTGCAGAATACTCCTCCCAAGCAAAGTCGCCTGGTGGATGGCTGTGGCAAGGGTTGGGACACCAGCCTCTGCTTTTCCAAAGAGTTAGAGCTTCTGGGACAGACCAGTCGTCTGCCTGTCCCCAGTCGCTGCATCACGAAGATCCCAAACCACATTTTGTCCACAGTGTGGGTGTTGAAGCTCAGAGTCACCTCCAGTGTTTCCTATAATGAGAAACATCATCCTGCACAGAGGCTACCTCTCCACAGTAGTCTGAGAAAGATACTTGAGATTAAACCTCTATGTTATTTTGCTCACAGATTGTGAATATTTAAGGGAAACCCTTAAAAAGTATGGAAAGCAAGATATTACTGCAATGCATAAGCCATAATATTTGGTAACCCAATAGAAAAATACAAGAAAACACAAGGGAGGGTACAGTTTGGCAGAAAAGTACTGTGTTCATCCCGACAACATAAGACCATGTCAAATTGTACCCTGGTAAGTTTTAAACCTCGAAACATAGTGGATACCAAATAGTCCAGCCCATATAGGCCATGATATTTGGTATCCCTTAAAGGAACTGGAGATGAAAGCTTGCGGAATGGTATAAAAAGTGCTAAAGCACATTGTAATCTGCTGTCAAATAAAAGGCAATTTCAACTTGTCAATGGTTAAAAGGTCTGCCTTGAAACGCAAGGGGATACGAGATATTACGCCAATGCATGATCCGTAATATTTGGGATCCTCGTAAAAAGAGACAGTGGAAAACACAAGGAAGGTGTGATTTGTCACAAAAACACTGCGTTCATCCCGCCAGCATAAAACCATATAAAATTGTATCCTGGTAAATTTTAATCTAAAAACATAGGGGATACCAAATATTACAACTCATTGGTGCCATTATATTTGGTATCCCCTAAAGAAACCGGATGTGAAAGCTTGTGGAATGATATTAAAAGTGCTAAACGATACTGTAATCTGCTGCCAAATTGTTTTAAAAAAAAAAGTTTTTTATAGCGCGAACTTGACCCGAAGGTATCAGAGTGCTTTACATGAGCACCAGTTGCGTTACAGATGAATAAATAAATTTTTGTTGGGGCCAGGGAGATTAAGTCATTTGCCAAGAATCACAGGATGCTGAGCGCCCCTGCCGAGACTCGAACCCGGTTCCCTAGCTTCGAGGTCAACCGCTCTAGCCGTAAGGACATATCCATCTGAAAGCTTGTGTATTGAAATAAAAAGTGTGAAAAATACTGTAATCTGCTATAAAAATGCAACTTGAATTGGTCAGCGGCTAAAGGTAGCCCTTGAAAAGTAGGAGATACCAGACATTACAGCAACGCAGGAGCCTTAATATGTTGTATCTCCATAGTAAAAGATGCTGGAAAACACAGGGCAGGGTGCTATTTTGCAGATAAAAAACTGTGTTCACCCAACCAACAGAAGGCCATGTCAAATTGAATCCTGGTAAGCTCTTACCCGAGAAAGATAGGGGATACCAAATAGTATAGCTCTTATGAGGCATTATATTGGGAATCTCCTAAAGGAACCAGATGAGAAAGCTTGCAGAATTAAAGCACGAATGTGAAAATGTACTATAGTCTGCTATCAAATAAAAGGCAACTTCAAGTGGTCAATGGCTAAATGATAAACCATGAAACGAAGGGGATACAAGGTATTACAGCAATGCGTGAAATGTAATACTTGGTATCCCCAGAGTAAATGATGTTGGAAAGCTAAAGGAAGGGTGATATTTGGCATAGAAATACTATGCTCACCCATTCAGCATATTAAATCCTGGTAGGTTCTACTCCGAGAAACACAGGGGATACCAAATATTATAGGCGATAGAGGCCATTATATTTGGTATCCCGTAAGGGAACCAGATGTAAAATCTTGTGGAATGATATAAAAAATGTGAAAAGAAACTGTAGTCTGCTAACAAATAAAAGGCATCTTCAACTGGTGAATGTCTAAAGGGTAGCTCATGAAACGTAGGGGATACTCGATATTACTGCAATGTGTGAGCCATAATATTTGGTATCCCCATAGTAAACAAGGTTGGAAAGCAAAACAAAGGGTGCTGTTTGACATTAAAATACTGTGCTTACCCATCCAACATCAGACCATGTCCAATTAAATCCTGGTAAGTTCTAACCCAAGAAACACAGGGGATACCAAAAATTGTAGCCGGTATAGGCCAATACATGTGGTATCCCCAAAGGGAACCGGATGTTAAATGTTGTGGAATGATGTAAAAAATGTGAAAAGACACTGTAGTCTGCTTTCAAATAAATGGATACTTCAACTGGTCAATAGCTAAAGAGTAGGGGATATGATATATTATAGCAATACGTGAGCCATAATATTTGGTATCCCCATAATAAGCGATGTTGGAAAGCAAAAGGAAAGGTACTAGTTGGCAAAGAAATACTGTGCCCACCCATCGAACATAAGACGATGTCAAATTGAATCCTGGTAACTTCTAACCCGAGAAACACAGGGGATACCAAATATTATAGGCAGTATAGCCCATTATATATGGTATCCCCTAAAGGAACCGGATGTAAAATGTTGTGGAATGATGTATAAAATGTGAAAAGCTACTGTAGTCTGCTATCAAATAAATCACAACCTCAACTGGTCAATGGCTGAATGGTAGCCCATGAACTGTAGGGGATACGAGATATTACAGTTATGTGTGAGCCATAATATTTGGTATCCCCGTAGTAAACAATGTTGGAAAGCAAAAGGAAGTGTGCTATTTGGCATGGAAATATTGTGCTCACAGTTCCAACATAAGACCATGTCAAATTTAATCCTGGTAAATTCTAACCCAAGAAACACAAGGGATACCAAATATTATAGATGGTATAGCCCATTATATATGGTATCCCATAAAGGAACTGGATGTAAATTGTTGTAGAATGATGTATAAAAATGTGAAAAGATACTGTAGTCTGCTAACAAATAAAAGGCAACTTCAACTGGTGAATGTCTCAAGGGTAACCCATGAAACGTAGCGGATAGAAGATATTACAGCAATATGTAAGCCATAATATTTGGTCTTCCCATAGTAACCGATGTTGGAAAGCAAAAGGAAGGGTGCTATTTGGCCCTAGAAATATTAGGCTCACCCATCCAACATCAGACCATGTTTAACTAAATCCTGGTAATTTCTAACTGGAGAAACATAGGGGATACCAAATATTATAGCTGGTGTAGGCCATTACAGGTGGTATCCCCTAAGGAAACCTTATGTAAAATGTTGTAGAATTATGTCAAAATATACTGTAGTCAACTGTCAAATAAATGGCTACTTCAACTGGTCAATGGCTGAAGGTTAGCCCATGAAATGGTGGGGCAAAAGGTATTTCAGCAATGTGGGAGCCCAAATATATGGTATCAACATAGTAACCGATGTTGGAAAGCAAAAGGAAAGGTGCTATTTGGCGTAGAAATACTGTGCTTACCCATCCAACATAGGACCATGTCAAATTGAATCCTGGTAAGTTCTAACCCGAAAAACACAGGGGGTGCCAAATATTATAGGAAGTAAAGGCCATTGTATTTGGTATCCCCTAAGGGAACCGGTTGTAAAAACTTGTGGAAATATGTAAAAAATTTGAAAAGCTAATGTAGTCTGCTAACAAATGAAATGCAACTTCAACTGGTGAATGTCTAAAGGGTAGCCCATGAAACGTAGGGAATACGAGATATCACAGCAATACGTGAGCCATAATAATTGGTATCCCTATAATAAACGATGTTGGAAAGCAAAAGGAAGGGTGCTATTTGGCATAGAAATATTGTGCTCACCCGTCCAACCTAAGACCATGTCAAATTGAATCCTGGTAAGTTCTAACCCGAGAAACACAGGGGATACCAAATATTATAGATGGTATAGCCCATTATATATGGTATCCCCTAAAGGAACCGGATGTAAAATGATGTGGAATGATGTATAAAATATGAAAAGCTACTGTAGTCTGCTATTAAATAAATGTCAACCTCAACTGGTCAATGGCTGAATGGTAGCCCATGAAATGTAGGGGATACGAGATATTACAGCAATGTGTGAGCCATAATATTTGGTATCCCCATAGTAACCGATGTTGGAAAGCAAAAGGCTGGGTGCTATTTGGCATAGAAATACTGTGCTCACCTATCCAACATAAAAACATGTCAAATTGAATCCTGGTAATTGCTAACCTGAGAAACAGAGAGGATACCAAATATTATAGACAGTAAAGGCCATTGTATTTGGTATCCCCTAAGGGAGCCGGTTGTAAAATCTTGTGGAATGATGTAAAAATGCGAAAAACTAATGTAGTCTGCTGACAAATAAAATGCAACTTCAACTGGTGAATGTCTAAAGGGTAGCCCATGAAACATAGGGGATACGAGATATTACAGCAATACTTGAGCCATTATATTTGGTATCCTCATAATAAATGATGTTGGAAAGCAAAATGAAGGGTGCTATTTGGCATAGAAATATTGTGCTCACCCGTTCAACATAAGACCATGTCAAATTGAATCCTGGCAAGTTCTAACCCGAGAAACCCAGGGTATACCAAATATTATAGGCGGTAAAGGCCATTGTGTTTGGCATCCCCTAAGGGAACCGGTTGTAAAATCTTGTGGAATGATGTAAAAAATGTGAAAAGCTACTGTAGCCTGCTATCAAATAAAAGGCAACTTCAACTGGTGAATGTCTAAAGGGTAGCCCATGAAATGTAGGGGATCTGAGATATTACAGCAATGTGTGAGCCATAATATTTGGTGTCCCCATAGTAACCGATGTTGCCAAGCAAAAGGAAGGGTGCTAATTGGCATAGAACTACTGTGCTTACCCATCCAACATAAGACCATGTCAAATTGAATCCTGGTAAGTTCTAACCCGAGAAACACAGGGGATACCAAATAGTATAGGCGGTAAAGGCCATTGTATTTGGTATCCCCTAAGGGAACCGGTTGTAAAATCTTGTGGAATGATGAAAAAAATGTGAAAAGCGAATGTAGTCTGCTATCAAATAAAAGGAAACTTCAACTGGTGAATGTCTAAAGGGTAGCCCATGAAACGTAGGGGATAAGAGATATTACAGCAATACCAAATCAAATCCAAAAAAGCTTTATTCGACGTATTAGGTTATAAAAGCACATAAAATCCATCTAAAACAATACCATAAGACATCGTATAAACTATGATACACGCCCGAGTGGATGGATGAATACAATTACCATAAAAACACTATTTACAATATAAAAATGCTTTAAAAATTGATATGATAAAAACTTTGTAGTTATACCATAATACGTGCTGCAGATTTCAAAGCAAAGTCGTTTTAGGAAAGGCAAATAGTTCCACATAATATACATTACAGCATGACATTAACTCTTTTGATCTAAAGCTTAATCGAGGAAACGTGCTCTTATTGCCCACGCCCACCCCAGGTATTTCGCCATTGCTATGACAAGCACCTCTGTTGTATCAGTTCTTAGGATTCTTTCAGCTTCACTTGACCTTCTTGTTCCCAAGAGCTTGCAAATTGGTGACAACCAGACACGGCGTGGGGCATTGTATCCAGTACATACAAACAATAAATGGGCCAATTATTCTTTACTATGCTGGCATTCTGGACACAAATCATTACTAGGTTTGGTCCATCTACTAGTAAAGACTCTTAGTGGCAATGTACCCACCCTCAACTGGAAATATAGTTTTCGCTCATGGGGCTTTGTAATAAAATCGCAATATTGTTCCAGCCTGGGGATAGGTTTACAGTCCAAAAATAGCCCTGTTAGAGAAGAGGACTCACAACTTCTCAATGTATTGTTCTAGACCGATTCCCAATACTTGGCTTTCAAAACCTTTTTGGGGAGAAAAATAGAATTTTTTGGATCCACCCACAATGTAATCATACCGATATTCGATAGGATAGCTCTAAGCTCCCTCAACCATTTTATTTGGTGTGATGTGTCTACCCTTATTATATCTAGGAAACCAGCCGCGTACTCTGCAAGCTCTGGGGTAGACTAGAGTCTACGCCAATACAAAAGGAGACGTAGTTTAGCAGTATCTGCGATTGGCTTTCTACCAAGATCGTTCAATAACGGGCGTGTCGGGGTACTCTGTGGCAAGTTGGTAATTTTTCTAAAGAACTTATTTTCTGAAAGTGTAAGCTTAGCTAAGTTCTCGTGCCCCCAAAGCTCCGCACCATATAATTTTGATTTTGGAATTTATATAGCGCACAATTGCCTTGGAGCGTCTAGGCGCTTTTGCGGAGGAGATTGCCGGAGATGGTGTATTTAGTTTGCAAAGAGCCATGTCTTTAGTAGTTTTCTGAAACCAAGTAGTGTTGGGCAGCTTTTGATATTTAACGGAAGTGAGTTCCACAACCTCACAGTACCCAGGACAAAGCTTCTTCCTCCCCAGCTAGCTTTCTTGAATTTTGGTGTTTGGAGGAGTTTGCTCTGTGCTGAGCGTAGGTGCCTTGATGGATGGTACCAGGTGAGGTGTTGCTTCAAGAATACTGGTCCATTTCCGTGGACAGCTTTGTATGCTAGACATAGGGCTTTAAAGTCTACTCTTTTCTTCATAGTAAGCCAGTGGAGTTTTTTCAAACCTTCGGAGATGGATTGGAATTTGGGAACGTCTAGCAGAAATCTGGCAGCAGTGTTTTTTGCTCGCTGAAGTTTAACCATATGTTGTTTCTGAAGGCCTAAGTATAGTGCATTTCCATAGTCCAGTCTAGCCAAGGCTAGGACCGTCACTAGAGTTTTTACTTCTTCCGGGGGAATGAAGGAGCGCACTTTACGGATTGATTTTAGAGTGAGAAACACCAATGAGACGACTTTATTTACCTGTTGTTGGAAGGTCAGTCTGTCATCAAAAATGACACCCAGGTTCCTCACTTTATGGACTGGGGTAGGGACAGCGCCGATACTAGAAGGCCACCAGTTTTGTGACCAAAAGGATGTGTCAGAGCCTAATAAAAGTATCTCAGTATTTGTTCCATTGAGCTTTAGACAGTTTGTCCCCATCCATTGGTTTATGTGGGACATGCACTGGTTAAAACGCTCAGCTGTTTCCTCAGGCTTACTAGAGATGGACACCACTATTTGGGTGTCATCAGCGTAAGATATAAGTGTAAAGCCGAATTGCCTAATGACCTTGGCTAAAGGGGTCACATAAAGGTTCAACAGGGTGGGGCTTAAGGAGGAGCCCTGTGGTACCCCGCAAGGCAAAGTAAACTGTTCTGAGCAGGAGTCCCCTATCTGAACATATTGGTATCTGTTGTTCAGAAAGGATTTGAGCAATGTTTGGGCAGAGTTCTTGATTCCCACCTCTTGGAGTCTCCTGATTAGGATGTCATGGTTCACGGTGTCGAAGGCCGCCGACAGATCCAACAAGATCAAGGCGGCCTTGGCACCCGTGTCCAGTATTGCCCGGATCTCCTCTGCTGCCATGATCAGGGCGGTTTCAGTGCCATGTCCTTGTCGGAAATCATACTGTGAGGAATCCAGCAGGTCTGTCGACGAGATGAAGGTCGTTAGTTGGAAATTTAGAATTTTTTCCAGGACCTTGGCCGGGAAGGGGATCCTTGCTATTGGTCTGTAATTGCTGTAATATAAGGCAGAGCTAATAACCTTCATATTATAGATCTCAATTGCCGGGCTAATTGTCTTAGAGAATGAGGTGTTATATTCCTTGTGCAGCACCCCCGCCAGTTGTCGATGTTTTAGGGATGCTATGTCAACCTGGTGAGCCCAATTTAATCCCTCCTGGATGTTTACCCCTAGGTATGTAAACTCCTTGACTTGCTCTAGCAGGAGATTGTTCATTTTAATGCCCCCCTTGAAGGCCCTATGCGAGTTCAAGGCCATCAATTTCGTTTTTGACACATTGACCTCCAATCCACGCCTCGAGCAGAACTCCTCAAAGATTATTAAAGCTCTCTGGAGGCCACTCGGCATCTTGGAAATGATCAATGTGTCATCTGCAAACATTAGTATGGGGACTTTTTCGCCTGCTAGTGTCGGGGCATCCGTGGGGGTAGACCTCATGCAGCTTACTATTCCATTGATGTATAAGGAAAATAGTGTCGGGCCATTACACAACCTTGTCGAACTCCCTTCTCTACAGGGAAAGATTCCGTGACTTCACCCTGCTTACCACATCGAAACTTAGCCATGTAGTCCTCATGCATCCTAATGATGAGTGTCAACAGGTCTGATGGTAACCAAATGCGATGCAGCGCGCGCAACGAAATTCGTTTTATTTATTTTTTTGTTTACTTACCTCAGTGCGGCCGAAATCCGTAGTTTACTACCCCCCACCCTACCCCTCCCCCGCCCTGCGTCACCGCCCGGCAGCACTCCCACCACCGGCCACTACTGGACGTGACCATGTTGTGGAGTTAGTATGAAGTGATCATACATCGGACCAAGGGCATTGTGCCATACAACAGTGTAGGTGGTGAATGCTAAGATGCGATGTGCAACATCAAAAAACATTTCAACTCTAGTAAAAGAGTCCCACAGTAGAGTACCACCCCCCACCCACACTAGATCCAACATTATCCTGTAAAACCCATTTAGTCCCTCAAGAAAGAAAGAAAAACATAAACCACAACAATCTAAAATGGGGTTCACCATGGGGGCATGGGAGCAACTCGGTCTCCGGCGGTCCCTACAAAGTAAAGAGTCAAAGCTGGAATGCGGTGCTTGCCACCATGAATTCGGATACGCAAGCGAGGAGATATTCAATATGAGTCATTTGCTGACGTATATACAAGCAAGGAGGCAAGGGTATCAGACATCAGACCCAGCAGCCAACCACCCCCCCATTTCGAGATGTGGTGGGCGGGCTCCTGTGTCCCATTAGCATCCGGGGGCGCATGGTCATTCGATGGAGATCCAGCATGGATAGTTTTGTAGTAGGCCTTGGCGTCTAAAGGGGTATTTCCGCCGAGCTTCCTGTACTATTGGGGTGAAATCAGGGAAGATGGGGATATTCGAACCTTGGTATTGAAGGGGACCCTTTTCCTGGGCCAACCGCAGCGCTGTGTCTCTGTTCCTATAATTGAGCAGACAGGCTATAAGAAATCATGGTGGAGCGCCTTCCGAAGGTCGCGGGCCAAATGAGCAGTGTGCACGTTCAATTGCAGAAGTATTGGAGAAACTAGGGTGGTCAAAGAGAGCCAGTAGCAATTGTTCAACAAAGTTCTCAGGACGCCCCATGTCGTTATTTTCTACAATTCCCGAGATACGAATGTTATTCTTACGAGATCTGGCATCGAGGTCCTCGTTTTGATTGCCACTTGTTTTAAAAGGCGCTCCATTTTATCTATGCGCTTCTGCGTTGTCACAGAGTTATCCTCCAGGCTTGAGATCCTTTCTTCAGCGCCGTCAATCCGGGCTCTCTGTCTGTCCATCCGCTCGCACAGACTGTCCATGTGGCCAGTTAGTGTATCGAAGCGTGCCTCCATGGCTCTGAAGCACGCCTTGAGTTTGACCATCACAGCCGAGATGTCACATGGGGGGGCTGCGGCACCACTTTGTCCCGAGGGCTCTTCTGAATCTGACTGGGAGCCGCGGTGACCAGCGGGGCCAGCGCGGTCCGAACGACCCATGTCATGTCTTGAGTAAGCGAACACCGCGGGTACAGGGGGACGGCATGCACTCAGCATCTTCAATCCTCCCCCCCAGCTAGGCCTGCCCCACAATTGTTGTACAGGCTTTAGTCAACATCGTGGAGTTTCTGGACGCGCGGGGAGCTACCACCCAGGTTGGGTCCCCCTATTACCGGGGAATCTCCAAAATCTAGCAAGGCGGGTTGCATGAAGTGTCACATGTGGGGCCCCAAGCGTTGTGTCTATATGCGTAGAGATGTCCGTGGGTCACAACTGCTGTTACGCAGTGTGTCAGTAGGCAGGGATTCTATCCCCAGCTCCCCAATTCTGGGTGTAAGCAGGCAGTGCGGCAGATCAACTCCCATAATCCGCTCACATCAGACCAGAGGATCAATATGCAAACAGTGGGGAATCCAGGCCAGTGGGGGGCAATGTACTCAGCATTCCCTGTCTCTTCGTAGCCCCATACCGGCCGGTGTCCAGACGATGGTCTATATCTCAAGCACCCCCTGCTATGGAGCAGATGATTTAGGCTACTGTCTCTGGGGGGCTGCTAAGTAGACGAGTGAGCGCAGCACCTCCCTTTTGCACAGCTCCACATGTGCCAGGAGTTCGGCTTGGTTAAACAAGGTCAAAGCTCACAGACTGGACTCACCGTTCTTCACCCGCAGTAGCCTCCCATGAGCGTTGTATAAGGGCATGTGCAGGGCTCCAGCCACGCGGTGCAGGCAGCCGCCGGGGGGGAGGCGCAGCCCGCGGCACTCAGACAGCCACCCAGGTCGCACTTCACCCACACTCCGGACTCGCAGCAGCCCACTGCCTCAGAGCTCCGGGATCAGGAGCAGGGCCGCGGGCCAAGTCAGAAGGAGCCAACCGCTCTGGAGCCCACAGATGGAGGAGGAGGGAGGGGGCGTGTCGGCAACCGACAAGATCGAGCGATCTCGGCCTGTTGCAGCAGGGCCTCCGAGGCAATATCGGTGGCACCGCGACACTCCTGATTCCCCTCAGCTTCAGGTAACAGTGGTGCGTGAGGGCATCGCCCCCGCATCTCCTCAAGCCACAACACTCCCAGTATGCCGTGGGGACACGAGCGTTAGTATAATGCAGCGGCGAGCAGCATATCCGAGACCGCCGGATCCTGAGCCTCACTAAGATGCAGCCATCGTGTTGGCGGTCTTTGCCACGCCCCCGACTCACACATCCATAAGGCCACTCAAATGAACAGCATGATAAGCCGGGTTGGTGAATATATGGCTTTGGCAGTTTCAGACTCCATGTACCACTACAGCAGCGATGATGGCTCTCATAGGATGTACAAAAAACTAATTATCCCTTGATTTACTCAATCAACAAGAACACCCTATCATTAGTGGAATTCTTAATTCATATAAAGCACATAGAAATTGTTTTTGAGGGGATCTCACTGAAAAACCCTAACACACTCAAACAATAATACCACTATAACATGCAATACAAAAAGGGTCAATTTATTTCTTTAGTACATGTGAATATTATTAAAAACACAATTTATATAGTAAAACACCTAAAATACAACACAATGCATCAATTCAACATAATTAAAAACAATACAATTCATCAGATCAGGACATAACATAACATCTTATGACACTTTTACCACAGAGACCCCTAAAAAATAGGGAAAAGAACAATGATAGACAGTACACTTTGTCTTTTAACTCAACAATTCCCTAGGAATAATTTTAGCAAGATTAGCCTGGATACATATACTCTATTTTGTATCTACAGGTCCAACTTGTCCTCGGGATAATGTACAGAAATGCGTCGACGCGTTTCGATGGGTATCTGATTATTCCATCTTTATCAAGACAGTCATTATTTTCACTTTTCTTTGTGGTACATTAGGTTGTTATACCCTGTGTAAACAAGTGTATAAAAATATATATTTTTAATTAAAAACCTTAAAATGATTCTACTATACACAAAATTTGCAGTGACAATCTGCTAGCACAACTCATAATTCCATAATTCATTTTATATATGCTCACATGTGCTATGACTCAATTTGATCTCCTTATACAATATGCTCATGCCATTTACATCAGATATATTTCTCCAATTGTCTTCACTGCATATAAACATTTCATGAGGATGTTTAAAACTTATCACTTCTAAGCATGACATTACTCCTGCTTGCAACCTTCAAGATAAGAGGGAAAGGAAACGGTTTTTACTAAAACGCTTCTAAAGCTACCCCACATTTGTATACAATTTCTGGGCCCATAAAAAACCAACCATAATAACCCGCTGTTAACAAGTGAATATCCCTACAATTTTACACTCTCCCTACTAAAAATAACCCATTTGTCTAGGGGAATGGAGACCACTAATGGCAATATGTGCCTATATTGCTGTTAACATATCTTCATCAACAAACTCAATTGAGAGGTGGTAACAAGGATTTTATAATAGCATGTATCACTATGGTCCTTAAAAATAACATCTTCCTATACAAGGATGAATTATATAAACAGATCAAGGGGACCAGCATGGGGGCTACATGTGCCCCAAGTCTGGCCTGTTTGTATGTGAGTCAATTTGAAAATAGACACATATACAAAGAGCTGGCACCCTACTATGAAAATGTGTCCTGCTGGCACCGTTTTATTGACGATATCATCTTTGTCTGGAATGGTGCCAGCAGTGAACTAGATTCATTCATTGAATGGCTCAATTTGGGGGACAGAAATTTGAAATTTACAGCTCATTACAGCAATTCTAGCGTTGAGTTTCTTGATATTAGGCTGAAATGTGTTGAGGATGAACTGCATGTTGAGTTATTCACCAAACCCACAGATAAGAATACTTTACTCTTATATAATAGTAATCATCCCAGATCCCAGAAAGATAATATTCCCTTTGGGGAATTCTTGAGATTGCGACGTAATTGCACATCCCTCAAAGACTTTTACTACCATTCTGATATCATGTCCAAAAAGTTGCAGCATCCTAGGAAACTCATCAAACAGTCCCTTAAGAGGGCACAGTTCTATGACCGGGACCACCTATTGGACATTAACAAAGAGAAACAATCATTGGCATAGCCAATAGGTCTCGCTTTTGGGACCTTATAAGTATTTAGTTATGCAGCACAATATCCTTGGTACAACAACATCAACTGTTGCATGGCGAAACACTTATAAGGTCCCAAAGGCGAGACCTATTGGCTATGCCAATGCTTGTTTTACGTGCAGCAAAGGTTTTTAATAAATAATTAATTGCAGCTGAGCACATATTAGGAGGCCGTGGAGTACGTAGGTTGAACTACACTAAAAAGCGTCCACACAGGAAGTGCACTTAAGTAAACTGCAGGGACGTGCAGTAACAGTTAAGAAAGGAGAGATGTACACTGAGAACAACAGAAATTGCCCACAGACATTGCAGCGCACCAGGGATGGTGCTAGTTTGTGAAATACATGTTACGGAGGGTGGTGTGGGAAGGATAACTTAGCTGAGAAATCAGCTGTAAAACACTCCCTTTGTCCACTGTGCAAACGTATGTAATAACAAGCATTATTATGATCACAATGGCTGCAGAGATGCGTACACTAAAAAGTCAAAATGCGCCTCCGTTGGCTTTATGTTATGCAGTTACTTCGCCAACACAGATATAATATGTCAGGTCATGGCTATTTTTCCGAGGTTGGTGTGTGAATGCACCCTGCATGCGGTTACTAGACGATTACGTGACCTCATTCCAGCCCTCGACTTTCGTTTAACACTTCAAAGCATTCTGGGACTTGTAGTTTGTGTGACTTAAGTATTCCCAACGAGACATGCATTGATATGTAAATTATATCACACCCGCAGATATTGCGCTGCAGTCATTTAGCACCACACGAACCCTGAGGGGGCAACTATTGCTCTACAAACATAATGGTTAGCGTATGTTGTTAATCATGTCATTAAAAATCTACTTTGTATTTTTCTGTTCCTCTGCCACCAGAATCGGTTGTTTACTGTCATGTCACCAGAAAGTCTCAGTCACATGAAGCAACCATAAACAGCGGTTACTCTTTGTGTTCCTAATTGGGGAAATGACGGGATGCTTTTAGCTCAATATAGCAGCCACTGAAAAGTGAGAGCGATCACCAATCTCCTAAATTCCCAATTAACCCTGTTGTTTCTGACCATTTGGTTAATATTAGCAATAATGGCCCCAGAGGCAGCAGGGAGTTTCCTGTACATTAATGAACAGTCTTATTGGAAATGGGGATCGCTTTCTTCCTTAGAGAAGGGGGCGGGCGAGCGAGCCGTTCCATGTGCTTCGTTCACTAGCGATTCTGCTTCAGCGGAGGCATGCATCTCTATGAGTTGTCCACCGGAGGGCAGCAAACACCTTGCGGCTTCCTCTTTTATCGCCCCGCCCACTCGAGGACGTCACACACACACACCCCTTGTTTCATTTTACCTAACTATGCGCAAGATCTCGCGATATTTACTAGTCCGCCAGCTGTTAAGAGAAGGCTTCGGTTGTATTTTTCTGCATTTTTATAGAGCGCAAACCTGGCCACGGGGCATTAGACCGCGCTATACAAGCACCAGAATAAATTACACATATTTTAGGAAAGACGTTTTAAGTGAGCTGCCTAGGGTTAGTGGATGTTGCTCTGAGGCCGGAATTCTGGGAGTTGTCTTCTGCATTACATTATAGAGTAGCCTTACAAGTCTCAGAACTCAAAGAAAAACAAGAGAGGAGCGGGGGCGAGCGAGCGCGGCAGCCTGCAGAGCTGACCAGACGCTCGTGCATCATGGCCTTTTGCCTGCGATTACGCGCAGGGCAGACATCTGTTTCCAATTACGATAATTGGAAACAGATGTCGGCCCTGCGCGCGTAACCGCCCGAAAAAGGCCACGACGCACGAGCGTGTGGTCAGCTTTCGAAACCCCCTTACTTAAAGTCTCGCCAGAGCAGCGCTTGCGCGCTACTCGAGGCTCGACCTAAAAAGATAAAGGAGCTGAGAGGATTGTCTTTGTGACTAATTTCTCAAACAGAAGCAATATGGTTAAGAATATAATTAACAGAAATTGGAAGATTCTCAACCATGGGGCCAATGTACAAATGCAAAAACCGCTTTTTTCTTTTAGGCGGAATAAGACCATCAGGAACTCTTTAGTGAGAACATATAGGTCAGAATCTGGAGGTCAAAGGACATTAGGTGGACAGAAGGCAATAGGCAACTATAAGTGTGGAACATGCTCTATATGCCCCCACTGTATTGAAGGCAAGAGCATTACGTTTGCAGGTAAAACCATGGTGGCAACAACTCTGAATAATTGCCGTAGCAAAAATATCATCTACCTACTGACCTGTCCGTGTGGACTGGGTTATGTTGGTGAAACTAGTAGGGAACTACGTGTTCGGCTACTTGAACATAAATCGGCAATAAGAACTAAGAAAATCAGTGCCCCCCTAGTGGACCATTTCTCTAAATCGAAACACGATTGTGAGCAATTTAAATGGTACATTCTGGAAAAAATCATCGTAGATAGAAGGGGTGGAGATCTGGACAGCAAAAGAAAAACACGAGAACAGTGGATGATGTGTCATCTAAACACAATAGAAAATGGTTTAAACACACGAGAAGATTGGATGAAAATAGTGGCCAATCAATAAACAGAAGGCAGTTTAGATCTGTAGATATTGTATGCACAACAGATACTTACTGTAATGGGGGATTAGATATAAAGTAGGCTGTAAAATTAGATACGAAGATAGAAACGCTGGTTAGAACTAATGGGAGAGTAAAGTGTTCAGTGCAAGTGTCTCCCACTAGTGATTTGAGTGGCCCTGAGACAGCGATCAGAAATTAGACATCTATTTAAGTATAGAATTGGGTATTCATGGATCAATTCTGCGAGTATAATCCAGCAGTTTTGGCTACATTTATGAATGTATTGCAATTATATATATATGGGATCCCTTGAAACCCTACTTGAATTAGATATATACATTCAAACCAACCAAGTTGTGTTTGTACAAACAAATAAGCTGGTGTTATCATTCACAAAAGGTATGGGATCTTTTGAGACCCTCTTCTGATTAGATGCATGTATACAAACCAATAAAGTTGCATTTATACAAATAAATAAAGGTGTTGCCAAAACACAGGAAAACCATGGAGTTAGCTTCCGGGTTAGGAGTGGCAGATCAGCACAAGCAGTGCATGCGGGTCATGTGGTTTGGAGGAACCAATGAGAGATCGCGAGACAGTATTTAAACGAGGACAATGCAGTGGCCTCCCATTTACACTTTCAAGAAGGACAAAGTAGGACGGGGAATCCATGAGCCAATAAGGTGAGAAAGGAATCCTATAAAATAGCTGGGATAGACACACGAACAGCCTATCTAAATGAATTTCTCTCCTTACAATCATGGGTGTAATACAATGGGGGTGTTTCTTTATTTTAGAGTGCCACGTAAGCGCATCGGCAGGTGAGGAGGTGGATGTATTTAAGCCCCTCTACCTTGAACGTGATTTGCGGGTCTTTTTGGACACAGAACTAGAAACCTGGGGTTCCGGATTGAACCATTCAAGAATATACGGCAGTTGGGAAACAGTGATTATTCACGTCCGTTTAAGAAGGTACGATAAAATACATAGGAGGAGAGGCACTGTAGTGCGTTTAATTAGAGTATATGGCAGACACTCTCCAGTATAGTAATAGTAATATAAAAGCACTCTCTATTTATTAGGGGATCTACTAACAGACCACTCTTCGAGCCTGCAAAAGAAATATAAGAATGTGCAAATATCAACTCCTTTTCATTCAGGTGAGAATAATGAGAATGCCCTCTGCAGTCATACAAATGAATTTAGTGATCTAGATAGGTATCTCTCAATTGAGTTTGTTGATGAAGATATGTTAACAGCAATATAGGCACATATTGCCATTAGTGGTCTCCATTCCCTAGACAAATGGGTTATTTTTAGTAGGGAGAGTGTAAAATTGTAGGGATATTCACTCGTTAACAGCGGGTTATTATGGTTGGTTTTTATGGGCCCAGAAATTGTATACACATGTGGGGTAGCTTTAGAAGCGTTTTAGTAAAAACCGTTTCCTTTCCTCTTATCTTGAAGGTTGCAAGCAGGAGTAATGTCATGCTTAGAAGTGATAAGTTTTAAACATCCTCATGAAATGTTTATATGCAGTGAAGACAATTGGAGAAATATATCTGATGTAAATGGCATGAGCATATTGTATAAGGAGATCAAATTGAGTCATAGCACATGTGAGCATATATAAAATGAATTATGGAATTATGAGTTGTGCTAGCAGATTGTCACTGCAAATTTTGTGTATAGTAGAATCATTTTAAGGTTTGTAATTAAAAATATATATTTTTATACACTTGTTTACACAGGGTATAACAACCTAATGTACCACAAAGAAAAGTGAACATAATGACTGTCTTGATAAAGATGGAATAATCAGATACCCATCGAAACGCGTCGACGCATTTCTGTACATTATCCCGAGGACAAGTTGGACCTGTAGATACAAAATAGAGTATATGTATCCAGGCTAATCTTGCTAAAATTATTCCTAGGGAATTGTTGAGTTAAAAGACAAAGTGTACTGTCTATCATTGTTCTTTTCCTATTTTTTAGGGGTCTCTGTGGTAAAAGTGTCATAAGATGTTATGTTATGTCCTGATCTGATGAATTGTATTGTTTTTAATTATGTTGAATTGATGCATTGTGTTGTATTTTAGGTGTTTTACTATATAAATTGTGTTTTTAATAATATTCACATGTACTAAAGAAATAAATTGACCCTTTTTGTATTGCATGTTATAGTGGTATTATTGTTTGAGTGTGTTAGGGTTTTTGAGTGAAATCCCTCAAAAACAATTTCTATGTGCTTTATATGAATTAAGAATTCCACTAATGATAGGGTGTTCTTGTTGATTGAGTAAATCAAGGGATAATTAGTTTTTTGTACTGGTAGTACCCCACTCCCTTGGTAGCTGACAAGGGGTCTCTCTCTGTTTAAACACATCTCATAGGATGTACCACAAATTCAGCAGCACCTGGACAAGCACCTCAGGCATGCTGCAAGAGTGCTGGATAGCACACTGTTGGCTGTCTTGTAGTTTCTTGATGTGATTTCACACATTAATCGCACAGGGAAACGGTTGACATCACACAACTTCAAAAAGTACAGGCTTGGCTTCCAGTGTCATTCGGCCTCTTTTGGACACTCCACAGCTGGGAACATAGCTGGTCTTCTCCTCCTGGACAGCCTCTCCTCCAGTATGGCTAGGCCTAGGCTCTCTCCTTCCCTCTCTGAGCAGTCATGTAGTCTTCTTGGTGCTAGTCAGAACCACAGCTTCTCCAGCTAGTTTAAAAGACTTTGGGTGATATACACTCACCTCTGCGAGAGTGGCTGACATGCAGATACCAGCCCTGCATCACAGTACCTCTGTAAGTACCCTGCAAAACATTCTCTTTCATGGTCAAGAGGAACTGGAAACTGCATAAACGTTAATTGGACACAACCATTATACTCATTTTCCAGACAGGACGTGGATGTACTACCTAAGGTCCTGGCACTGGTTTGAGGTGTTCCTTTTGATGTCTTCTTTGGCTGTAGTGCAGGCAAAAATGCAGATACCACATGGTCAAGCCTTTGTTAAAGGTAATATCTCTCACAACACGTAGTTATGATCATCCATCATCCACTTTCCTGACATAGCAGGCCGTGTCTTGAAACATCCTCACCTTTAACAATAGAATCTCCGGGCAGACTTCTTCTTCCCTACTAACTATCAAATAGTAGTGTCCAGGAAGAGCAACCCCTTGGTAAAAGGTTCTCATAAAATTTCCAAGGGTATCCCAGTCTCCATCCTCCCACATGCCATTGTGTGGGTCTGCACCCTCCAGCCTCAGGAATGCAGGCAATACACTCAAGCAAGTTAAATTTTGCCCCAAACCTTTCTGTGAACTCCCCTTCCGTTACTCTGTGCCCTATAACCTGGAAGTACAACTAACTAGTTGCCATGAATAAGTACCCAATTAGATTCACGTTCTATACAGGTATTGAATACTGGTCTGCAGCTGAAAGATGAGTGCAGATTGAAGAGAGAAGAAGGGATTATTGCCCCAGGTTTCTGGAAAAACATGGCCCACATGACAGGTCAGGAAAACAATGCCTCACCAGCTTACTTCATATCCAAAACACCTGTTTCATTTCACCTTCCTCCATACATTCTCAAACATAAAAGCTGTGTCATGCAATTTTTTTTTTTTAAATTCTTTTTATTTGAGAATAATTGGCAGTGTTAAGTTGTTCATTTATACAGCAAATGTTATACATATTTTCGTTCTTATTTAGTAGTCATCTTTCACAGTTGTTGCGGAGACATTACTTGCATCTTGTATCATATACTTATATCTATACATGTAGTGGTTTCGTTCACCTTCTTACATTTCTAGATCACTAGTCACTGTCGGCAGTTCACATATTTCACCCCTGTAGGTGTTCCAGCCTCCCCACAGTTTTATCCACTTTTTTGGACATCCCCACCGTACATATACCGTCTTCTCCGCCACCATGGCCATATCCATATCTTTGCACCATTCCGTGTGTGTGGGGGTGGAAGCTACACCCCAGTGCTTGGCTATGTTTCTTTTTGCCAGCATGATTCCTAGTGTCGCCCATGTCTGCGTCATGGCGGTAAGATCTGTTGCCTCCCAGATGTTTAATAGGCATCGTTTGGGCTCCGGGGGGACAGGGCGCCCGCTGACTCTCGTAATGGTGTCCATGACAGATTTCCAATATTGCATTATGGCGGGGCAGGCCCAGAGTGTGTGGAAGAAGGAACCAATCGCCCCACATTGTCGTAGACAGAGTTGGGTATCAGCTTTGCCCATCTTATAGAGAGTGGTTCTAGTGTAATAAATTCTATGGAGGATTTTGAGCTGTACTAGGCGTAGCTTGGATGTAATCGCTACCTATCTGGGTGACGCTAGTGCTTCTTGCCAATCAGTATCTTCTAGGTCGCCTATCTCCTCCCTCCATTTCTTCCGTAGCTTTTGCATGGGATCAGTCGAGTTATTTATAATCTTTCGATATGTCAGTGAGATTGCTCTGCTGTGCAGATGATCTGTTAGCAATCTGTCCTCTAATGGTGAGGCCTCGGGCGGGGTAGTGTTAGGGGGGATTGCTGCCTCTAGGGCGTGTCTAATCTGGTGATAACGGAATTGCTCCGTGTCATTCAATTTTTATGCGCTATCATCAGAGGGTGTTCTCTCATTTGCAATTTTGCGGGCATCCCCAAAGGGGAGGAAGGGTCCAACCCTGTGCTATTTTGTGAAACATGGTTGGCGCAAGCAGGGGTGCCCATGAAACTATAAGCTCAATATCTTGTGGCAAATGCAAAAAGAACAATTGATGGACGGAATGCAGAACAATGTCATACATTCCCCCTAGTACAGAGATCTGGGCCTAAACCCAATGTTTTTTTGCTCCCCATGCCGTTCCAGTTTGAACCCAGCCATATGCAATCCAGTCTTCACCCTGCGCCCAATGGGAACAGTCCAGCCAAAATTGCCAGGCCCTCCCTGGACTAGAAACAAGCATTCTAGGACCAGTTTCGGGGTTTCACCCCTCATCAGCCAGTATAGCTTGACTCCAGTGGCATGGAGAGCACGGGACACACATCTGGGCATGCCCGTCCCACTCGGGGTGACAAATGCAAAAATAACAATTGATGGACAGAGTGCAGAACAATGTCATACATTCACCCCAGTACAGAGATCTGGGCCTTGTGGAGCACGCCCATCGAGTGCCGGCGCGGCGACTGCCACCATGAGCTGCTCCCAGGCCAGTGGTGGCCAGTCTTAAGAACTACAGGGATAAAAAGGCCATTCCAGGAGCAGTAGGACCACGGAGCCAATACTCTATGACAATGTGTGTATATTCCTATTCCCGGATTACACTCTGGCCATCTAGTGACGTAGGGCCTCCTTCCTGGGAGTAAAGAAATGCTTGAGGCAGGCAGGACTGACTTACTCGCTACTCTCCCCAGCAAAATTGAAGATAAATGGTGAACAACACCAGCTATTTCTTCACTGAGACAGCCGATGCCTGGGACTGGGTGGAGCAGATTCTTATATTCCTGACTATCACTAAACTGCAATGGGTCAGTGACCCACCTTGATGGCGAACTGATTTTCGGACTTACTGTATCTGGTGACGGTATGCCAACCGCCCCCCAGATCCTCTCCTTAGGCGTAGTTTTGCATTAAAATATGCCACTGGGATAATCCCACCTGTGGGTCGGTTTGTTGATTGTTTGGACAGTTGGAGTTTTCTTGACCTCCCTGGGTTGGGAGTTAGTGGTTCTAGTTTACTTGTTTGCAAGGTCACATAATATGCATTTGCCCAGCCCTGAGTATTGCCTCTCTCACATGCTACCACCCACCAGAATTATGAGGGGCCCCTCCCTCCACTGGTGGGTGTCTCCCCTCCCTTGCCTACACATTGTGCTATGGCCAGGCTGCACATCTTAATGTGGAATGTCCAAGGTATGGGGACAGCAAGCAAGTGTCACACAGTACAAAAATATATTGGAAGGCGTGAAGCCCAGATAGCCTTTCTCCAAGAAACCCATAATGCAGGAGGGGAAGACGCGCGTGTCCAGGAACGTTGGTGTGGTCAATGTTACAGCACTACATATTCAGGCTTTATATGGGTTAGGCCTGCATTTCCCTTTCGATGCATGGCCATGGAAATAGACCCTGAAGGGCGATATGTTCTGGTGGAGTGACAGCTAGATGGCAGGCCCCTTTTATTAGCCAGTATGTATGCGCCGAATGTAGCACAGTAAGCCTTCTTGGCCCACCTCACTGTCATCCTTACCAGATTTGCCTTTGATTATTAAAGGGGATTTTAACTCTGTTTTAAACCCGCAATTAGATCGCTCCAAACAAGACAAAAGTGTAATTCTTTAGTTATAAATGCATACCAAATGTTGCGCTGGAAAATTGGAAGTTGATGCACACCCACTGGGGTGGCATTCCGTAGCTCCTCATAGCTTCTGAGACTGCTTTGCCTAGCGTGTTAAGTTTCATACACTATGTACATGAGAGGTCAGAATGACGTTCAGTTTTAAACACAATGGACATGAGGGATTAATCTGTTTGTCTGTTTGTTTGTTTGTTTGTCTGTTTTCTCGCCTCTTTTTTCCTTCTGTACCCCCGTTGCCCCATTTGTACTGTGCCCGCATTTGTCTGTTTTCTCGCCCCTTTTTTTCCTTCTGTACCCCCGTTGCCCCATTTGTACTGTGCCCGCATTTGTCTGTTTTCTCGCCCCTTTTTTCCTTCTGTACCCCCGTTGCCCCATTTGTACTGTGCCCGCATTTGTCTGTTTTCTCGCCCCTTTTTTCCTTCTGTACCCCGTTGCCCCATTTGTACTGTGCCCGCATTTGTCTGTTTTCTCGCCCCTTTTTTTCCTTCTGTACCCCCGTTGCCCCATTTGTACTGTGCCCGCATTTGTCTGTTTTCTCGCCCCTTTTTTTCCTTCTGTACCCCCGTTGCCCCATTTGTACTGTGCCCGCATTTGTCTGTTTTCTCGCCCCTTTTTTTCCTTCTGTACCCTCGTTGCCCCATTTGTACTGTGCCCGCATTTGTCTGTTTTCTCGCCCCTTTTTTTCCTCTGTACCCCGTTGCCCCATTTGTACTGTGCCCGCATTTGTCTGTTTTCTCGCCCCTTTTTTCCTTCTGTACCCCCGTTGCCCCATTTGTACTGTGCCCGCATTTGTCTGTTTTCTCGCCCCTTTTTTCCTTCTGTACCCCCGTTGCCCCATTTGTACTGTGCCCGCATTTGTCTGTTTTCTCGCCCCTTTTTTCCTTCTGTACCCCGTTGCCCCATTTGTACTGTGCCCGCATTTGTCTGTTTTCTCGCCCCTTTTTTCCTTCTGTACCCCGTTGCCCCATTTGTACTGTGCCCGCATTTGTCTGTTTTCTCGCCTCTTTTTTCCTTCTGTACCCCCGTTGCCCCATTTGTACTGTGCCCGCATTTGTCTGTTTTCTCGCCCTTTTTTCCTTCTGTACCCCGTTGCCCCATTTGTACTGTGCCCGCATTTGTCTGTTTTCTCGCCCCTTTTTTCCTTCTGTACCCCCGTTGCCCCATTTGTACTGTGCCCGCATTTGTCTGTTTTCTCGCCCCTTTTTTCCTTCTGTACCCCGTTGCCCCATTTGTACTGTGCCCGCATTTGTCTGTTTTCTCGCCTCTCTTTTTTCCTTCTGTACCCCGTTGCCCCATTTGTACTGTGCCCGCATTTGTCTGTTTTCTCGCCCCTTTTTTTCCTTCTGTACCCCCGTTGCCCCATTTGTACTGTGCCCGCATTTGTCTGTTTTCTCGCCCCTTTTTTTCCTTCTGTACCCCCGTTGCCTCTCGCCATTCCCGCCGCTGCGTCCCCTGCGGCCCCGCCCCCCTGACTGCCCATTCGCTGCCCCTGCCTCCCGCCTCCCAGCTGCTCCTCCCTCCCACCTCCCCATAAATGGCGGCCGCTGCGTGGCCGCGCCGCTGGCGCGCCGAAGGCGCGCCTAAGGCAAGCCCGTCTGCGCCCGTCCGCGACTGGACCGCGCCCAGCGCCAGAACCCCTGGCCCCCGCAGCAGCCAACCCACCCACCGGACCTACGACACCGCCTCCCTCAACGCACTCAACACCGGCCGAATCCCCGGCTGCCACCGTGCCACCCCAGGACCCACCCACGGACCCTTCGCCTGCCAATCTTGCAAGTTCTCCTGCCTCCCGGACCTGCACCGCACCCGCCACGCCGAGCACCAGCAGCAACCACCTGAAGTGCATCCTGCTCAACACCCGCTCCGTCCACAGACACGCCGTGGAACTTTGGAACCTGCTCGACTCCACATCACCAGACGTCGCTTTCCTCACGGAAACATGGATGAACGCCTCCTCAGCGCCCGACATCGCCATCGCCATCCCGGACGGATACAAGATCACCCGAAAGGACCGCGCCAACCAGACCGGAGGAGGCATCGCCATCGTCCACAAGAACACCATCCGCATTACGACCAACTCCGACGACACCTTCACAGCCGGCGAACACCTGCACTTCCAGATACACACCGACCCCAAGACCACCCTCAGAGGCACCCTCATCTACAGACCCCCAGGACCACGCACACAATTCAGCGAAGACATCGCCGACCTCATCAGCCCGCACGCCCTCCTCTCGGCCGACTACATCCTCCTTGGGGACCTCAACTTCCACCTAGAGAACAACAACGATCGCAACACCACCACCCTGCTGGACAACCTCGCCAACATCGGACTCAAGCAACTGGTGACCACCCCCACACACCACGCCGGCCACACGCTTGACCCCGTCTTCTCCTCCAGCAAGGACATCTCCTTCAGCCACACCACCGGACTCCACTGGACAGACCACAGCTGCGTCCACTTCAGCTTCAGCAGGACCACTACGCACCACCACCCGCAACAGCTCCCGCGCAGAAGCTGGAACAAGATCACCACCGACCAACTCACCACATCCCTGAGCCAGAACCCTCCCGCCAGCTCAACGAACCCCAACCAAGCCGCCAGCAACCTCACAAGATGGATCACCAACTGCGCTGACATCCTCGCCCCATCGAAGACCCCCCCAATCAGACCCGGCAACAAGAAAGCACCCTGGTTCACCGACGAACTCAAGAAATCCTGCCGGGCCCTCGAGAAAGCATGGCGCAGAGACCCGACTGCAGACAACATGACCACCCTCAAACACGCCACCCGAATACACCACCAGCTGATCCACACCACCAAGAAAACCGCATTCAAGGAACGACTGGACAACAACGCCCACAACAGCAAGGAACTCTTCATCATCGTCAAAGAGCTCTCGAACCCCAGCGCCGGAAACAACGACATCACCCCCTCGCAAGACCTCTGCAACTCGCTCGCCTCGTTCTTCCACAGCAAGATCGCAGACATACACAACAGTTTCAGCACACAGCCGACGTACCCTACAACCGTTCCAACGTCCCCCACCTCCACCCTCCGAGCCTGGACCCCGATCAACACCGAAGACACTATCCGCACGATGAACTCCATCCACTCCGGATCACCAACCGACCCCTGCCCTCACCACATCTTCAACAAGGCCGACGCCGTCATCGCACCCCACCTCCGGGACATCATCAACACCTCCTTCGACACCGCCACCTTCCCAGAGAGCTGGAAGCACGCCGAACTCTGCGCCCTACTGAAGAAACCGTCAGCGGACCCCACCGACCTCAAAAACTACCGCCCCATCTCGCTCCTTCCTTTTCCTGCCAAAGTCATCGAGAAGACCGTCAACAGACAACTGGCCGCCTTCATCGAGACAAATGGATCCCTCGACCACTCACAGTCCGGCTTCCGGGCCAACCACAGCACCGAGACCGCCCTCATCGCAGCCACCGACGACCTCCGAGCCCTGCTCGACAACGGGGAAACAGCGGCCCTCATCCTCCTGGACCTCTCCGCAGCGTTCGACACAGTCTGCCACCGCACCCTAGTGCAACGCCTGAACAACGTCGGAATCCAAGAGAAGGCACTGGAGTGGATCATCTCCTTCCTCGCCGGAAGAACCCAGAGAGTCCGCCTCCCCCATTCAGTTCCGAGGCCACCGAAGTCATCTGCGGCGTACCACAAGGATCATCACTCAGCCCCACCCTCTTCAACGTCTACATGAGCCCCCTCGCAGCCATCGCACGCCAACACAACCTCAACATCATCTCCTACGCCGACGACACCCAGCTGATCCTCTCCCTCACCAACGACCCCACAACCGCCAAAACCAACCTACATGAAGGGATGAAGGACGTAGCCGAGTGGATGAGGAACAGCCGCCTGAAACTGAACTCAGATAAGACGGAAGTCCTCATCCTAGGATCATCACCCTCCACCTGGGACGACTCCTGGTGGCCCCCTGCCCTGGGAACCGCACCCAAACCAACGGACCACGCACGCAACCTGGGCTTCATCCTGGACTCCTCCCTCTCAATGACCAGACAAGTCAACGCCGTCTCCTCGTCTTGCTTCAACATCCTACGCATGCTGCGGAAGATCTTCCGGTGGATCCCCACCGAAACCAGGAAGACGGTCACCCAGGCCCTCGTCACCAGCCGACTGGACTACGGCAACTCCTCTACGCCGGAACCACAGCCAAACTTCAGAAAAGACTCCAACGCATCCAGAACGCCTCAGCTCGACTCATCCTGGACATCCCCCGACACAGCCACATCGCCGGACACCTGAGAGACCTGCACTGGCTCCCCGTCAGCAAGAGAATCACGTTCCGACTCCTCACCCACGCACACAAAGCTCTCCACAACCAAGGCCCTAGATACCTCAACGACCGTCTGACCTTCTACACTCCCACCCGCCAGCTACGATCGACCAACGACGCCCTCGCCGCCGTCCCCCGCATCCGAAGAGCCACAACGGGAGGAAGATCCTTCTCCTACCTGGCTGCCAAGACGTGGAACTCCCTACCCATCCACCTCCGCCTGACCCAAGACCACCTCTCCTTCAGGAAGCAACTCAAGACCTGGCTGTTCGAACAGTAGCGGACCCCCCTCCCCCTAGCGCCTTGAGACCCTCCGGGTGAGTAGCGCGCTATACAAATGCTTGATTGATTGATTGATTGATTGAAAAGCTTTTGGGTAAAAATAATGCCCTTTTGTGAATATCTAAATGGTTCACGCTATGGGCATTAGGTCTCATGAAATTATGAGCAAGTGCAGTAGGCAGACGCCACCGGACATGTCAGCATGAATTAGGAGTTGCCATTTCTTCATACCACAAGATTGATAAATGTTTAATTTGCATTTATAGTATTTATTGTGAGATGTCACTCAAAATGGTACGGCATGTGTTTTCTAATCGAAACGCAATGGGCAGCTTGCATTCTTTTCATTATGTTATGGCTTTGATCACTCTTATGTGGAAATAGTGCCCATGCTTGCAGACCCTCTCTAATGTATTATGAGCACTGAGTCCTCTCTCTCTGTGAATTGCAAATCAGTGAAAGGAATAAGTGACAAGCAGAGTGTTTGCTTCCTGACCCGTGAGCAAGGAGACTGATGTCTCCGAAACATGTTGGGATATTCGTGTATATCCTGAATAAACTATTGAACAGCAGAGGAGACTTGTGGATTATTGTTGAGTGATGCAGCACTAAGGACTGGTTTAATATATGTATAAACATATGTATATATATATATAAATTGTGGTATAAAGGTAGTGATTATACATATTTATTTTATTGAAGTTATATATTGAGTTATATTTTCTTGGGTTTATTTATATTTATTTGGTAATGTAATGTAAATATTCTATTGTTAAAATATGTGTATATGTTGTTTGTTTGGTTTAATGTTTTCTTTAATGTATAATGTCATTATTTTTATGATGAGTAATTAAAAATGTACTTATTTTAGCAATATTGCTGTTGTCGTGTGATGCGATATTTTCGACAATTTATGTTTGTTTATAGGGAACGATATTTTTGTAACTGATATTTTTGTATTCAATATTAGTAAAAAAGTATATTGTTAACAGCGATATTTTTGTTCTTCATAATTGTTGTTTTGTTAGATAAGTATAGAAAGGCCATATTTTTGTTCACAAGATTTTTTTTCGAATATTTTTGTGTATAGATATTTTGTGCCTCGATATTCCGTCATTGAACCCTCTAACCCTGTAGCAGTCTGTGTCTCATTCATTAAAAATGTCTTCACTGAATTTAGCACACACCTTACAGCTTAATGCAAAGAGGCCTTCAGACTGACTTGTGCTGCGCCCATAATGCTGCAGAGGAAAAGGACTTCCTACATCTTACTTGATCCTGCCCTCCCATAATGAATATTGGGAAAAGGTTACCACTGCTATTGTTAATATGACTGAGAAAAAGTAGCACCTGGGTCCAAAACAGTGCTTAATTTGTGTCAGTGGTTTCCAGTGCTCATCATCAGCACTTATTTCACAGGGCCATGTCTACTGAATTTTTCCGTCCCTGGGCATTGGGCCCAGTAATTATTAAAAATGAATGTATCTGTTCTCCTTTGGATGTCTGCCTGGTATGGCTGACCCACCCAGATCCAGAAATGATGACTGCATCACAATATTGATGTCAGCAGTGCATACCTGCCTTTCACCAAGGAACATCATCATTTTCTAATTCCATTGGTAAATTGTGATTGAGGGCAGCTGATGGCTGTGCTGGGAGGGAGCAGGCTGGCAAAGTTCTGTACAAACTTTAGAATGTCGTGGAGCAATTTAAAAGTGCATAGCATGCTGTTTGTAACAGTTTGCACTGAACTGAAACCAGCTGAAGCGGTCTATAATACTGCCTTTACGCAGTGGCGTAACGAAACTTGAGCGGGCCCCCCTGCAAAGCACAATGAGGGGGCCCCCCCAGTGGCCCGGCCCACCACGTACCACTTTGCCCCACCGACAAAAATAAGCAGTCACTTAAAGCCCTATTTTCAGCACTTATCTGTGCATACTTCGAACAGCAAATATAAATAGAATGCACTTTAATTGTGTTCTAGGGCTGCCTGAATTATGAGATCCATGACTGATAATTAAAGGGAACAAAGACAGAAAAGTCACATTAGAAATGAATACATACTTTTTTATTTATAACCCTATTTAGTGCCAAGACGCGGTCTTTCCAGGCTCTTTAAACACATGGCTGGCATTTTTCTTTTGGCAACCCTACTTTATATTCCTTTTCATGAAATGCATTCTCACACTACAGCAGTAAATGTAAATTTCAAGTGCAAGGAATAGGCAGAGTGGGGGCCCAGGGGGTACTGGAACCAGAAAAAAACTAAGCCTCGGTAACCAGTTTACAAAGGTATGTTGACTGTGCACCTCAGATAGAGCGTACAGCTGACTGTTGTGGTGCACTGTAGCACCCAACAACACTTTTTAATAATATACATCACACGCAGATATGTAATAGCGCTCACTGGGTAGAGCTTATATAGCGCATAGCTCAGAAATACCATATAGATGGATGGCACGCAGCTCCCAAGAGCATTGTAAGTAGTTTAAAACACACGCAAGCATCGAACAGAACGCTCTAGACAGACCTTGCATACACCCCACATAGCGCAGATATACTATACAGCTGGCTGCAATGTGGCCCCGAAAAGCACTTTTCAATAGCATGGAACACACACAAACTTCCAACACAACACATTAAATAGAACATTTTGCTTACATCTAACTAAGCAGACATGGCATTTGGGCCGTGGGCCACATTTTCCATAGAATGCAGTATATAAACATAAATAACGTAACATAACATGCAATTGCTGCCCCTATAGTTGTGTAGCTCTATCTATAACTTGGTCATCAGAATGTGCTACAACAAAGACGATGATGCTGGGCTGGTAAACAGGAGAGAGGGCCAACCCATCTTCACTATTGAGAGGCTCAGAAGCGCACCATTTAATTTATGAGGCAGGCCGCCTGGCCGCAGTACTGATATGAGGCAGCTGGTGCACCCACGCTGCAGCTACGCGCTACAACTACTGCGCTGATGGCCCGCACTCTACGCCACTCTACTCTATGCCACTGCACTTTTGGGTAGAGGTGCATCAGTGAGTGAGGTGCCCCAATACTTGGCTAGAAGTGCCAGCTGCAGATCAGAAATGATTGGGCACATATGCAACTCTGAGTGGATCTCTGTACTGGAATTGCAGAAGGGGCTGTCCTACAGGCCAGGCATACTGCTGGGAGAGTGGCCAACTAGACGCTGAGCACAAGGGTCATCCCCACAGTGCAAGTGTCACGGCCCAGGCACATGCACAACGTTTTGACTTTGGTCCTCACAGTGCTGGATTGTGTGCGTGAGTTGACAATATATCAGTGGGCTTCAAGGACAGGTCCTCATACCAGTAAAAAACTGTTTTTAGTGTTTAAAAGTGATGGGTTTTTTTCCAAATGTTTAATTCCACAAATATTCACTTTGGTCCTATGTATGACATTCGAGACTTCCCAAGTGGACTAGCAGTCTGGAACAGAAAATACACAATTGATAGAAGCCATAGCATGAAAGAGAGGAGTTAGAGGCAAAGGAACTGAGAGCGGTGAAGGGAACCCCTGGGTGCAGAGGGAGTGAAGTGTGGAATCACTTGGATGCTGCAAAGCCGTGGGATTCCAGGCTTGTCAAAAGATATTGTGGGACCCGGGTAAAAATAAAACTAGATATAGGGCCCTCTTTCCTTCATTTATGCCAGGTGGCACAGGAATCAGATTCAAAGTATTGAAAAAAAGGTGCTCGATGGAAATAGAACAGGTATTGCTGATTATTATACATGATCTGATGCCATCTATTACCAATTCGATGTAAGCTGCCTCATCATTAATATTAAAAGAAATGTCAGGCTTGCTTTATAAATCTATAAATCAATTTAGAATCAGGAGAGTGTGGCCCTGCAAAAATGCAGGACCTGGGGCATAATAGGGCAGTGAAATGCGTGGCCCTCAAGAATATGGAAGTGTGGGGTCCCTGTGGGGAGGGAGACCGTGAATGTTGTGATAGCTGCATGATGGGGCAGAAGAGTGTGAAATCATAGAAGCATGGGGGTGCTGTGGAGTCTCGTCTCACTGAAGGGGGCAGTACATTTAAGGAGCCTGGTGGGATAGATGGTACAGATGAGCGCTGGGTGCCGTTGGGGCAAAATCCCTGTAACCAGTGGTGCATAGAATGCTAGATCTCCATGCATAGGGCTGAGAAGCATATAGGATTCAATGTGATGCTATACTCATGGATAACTTGTCTCCAGTCCTAAGCATTCATTTACTCCATTAGTGGATTCTGGGAATTGCAGTCATAAAGACAGTGAGTTAAGGGAAAGCTCACACTGGAAAAGAGGTATTCTCGTGACATTGGGTCACATAACAGAACCTGGAGGATGAGCAGTGGCGTTTGGGACCCCCAGGGTAGAGGAGAAATCAGTGGAGTCGGGGGGAGGAACTGGTGAGTAGATTACAAAGTGAGTGTATGATCCCTGCAGGGCAGATCTAGGGGGGGTGGAAATTATTTCTGTGGGTGTTGGGGGGTAGAGAGTGGGTGGAGAGTGTGGATGCCACGTGTGGGATGACTGTGAAGAGCAGTTCAGTGTGGGGTGCCCTGAGTGCGGGACGCATAGAGTCTGAGAATCTGTAGGGGTGGGGGCCTTGGAGTGAATGATGCTCTCTGTGAGGGCAGTGGATTTTTTTGGACTGCCCTGGGGTGCTGTGGAATGCAACGCCCTCACTCGCCATGAATGATATGATTGGATCCCTTCCCACACTTAATGAACCCAGGTCCATCCCCGTCTCCTGAGACATCATTCATCCATCCTAATGTATTGCAATGGCACCGGTGCGGCGGAGGAGCAGAGGAACCGCGTTACATGTCTGACGGTCGAGAGCTATGCAGAGTTCAGTGGGTGGAGGGGGAGGGGTGATAGAGCGCAAAGGAGATGAAATGTGCTTGGCATGCACGCCGTAAATCACTTCACTTCCTTCCTTCACTTCCCTCTCACGGCATTAACACTAAAGAGGCGCCCTGCATCAAACGCTCCTTCACTTCCCTCTCACGACATTAACACTAAAGAGGCGCCGTGCATCAAACGCTCCTTCACTTCCCTCTCACGACATTAACCACTAAAGAGGTGCCCTGCATCAAACGCTCCTTCACTTCCTCTCACGACATTAACACTAAAGAGGTGCCCTGCATCAAACGCTCCTTCACTTCCCTCTCACGGCATTAACACTAAAGAGGTGCCCTGCATCAAACGCTCCTTCACTTCCCTCTCACGACAGTAACACTAAAGAGGCGCCCTGCATCAAACGCTCCTTCACTTCCCTCTCACGACATTAACACTAAAGAGGTGCCCTGCATCAAACGCTCCTTCACTTCCCTCTCACGGCATTAACACTAAAGAGGTGCCCTGCATCAAACGCTCCTTCACTTCCCTCTCACGACATTAACACTAAAGAGGCACCCTGCATCAAACGCTCCTT
>CAWUFW010007534.1:952500-997971 GCA_963921515.1 Calotriton arnoldi
AATTGTGATACTTTGTAGGGCCAAACAAAGCACAGGTAAATTAACACCCAGTTTAGCTTTCTCCGGACTACAAAAACCAATCCATCGCTCTACACTGACAATTCACATTACACAGCCAGGCTTTGGGGGGGTCAGCAATGTATCGACTGGTCCACAGGCACATTAGACTAGCTGCTAGAAAGCCAGCAATGTAAACACGATAACACACAACTCATGAAATAGTCATAGTAACAGCTCAAACGTATCCAAGAAAGAACAAACTTATTGACCAAACTAATACAATAACTGTGGCCATTTTTGTGCTTAACATCCATGTGAGACGCAAGGGCATAAAACAATCACTGAAGCGCACCCCGATCTGTGCTCAAGAACACACGTGTCAGCCACTCACCTGCCGTTGTCCCTGCCAACTCCCCAGACTCGGATGCTCACGATGGGCTGCGAGTGAAGAAGGCTTCGGTCCATGTGGTCCACCAGGTTGAGCATGTCATTCTCCAAATAATTAAATGAAGGCTGCACCAGTCCGTCCTAGGCCGCACGGTCCCTCTCAGCCACCTCACGCACACTTTAAATAGCGCAAAGTGGTATGCGCATGAGAATGACCAGCCCAACCATATTTTGCTCCACACTAAGGGTGAAGACCGCGCAGATGCGGACGCGCACCATTTAATTTATGATGAGGCGGCTGCGCTTGCAACTACGGCGAGCGTAACGTAAGTTACGTAACTCCCAGCATCCGAGAAGGATCGGATGTGTGGAGTGCTAAGTGGTTGCTGGCTGCGCGGCTGCGGAGGGGGCCCCTGGAGCGCGGGGCCCCCCCGCACCGCGGGGGCTGCGGGGGCCTGTGTTACGCCCCTGCCTTTACGTGCTTGTGGCCTGGGCCCACCAAAAACTGCAGTCACTGTCAGAACTCAGTGCGCATGTGCTGCTCTGCACTGACACTGTATAAAAACTGCTACCACTCTAATTGCTCAGCGGCGTGAGCATGGCAGTGGCAGCATTACAGAGAGCAAGCACGGCAGGCCAAGCAGAACTGTAGACTCTGGCACCCGTCTGCCTGGCCTCCACTGATTAGAGCATGACGGTGACCTGCTGTGACCAGCCATCACCACATCATCCCTCCTCACTGAGCAGGTAAGTGGAGATTGATAGGTCATTGGGGAGGATGGTGTGTGTGAGTGTGTGTGTGTGTGTATGTGTAAATCGCCGATTCTGTGGGCGGGGCATGTATGTGTGTATCCTCACCCTAGCCTGACATTAGCAAAGTGCATTTCCCCTTGGTAGTGTTTGCCAGGTACTTTTTTCTGTTATGTTTGTATTTATTATCTTTAAAACACCTTTTATTATGCATTTTTGCAATGTTACTACCCATTTATAACTTTATATCAAAGTTGGCCCATTATTGTAGCTTATAGAGCCACAAAAAATAAAAAGAATATGTGAGTGCTTTGAAGCCTGCCAGGCACGTGCTAGAGTACATACTAGAGCAACTCGCTCTTGGACAGCACGGGCACCGAAACGAGCCTTTACAGCATGTCCATTAAAGCAACATTTTGTCATGCAACTGGCGAGCCCAAGTGCTGCCAACCACTCTCAGTAGATCACGCCTGCAAGGGATGTGTCTTCAAGTCATGAGGAACTGTAATAAGGTCATCCAGGTGTCCCTTTTCATGCAGCACAGTAATTCTCCCAACCAACCTCCCCCTCCTGGCCAAATCATGGAAAAATGTATGCTGGCTCATTTCAAAAACCACTTTGAAAAATACAACCTGCACAACACCTTCCAATCAGGGTTCAGGAAAGGCTGCAGCACAGAGACTTCAATACTGAACATTGTAGATGACCTACACAGATCTCGGGACGAAGGCCAGGCCTGCCTCCTAGTCCAAGTCCTCCTGGACCTCTCAGCGGGCTCTGACACTGTCAACCATGACATCCTCCTTAACATCCTCGCACAACGTGCAGGTATCAATGACACTGTCCTTCAGTGGTTTGCTTCCTTCCTGAATAAATGCTCATAGTTAATCAAATTAAACAACTCCATCTCAAAAGTAACACCAGAATTACAAGGAGGTCCGCAAGGGTCTCCTGCCCTATTCAACCACTATATGAAACCCCTTACAATGATCCTGAAACAAGCCAGAATTGCCTATCATATGACACTGAAATCTACATTAAAATTTCATCAGCTAAAAACATTTAAACAGCACTCTCTCCATGGTTCAATCCTGGCTGTCCAACAACCATCGTAAGCTTAATCCTTGCAAAACCAAACTCCTATTCATCCAACCAAAAAAAAAGTCCTTCCCTGTTGATATCTGACTTGACGGCCTCACTGCATTAAACTGCAAATTATCCATCTCTAACTCTGTAAAATCTCTGAGGATTACACTTGACAAAAACCTGACTATGAAAGAGCATATTAATGCCTCAGCTAAAAGTGCCTTCTACACGTTAAAACACCTTAAAAAAATAAAAAACCTTTCATCCCCATCGAAGACCTAAAGACAGTGATACAATTCTTTGTCCTCTCCAAACTGGACTATGGTAACGCAACGATCACGGGCGCCTCAAATACACACTTAGCCCCTTTGAAATCTACACTCCTGTTGGGAAAGAGCCGCTTCGACCACATCACTCCCACTCTCAGTACCTCAACAGGCTACCAATCTAGTCAAGATGTATATTCAAAAGTGCTTAAATAACACTCAAAGCGCTCTACTACATGAAAAAAACAGTTTACCTTGCAAACAATCTATCAAAAGCCGGCCAAAAGAGACCTCTTTGAAGCTCCAACAGCCTACTCCTGAGTTCGCCATAATTCAAGAAAGAAAAATAGTACACCTGCTCCTTCTCTGGGAACGCTCTCAGAATCTGGAACTCGTTGCCTCAGGATTTACGTGACAATCACTCATTCCCTCACTGCAAGAATAAACTTAAACTTCTTCTTATTAATAAATACCTAAACCCTTCCCACTAAACGACCTGATTGGCCTAATGCTCCTACCCCACAACCTCCATTGAAATGTCAGTACCATTGCCCTTGGCAAAAACTGTTTCTTTTTCTCACCATCTTCGCAACACCCAACCGTAACTACCTCAGAACTATATAATTTGCATATCCTACTGTCTAGTATATACTTCTTTTTTATACGGTTACTATGTACTTCTACTTACTCTTTTTATGTACTTCGTGTAATTGCTGCTATATCATTCACATATCCTGCTGTCTATCTTATGCTACTTTTTATACGGTTACTATGTACTTTCATTTGCCCTTTATGTAACTCGTGTAATTGCTGCTGTGCTAACTCTCTAAAGCGTTCTGATGCCTTTGGGTCTAGTTCGTGCTATACAAAACTCAATAGATAAATAAATAAATTCTAAAGTTGGACTCGGAGTATTTAGCATCCATTTTAGAGCTATACCATCAAAGTCTCTGCTGTGAATGAAGTGCCATGAAGCCACCTGAGCAAGAATTGTTTAGAGCAGCTGGTTCTGGCCAGGGTAAAGGACGAGCTCTAGGGAGTTGGCATTTGAGTGAGGCTGTGCTGTGTGTTCGACAATAAATGAGTGTGTGCACAGGATCAAACTGTTTAGTAAAGTGAAAAGTCAAACACAGATCTAGCTCAGCCAGGGCATATAAATGTTGTTCCATTGGGATACTTTTTACAAACGTTTAGCCCCAAAACCCAGGAGACTCAATGAAATACAACCACACAGCCGCTACAAACACACAGCTCAGCTGCCACATGGGAATAGGTTTCAGGTTCTATCTAGCTTGGAAGATAACAATTGACAACTGATGGGGAAGTGTGACCTGGCTACAGTTCAGAATAGCGGGGGCTTCGTACGACAATCTTGGACTCCCCCCTAGATTCCCCCCTGTCTCAAGTCCCCCAGCAAGTATTAATAATATAGGGCTACCCCAAGAAGTGCTGAATCTTTCACCTACAGTCGACCTGTTCAGAGGCTCTCAAGCGTCATGATACACCTTTGGGCCCCTGCTCACCCATGTTTAGTTTGGATACTCAGTTTGATGGTTTTTCACGCCCAGATTCCATCTATACTAACTAGGTCAGCTTGAATTCTCATGACTTATCTACCCACTCCCACATTTACAATGTTGGCATAACTTGGTTATTGTGTACTGGTAATGATTCTCCAGTTCTTGAAGTCTCAAATAGCACACTAACTGAATCCGAAGGCACTTTGTCCCCTCCCCAAGTGATCCATTAAAAATCATGATTTACCATTGATCTTTGTTGTTTCTTGTAATGTGGCTGGCCTCAAAGCCAAGATGATGCAGCCACCATGGGGTGAATTTGTCGACAAGCATGACATATGCCACTTCCAAGAAACTTGGTCAATAGAATCTCTACATAAAGTGGGGTACTTGTGAAGGAAGGTAGGGTCCTTCTGCATGTGTACCCCCACTTTATGGCTGGTGCTAAGCTAGTTTTTGACTAGTCTGACTGGGATCCTGCTAATCAGGACCCCAGTCTATCTGCTTTCTCCCTAAACTGTTATGGTATGTACTTCGGTACACTCCAGATTGGATACTGGGGTACCCTTGTCAGTCCCTAGTATATGGTACCCATGTACCCAGGGCATAGGTACTCCAGAGGCCTCCCATTAAGCATGTATTATGCCACCCATGAGAGGCCATGCAAAATGGAACTACAGGTCTGCCACTGCAGCCTGTGCAAGTTGGTGCATGCAACACTTACTTCAGACATAGGTTTACTATATCTAAGGGTCACTGCACTTAAAACCTATCAGTCAGCCCTATAGCAGGCCTTTACAATCCTGAAGGCAGGGTGCTTGGTTCTAAGTGAGAGGGTGCCACTGCATGAGCAGGACACCCCTGCAGCCTACGGAGTCCATTCTCCCAGGTTGTCAGTGAAGCAGCCATATACGACATATAGAGGGGCATTACGCGACTGCGTGATGACCAACTGTAAAATGGCTGAAACTAACCCTATTGTGTTTGGTATCAAACATGTTGGAATCATACCCCCACACTGGTAACCGGTGTGGGAGTTATGATTCCACCCCTCAGAAGCGATCTTCATGGGGTCCCTGGTGTTCCCGGTACCCGCCTTTTATCCCGGAAAGCACAAAATGGTTGCTGCCGACCAGAGACACATTTCTGCCCTCCTGCTGCTGAGCCAAGCTCGAGCAGAGGAAGGCAGAACAATAGGCATTCTGTCACAGGGAGGTGTGATCACCTCCCAGACACGATTTAGTGTATTAGGGCTGGGTGGCTGTGCTTGCCAGTGACCGAAAGACTGCATGAGGGGCACATTTGCTGTCCCTGTGCATAGTCCAGTTCAAACCAGTCCTGGGAGCTGTTGGCTCCTGCTCTGGCTCAAAACTGGACAAAGGACATGGGAGTAACCTCCCCACTGTCCAGACCCTCCCCTGGGAGGGTCCCCTGAATCTTGCCAACCCTCTTCCATGGGTACATAAGGGCTTACCTGGCTGTAGGACCTTTGATTCGACGTGGACAAGATTCTGAACCAAAAGCCACTGAACTTTGACCGTCGGGACACTCTGGACTTGGCTGGACTTCGTTTGGGACGACTTTGTCTCCTACTCAGTCTGCTGCATCGTCTGTGCCTGTGCATCATACAGGATACATGCAGGGCCTGTGGAGCATCAAGGACAACCAAAAACATCTACCTTGGAGTGAGGGAGTCACTCCCCTGCATTCACAGGCACCTCATCACTGCTGACCAGTCTGCTGATCCCAAGCTCCTACATACTCTGAAGGGTCCAGCAACACAGCAGGTGGGTTTCCTTGTCCCTCGAGGCCCAAGCTGCCCTCTTACCAATTTTGAGGCCAGTATCTCTCATGGGGGCTGCAATACCCGAACCTCTGTGCACTGTGTTCATTTGCAAGTGAATGTACTTGTTGGCATTCCTTTAACAAGTACATTGGGCTCCGAGTAGCCCCAACATCTGGCACCATTTCCTACCAAGAACTTTGACCTCCTTACACCGAATGCTCTGTGGGCTGTTGTTTGGTGAAATCGCTCGAGGTCCTCTTGCAACTCCTGCGCCTCCGGCCTGTGGGTCCACTTGAGGGTCAACTTTGCTTTTCTTGGGGTCCCCTGGTTGCTCCAGGCCTTCCCTGACTCCCCTTGCTGTGGTGAGTCTCCTGGACCTTGCTGGTCTGAGCCGTACCCATCCTTGACCTTCTGCGTGGGTTGCCGTTGCCAAGGCGTGTTGGTGCTCCTACCATACACCGACCCCTCAGCACTCTACATCCTTCATGGGACAGCTTGTATCCAGCTCCTGGTTGTCCTTGACGTCTCCTGGTCCCCGTAACTACAGAGTCAAGGACTCCATCCACTCACCTGAAGCACCCGACATCGGTGGGCATTCGTCTACCAAGCCCCTGGTCACTCCCAAGTGACCCAGACTCTGTCCCCTCTGCTTTCAGGTACTTCTCGACACAGAGTCCACCTTTGGATTCCAACCGACACTTTTCTTCCTTCCAGCAGCAGCTCTTCTTCCAAGTCCTCCATTGGGTTCGACAGCGGTTTCCGACACCACTTCAGACCTATGACCCGGCTTCCCTGGGATAGGTAACTTGGGTATCTCGGTATCCACGGGTGGGGTGGCTCTCCAACCTTCTGTCTTCCACTGGGCTTCTTCGAAGTCCACTGGGAAGGGTCCTTAAACTCTAAAACTTCACCCGCGACTTTCCCATAGAATTGTACGGAGCACGCGGTCGTGTTCCCACACTGCACCCGTCCTCAGTGGGGTCCCTATCTACTCACCTTGGGTGGTTCCTTGGGGTCCCAGCGATTCTACGTCCTCTCGACACTGTCCTGACTCGAGTTGTGTTTCTTATACCACTCACTTAGTATATGGTTTGGTCCCCCCCTGGGGCCCACTGTGTATTAGTGCTATTTACTGTCATTTCTGTGCTTAAGTAGTGTGTGCTTTGTGATTATCTCCATGTAGGAGATACTGTGTCATACTAGATAGTGTTATATTAATAAATACATATTTTTATAACTACTGTGTGGTTCTCCTTTCCTTTAACCAATACTACAAGATTGCATTCTGGTAAAATACGCTGCTTAACATTCCTTCAAGACTAAGCCTGAAGGCTGCTCTCCACAGCTACTACTTGGAAAGCTTTCTAAGGTCATCTTTGACCTCTTAAATCACCATAAGGGTTGTTTGGACTGGTGCAAGGTGCCCACTTTAAGTAGTGGACAGCATATACCAGGCCAACTTCTCACAACTTGTCTTTTCAAATCCAGGTAAGCCTAATACGTTTGGAAGACCTATGGGTGGTCTAACAATATGGGTGAATTCCTTCCCAAATTGTAAAATTTTCCGATTAACAATTGATTCTACTGACATACTAGGCATTGAAGTAAGTAGGGCGAGAGACTATAGTGTGATGATCTTCAACATATATGCACATGTGGTTAAGGGTAGACACACTTCGGTGACAATTCAAGCCCTAGAGGCTCACCTGGCTAAGTCTCGTTCAAGTTTATATATGATCATTGCAGGGGACTTAATTCTTCTTTTGAGCCCTTAGACATGGGTGATATTGAAATCACTGCTGAGGAGGAAGAATCTTGGGCTATCACCCAGATGGAGCCTCACTCAATCAAAAGATGGACCCAAGCCATCCTTCAGTTGATTGCGCTCTCCATTGAATTGGGGGTCGGGCTACTAATGGTCGTACTAAATCCGATACCAAGGGGGCATACACTTTTAACAACCATTTGTCCAAAATCCGAATTGATTACATCCTCATCGACTTAAGATTGTGGTCCAGAGTGGGTGGCATGGTAGTACTGGTAGTAGGAAAGAGTGGAGAGAGTCTATGACCCTCTATGTCTTAGGCTGCTAGATTTGTTTGATAAGTATACATTTGACCCAGCAAGGCCATCTAGTACTCACACAATGTTGTACATATATCTGATAGATGTCGCCTCAAATGGCATCAGGTTATGGAATGCCAGAAATCTTGTCAAACATCAACAAAGATGTTCAGGCAACTCGGAGTACCATTGCAAAAAGTATGGAAAAGGAGGGAGACCACCTAGACTTTAGTGTGGTGCAAAAAGACTTTTTGCGAGCATTGCAGCTTATTTTATGATTTAAGAAGAAGCCCCCCAAATAAAAGACAATGGATGGTCTAACAGGGAGTGTGGGCACCTGAAGCGCACTCTAGCTAGGGCGATCAAGTTGAAAAAGCCATCTATGATTGCAGCCATCAGAAAGTAATACAAACTTAGCATATTGAATGCAAAGAAGGAGTGTGACAATAATGGATAGCAGGAGTTAGCGGAAGCATGTTCATCCAGAGGCTGTTCGCACTTCACTTGGTTGCCAGTGGTACAAATCCCTGGGGGGGAAGAACCACAAAACCATGTTCCACCCTCAGAATAGGTTAATCATTTTGCTGCCCTGTACTATGAGAAGGTAGTCCCTGTCACCAAAGTTACTCTGTTGTATAGTAGCCTCCAGAATGTTACCTCTTTCCCCATTTACTAGAGAGGAAGTTTTAGACTCACTGTCTACATTTGCGAGGGGAAGGGCTCCAGGCCCAGATGGCATTCCTCTTTATTTGTTTGCTCATAATGCTGATGCCTGGGCTGACTATATAATAGCTCTATCAAATGTGATTGCTCTGGGAAACATCTATTCCGGAATCTTGGCAGGGTGCCTTATGTTATACCAGTATATATTAAGGGCGAAGTTATACCAGTATGTATGAACATCTATTCCGGAATCTTGGCAGGGCGCCGAAGTTATACCAGTATATATGAATTATAGGTTCATTAGTCTTATTGATTGTGTTCAAAAAGTCTATTCTCGTTTGGTTCTGGTATGAAATCAAACGTGGATATCAGATTGGGATATTATAAGCCTACTTCAAGTGGGATTCAGAGCCAAAACCTCTACGATAGAGCAGGTATTTAGGTTTATCCTAATTGTTTTGGAAGATTGTTCTGATCAGCAAGGGCAACTTATTTGTTGCTTCTGTCAATCTAAAATCTGTCTTTGACCTGGTTCCATGCTTGAGGCTGTGGCAGGTTTTGAAGGCGATGGGTATGCCTCACAATATTCCGTCAATACTGATTAAGCTACATGAGAATAACTTCGCCTGTGTCAGATGGGGGTAACAGGGCCAACTGATCGACAAGATCCCAGTGCTGAAAGGTGTTCTGCAAGGGTGTGTACTAGTCCCCACTCTCTTCACTTTGTATCTAAATGGATTGGGCGACTATCTTTCTGACTGCCCAGTGGATGTCCCTGTTATAGCTAACACCAAGATCCCTATATTTATATTTGCAGATGACACTCTTTTAATATCGAAAACTCCGAGTGGCCTGAACATTCTTCTTAACAAATTTGCTGCCTTTTGTCAAGTTTGTGGCTTAGAAATCAACGCAGCCAAAACAAAATTTATGCTGTTTAGCAACCATAAAAAAGTTAAGGAAAAGCTGATGCTAGGCGATAAGGCCCTAGAGAGGGTTGATTTGTTTAATTACCTAGGGATCAAATTGTCGGTCAATATGTCATGGTGTCCACATATCAATAGTGCTTGCTTGAAGCATTGGAGACCAACGGAACCATCCTTATCCAAGCTTCTGACCACAATCTTATGTTGTTTGACAACCTTTTCCCCACCATCTTGAAGACAGTCGCCAACTTCAGTGCCGCCTCCCTTGGAGTTGATGGCCCCTCAAGGGTTCCCCTGACCGTGCAAATTCTATCTCCCGCCTCTCCACCACCAGCCGCAAACCCTACATCTGTTCCGAAAGGCCCCCTGCTAGCTACCTCCACTCAGATTAACAATTCCACTGCTAACGCGCTGCGACAGCACAGTCTTCATGAGAGTCCACATGCTCCCACCCCCTCACGGTTAGATGGTTCTAAATATCCTAGCTCCACTGTACAGAACGCTGCTAGGATTCTCCTCTGGATCCCATACTGGAATGATGTAAACGATGTGCTGGTCAATAGCCTTAAATCCTTCCTACTTGACCTTAACCTTATCCAAATATATGACAGCCCTACACATATCAAAGGAGCCACGTTAGATCTTGTCATTGGTAAGCCCAACTCCTTCAGCCTGGAGGCGATCCTCCCTTGTGACTGGACAGACCACTATTGCATCACCTTCCTCGTCCTTGAATCGGTAAGAGCAAGCAGATCCCAACCTAAGAACCCAAAACAGTTAAAAAGATGTTTACGGAACATCAACTCGCAAGACCTGACGGAGCTCTGTGATAACATCTTGCCCCCCCCTTTGAACATGTATGATGTCCATGACCTGACGGCCCACTATAACCATGCAATGCTTAATGTACTTGACTCAGTGGCACCACTTCAGCTTAAAAGAGTGTCTGCTAAGCTCTCCAAACCATGGTTCAATGATAGTCTTAATGCCCAAAAAAGGAATTTAAGACTTGCAGAAAGGAAGTGGCAATTGTATCCCTCCCTTGAACATCTTTGTCACCTGAGATCCTTGCGAAGCATATACAACAAACGCATCAGATGCTCGAAGGCTACCTTCTTCAGAACTCAACTAGATCAAGCAAAAAACCGTCCGAAAAAACTGTTCAAAATCATCAAGTCCCAATCTAATAATCATCCTAACCTCTCGGCCCCGGGTCAAGGGACACTGCTGAACTGTGAAGAATTCGCAGTTTTCTTCGCGGAGAAGACTATTAAGATCGAGTCTGAACTACGCTCGGCCCATGATCACATCTCGAGCAGGCCACTGATCACCCTTTGCCCCCCAGAGTCGAATATCACTGAACCCTCACAGCCCTGCCGCTTCAAAAACAATGCATCCTGGAGTTTGTTCCAAACCGTGGATGAATACACTATACACAAAATGCTGTTGACCTTGAAACCTTCCAATCACTACAACGACCCCCTGCCATCGAACCTGTTCCCGGAAGTGAGATCCGCCTTACTAACACTCTCGACGACAATCCTCAATGCTTCTCTTATGCAAGGGGCTATTCCAGATTGCCTTAAAGCAGGTCAAGTTACCCCGATCCTAAAGAAACCAAGTGCGGATCCCACGGACCTTCTTAACTTTCACCCAATCACTAACATCCCCACCTTGGCAAAACTCTTGGAGAAATGTGTGCTTGCCCAACTTTGCCATCACATTGACCATTTCCAACTCCTGAATCAATGCCAATCTGGTTTCCGCCCAGGTCATAGTACGGAGTCGGCGCTAACGCACATCGTGGATGATGCGCTTAGAATGCTGGATCACAATGAGTCATGCTTACTGATCCTTCTGGACCTTTCGTCAGCATTTGATACTGTCAAACATGATCACCTAATTGACCTCCTAGAGCACAGGATGGGGCTGTCTGGGCCGGTATTAAGCTGGTTCTCTTCCTTAGTTCAGAACAGATCCCAAAGCTTCAAGGTGAACCAATCCTTGTCCCACCCTGCACCAGTCACCTTGGGGGTGCCACAAGGGTCAGCATTGTCCCCCACGCTCTTTAACCTGTTTATGGAGCCTCTGACAGAAATCCTAAAATCATCCAGCATTCGCTATCATATGTATGCGGACGATACCCAACTATACCCGAAGATCGCCTCCCCCGAAGACATCCAGTCCTGCTGGAAACACAAAGCTGGCTGACATGCAATCACCTGAAGCTAAATGCTCTTAAAACGGAATTCCTACTGATCTCACCCCACAACCAATCCCTCGTCATGGAGCAATGGTTGAATCAGCTGACTGCCCTTAACTGCAGACCGCACCTTGTAGACTCAGCATCATCTCTGGGCATCATTCTAGACAAAAGCTTGAACATGCAGAAGCACATTAGTTCCCTCACCAAAGGAACTTCCAACTCCGCTTACTTGGGAAACTCAAACCCTTCCTCCCTGCTCATGACCTAAAGGTTGCAGTTCAAGCATTAGTGATCTCAAAGCTGGACTATGGTAGTGCAACACTTTGTGGCCTGCCCAGAGTGAGGACGGCTCCTCTTAGGGCTACCCTCAACTCCGCTGCGAGGCTCTTAACTGGCACAAAAAAATACCACCACATCTCCCCAGACTTGCGGGAACTGAATTGGCTGCCATATGAAGCTCGGATACAGCTAAAAATTGCATGCATGGCTCACAAAGCCATCCACTTCAAGACACTGTTGTACCTTGCGCAGAAACTGGAACTCTCCTGTGGTTCTAGAGCCTCCAGAAGCGCCAGCTCCCTTTTGCTTAAACCTCAAAAAGTAAAAAAAAAAGACCTATAACCGAGCCTTCTCAGAGATTGCTCCGAGGATCTGGAACTCCCTTCTCCCTGAAGTCAGGGTGAACCCGTCTACTGTCTTCTTCAAAAAAGAAGTCAAAGGGCTCCTGATGAAGAATTTTCTGCCTTAGCCTGGCACCTTCCTCTGATTCTGGGTCCATACCCGTTGACTCTTGCCCAGCCACCTTGTTCATGAGTCTGTCGGACAATTCTAGACTGTGATCTTTTTTCTCCCTCTGTTGTTTACGATGTGTTTTGTTGTGCCTTCACGAGAATGCTGGACAATTTTGACTTTGAATTCGTCATTTTGGTTATTCTGTTTTGTATGCTTATTACCTTGTGATGCATAATCTGTAAAGCGCTCTGATACCCTCGGTAGTCATGTTTGAGCTATATAAAATTTTCAAAATAAATTGGTGTCGTCCTGAAAGAACACCAGGCTTCTTTCACTAAGCCAATAGTGCCAGCTCCACAGGTGTATGAGCCCAAGGCCCTTGGCTCAGCACTATATGGTGCTGAGCTGTTGGGCTTTGGTGACGTCTCGGTTTTGGAGCAATTGGAGAACATTTTTTAAGATCACTGACCTCCCTTCCACGAAGTACACCATTGAACCTTCTATTTTTGGAAATGGGAGATAAAAAGGTAGCCCTTAATGTCCCCCTATGGTCCATGCTATTCTGACGAAGATTATGGGCTACCCCAGAGCTCGCTCAATATGCTGCTGCCTTACAAGTCATCATTAAGTTATATAGATTTAAAAAAATTCTCTGGTTGACCTCAACCAAAAAATTGTCCGTTTTTTTAGGCTTTAGGGATATTTGGCACCACCCTACTGAACCCCAAATACCCTCTAAGGAGACACACAAAAAAATAGTATTGGGCATTTATGCTGCAGAGGGAAGAGCAAAATTTTGCAGGCACTTCACTGACGGGGGAATTTTTTATGTTTAAATCGGTGTATGGCCTAGAGAAGTACTAGGACTTAATTATGGGGCCTTTAGACACAATCAATGTAAAGTAGGGACGCTCCATCTGAAATCATTCACTGCAAAATGGTTGGACTCTGTCTCTCGGAATTGCCCTTTCTGTCTTGATCAAAAAGAGTCTTTACCACATGTGCTGTTTGCATGCCCAGCTTATGTCCAGTCACACTCTGCACGGCTGTCACCCATTTGCAGACAATTGGACACATCTAGCCACTGCACTGCTTTGAGGCTATTGAGATCGGACCCTTCCACACTGTATACCTGTGCAGTAGCAACAATTTTGGGGCTGATGTGGGTGAAGAGAAGAACTGTCATAAAATGATTATGTCTTTTATATTGATTTTAGGATAGTGATGCACTGGTATTGGTCTTATCAATTTTTGAATGTTGTTATTTTTAACAGTTTGTGGGTTCCAATGTTGATTGAAACTTGGCATTGTGACAACTTCCTCATCAACAATGTAATAATGTGTTGCACTTTTCTTTTACCTATATATTTATTGTATTTTATCAAACTTTTATGGCTTTGCTGAAATAGAGTTATATTTGACTTGAAAAGTCAGGATTAAAACTGAGGTGATCACTCACAAAGAAGTGACTGTTAACCTTATTACTGACAGAAATTATGTCATACCGTGGATTATTTGAAATTTTGTAGTGAGTGTTGATCACTTTGTATTTCCTGTTTGATGAAAAAATCAGAGCAAAGGGAGAGGATCTGGCATTACATCTTAGCGCCGACTTTGCAACTGGGAATCAGCTGTGAGTCTCGGCGTCAGGGCTCACCATCCTGTGAATCTCGGCAAATCTCTTAATGTCCCTGTGCAACCCCCCCCCCCCAAAAAAATGCCATTGCGTAATACAGCTAGTGCTCATATGAAGGACTTGTATGCCTTCGGGTGGAGTTTACGCTACATAAATATACCAGAATAAAAATTTTAAAAAATACGACGTTGGAAGCTGTTTACAACTGTGCAATATCAGTAATTGATGACTGGCTGTAACATAAGAGTAAATAAAATACATTGTAATACCCTTAGGTACCAGATGTTTTTCATGTCTGAGCATCATCTCAAGTCTCTTGTTTTATGCGTTTTGTCTTTGGCATTCTGAAGTTTTCAGGATAATGATTTGCATAGAAACGTACATCATTTTTTCTACGGAGGTAGGTTTGTTTTTGCTCAAATATAAAGGTTCTAAACTACAATGTGGGCAGTTTTACCAACAGCACTTCTTGGTTGATGGGAGATGGGCCATGCAGCACCTGGATATCTTTAGCGAGTCTGCTGCTTGCAGAAGGTGACTAGTTATAATACTAAGGAAAGAACTACTCGAGGACTTGGTGAATCTATTTTCTCAAACGCCTGGTGAGCACAAATGAAAGTTGCAATAATGTATATTGTAGGTGGTACCAATTGCACATTGCAACTCAGAAAAGAAAAGACAATTAAACATAGTGAAAGCTGTTTAATATTTAACAGTTTGAGGACTCTCTCTTTTGATATCTCAGGATGAGAAAGCGAAGGGCAGGGAAAGCGCAGTGCATGCCCCTGTGTGAGAGTCAGGCCCTGACTGAGTTCCAGTCTGTCCCCAGCAATGCCTGCTTTCTCAGCCTTCCACTCTCTAGTTCCTCGCTCCCCAGCAGTGGTTGCTCTCACTCTTTATATTCCCTTCCGGCCTGGACATTCTTTCCTCAGCAGTCATTGCTCTCCTCTTCCTCCCAAAATTCTCACCTACAAATCTCCTGCTCTAATGCGTTTCCTCCCTTGGCCCCCTCTCCGCGCAGCAGCGCATGCTCTCTCACTGTCCCTCCCCCTGCCTGCTCTGTTCTCAGTATTGCCTTCTCTTATTCCCTCCCTCTCCTTGGCCACTCTCCTCTCAGCAGTGCCTTCTTTCTATCCTGTCCCTTCTCCTGGGCACTACTTTCTCTCAGTAGCGGCTCATGGTGGGAGTGCCCGCCGGGCGCTGACGCGGGGCGGGGGAGGGGCAGAGTGGGGGATAGTAAACTCTGGAATACGGCCCAACAGAGGTAAGTAAACAAATAAATAAATAAAACGAATTTCATTGCGCGCGCTGCATCGCCAAATGCGATGCAGCGCGTGCAATGAATTTCGTTTTATTTATTTCGTAAATCTCAGTCTAGGTTTTGCATCACCCTGTGTCCCCTTGCGTGGCTCTAGAATGACGCAAAACCTTTGATAAATATGTCCCTTAATTTACAGGTCATTGGTACATGTAGTACCATATACTCACTGCCGGACTGGCCGTAGCGGGCACCAGGCTTTTCCCCAATGGGCCGCCAGAGTGGGGGCCAGGTTTGGACTCTTGGGGGGCCGTTTTTGTTACCGGGGCTGGTTTTGCAGCACAGCTGCAATATCGGTCCCCTGTAACAAAAGCGGCCAAAACTGACCCTGACAAACAGCTCCTCCGTCCCCCCTGGTATGCCAGCCGAGCTAGTTGCCAGGGCCGGTTTCGGTTCCCAGTCCGGCCGTGCATATACTAGGGACTTACAAAAATAAATTAAATGTACCAATCAGATGTATCATGTTTTAAGGAGAAATCACAAGCATTTAAACACTGGTTGGAAGTAGTAAAGTTGGGAGTCCTAACGCCAACAAAAACTAATTAAGAAACATAAGAGATAAAAGCAAAAAAGTTTGGGAGTGACCCTACAAAGAGGGCCAGGTCCAACAGGTACCTTGATTAAGAGAGGACTTCAGTGTAGTCATTAGGCAGCTGACCATACTTGCTTTCTCAATGTGGAAAATTTGGTTAGAGTCTCAATGCCAACAGGATGAAATTCTGATCTTAATGTAACATAGGACAGATCAAGCTTTGAATTCACTTTTAAAAACATCTTTTTTGGGGGCGTGGCCAAGATGGCACTCGCTAGGTCGTGTCTCGCTGTATCTTCGCTCCTGCCCAACTCAGCCTCGACTTTTGACGGCGAAGGGGGACCTTCGAAGATCGCTTCCCCCAGCAGAACGCTTCCTGAGTGCTGGGGAAGCAAGAGAGAGCCTTCCGGATTACTCAGCCCTGTGAGATCCAGACGGGCATGTGGTGAGACGGTGAGGACCCGGCGTTAAAGATACTGAGTGGCCCCGAGAACCAGTCCGCCGGGGGAGCGGCAGCGTGACAGAGAGGCCCCGTATAATGCCGCACCGGCTATTAAGCAACACAGACCGCAGAAGGAAGAGCCGTGCTGAGTCCGGGGGCTGCGGCCTCCAGTGAGCCGGGTGCACAGGCAGCTGTGGAAGAGAAGCTGTGCCAGGAGAGTCGGTGCCGGGGTTTTGGCGGTGCCGGGTCGCTGAAACCTTGGGGCTGTCCGGCAACGAGGCCAGGGCCAATGAGCACCCACAAAGGGCCATTCGCATCGATGAGGAGCACTACAAGCTGCGGGGCAGTGCCACCATTGCCTGGGGAGGAACTCTGGCCAGCATCCGGGCCGAGCTGACGGCCAGAAAACCTTGAGCCACAGGGCAGGGGGCAAGGCCTACAGACGAAGAGGAACGCAGATGGTGCAGCGGACTGTGGCGGCTGAGGGGAGCGGCGGAACGGCTGAGGTCTCGTGCTGTGAATTTCGGGAGAAGCAGGCGACACAAGGCCAAGGAGGTGAGGGGCTGCGGGGGGCTGAAATAAGGTGCAGAGAGATGGCAGCGGCCTGAAAAACTTTGCAGTGCAACGGCGACGCCCTCCCCCAACCCAACTCAAAGTGATGTCCTTCCACGGACAGGTTCCACTCAAGAGCACCTTGCGGGGCTGGGATCCCCCACCATAACTAGGGGGACCGTGACACCTTAAGGTGTGCGCAACGAGTGGGGAGTGCCATAGGGGAGAGCGGAGGCAGCAGAAGGAGGACAGACCCAGGCCTGGACCCCACCGCACGGTCTAGAGGACCGCCTCGTCCCCCCTGAGGGCCCCCTTGATTACCGGCGATTCCGCACCGAGCAGAAGCCCTGGGAAGGACATTGCTGCTCCCATAACTCAAGCTCCTCGACCCCCAGGGCAATCTATAAGCTATAAGCTACCAAGGAGCCTGTGGTTTGACCAATATTCTAACTACACGCATTCCAAGAAGAGGTGGACTATAGCCTGCAAGACGGGCGTGAACCTGGACATGGCCTCCGGTAGAGTAAAGAAGGACATATCAGTAAAGGACATGCTTCTCAAGACGCCCCAATACCAATCTGAGAATCCCCCTCCCCTGCAGCCTGCAACAGAAGTGGAGGGAGCTGAGGATGCGGAGACCCGGTCAGCCGCCCCTTTCTGGAATCCCTTTTTGCTTCCCTTCAAGAAGACCTCAACTCTATGAAGCGTGACTTATCAGCAGACCTCAGGGAGGTGCGCCGGGACTTAGATTCACTAGGGGAGAGAGTCAACTCCCTGTAAGATCATGAATCCAGCAGGGTTAATGAGTTAGAGGGCCTGCAACAAGAGGTTCTTCGCCTGTGAGAATCAAACCTTGACCTCCAGGCGTGCACAGAGGTTCTCGAAAATAGGTCCCGGCGCAACAACATACATAGCAGAGGTATTGCGTCCGGGACGGAGGATGCAAACATCGAGCCCATGGTGACAGACCTTTTCCACACGCTTCTCGGGGAGCCGAAGGACTTCCGCATTAAACTCGATCGTACACATAGAGTGGGTTCTCGGAGGCACGCCCACCCCCTCCCAGCCTATATCCTAACTTGTGTACACGATTTGCAGCATAAAGAGCAGATCTTACGTGCTGCCAGAGACAATCCCACATTTAAATACAAGAGCCAGAAACCTGCTCTATACCAAGACCTGGCTGCCTCAACCCTGCTGAAACGCAAAGCTTTCAGGCCCGTTACCATGCATCTCAGATCAGCTGGCAACTCTTACTCCTGGGGCCATCCGTTTAGATTAATCTTCCCCTATGATGGAGAACTCCGGCAAATACGCTCAGTGTCTGAGGCCTGGAAACTCCTGCGTATCGAGGTCCAGTCGGAGGAAGAACCGCAACAAAGCAAGACAAACAGAAACCGACATAGCAGCCATGGATGGACTACAATTAAACCCCCAGCAAGCAAACTGCACCCTGACCCAGACACCATGGCCAAGGTACGGCAAGCAGTACTGGCAACACTCGCAGGGGACCCCTCTAGTGAATTAAGGCTGGCGTAAGCGGGAGGAAATAGTAGACATTCCGCAGATAGCTCCTCCTGATCCTTTTTAGGTCTCGGCTAGGCAGCGCATGCGCTGTCTCGTCGAGAGATGCTGTATACAGTATTGTGGGGGGAAGCTCCGCCCACTTTCCGTCTATGTTTTTCATTGGCTTCAATTTTAAATGCTGCCTTCTGATTGGTTTTCCACTCGTTAGTCCCTCCTCCTGACGGCCATGGCGTAATTTGTGCACATCCGAGTCTATTGCCCCCTTTACTCAAACATTATTTTATGCCCTATGTCCCCTCCCTGCCCCCTCCCGCAGTTCGTCACTTCTCGCCCCCCGATCATCCCTTCCACTCCCGTTCTTGCTTTTTTAAATGCCCGCAGTCCCATTTGTAATGCAATACGTCTCGCGTAAATGCGAGTCGTATTGCATTGCAAATGCTTGTTTTAAAGTAGTGCCTGACGAAGCCGTAGTGTACCGGAAGAGAACCCTCGGTTGCTCCGGAAGTCTTGTTTCAGGTGGAGATTGATCCTGCACGCTAGCGCTACTCTGCCGCTGTTTTTCGTTTGGTGCTGAGGGAGACCCGGAAACAGGGTTGAGAGCGCCAAAATGCAGTCCTGCCAAGTATCACGCATCATGCGTTAGACTAACGCATTTCAGTGTGGTACTCCGCATTACCGCACTGAAATGCATTGTCACGCATATCCATATGTCTCAGCTGTCACTCGAGGCGCTGCCTAAAACTGTTAAGTGTGGCAGCGCACCGCACGTGGCGTGCGCGCTGCTCCTGCAGCCAGCTTAGGGCTCCCACCGGAGTTAAGGCTGCTGGCAGTTTCACACTCACTCAACTGCATACAATGTATCACAATCCATTATTGCGATTCCCGGGGCGCGGCTCCATCAGCCTGACGTCATTGAGGTAGTGTGTGTCCAATGACTACGTGTGACTGGAATACCCCGCCCGGGACTCAACAGGAGTCAGGAAATTATCACTGTCTGGAGGCGGGCCCGGCGCCAAACCTGAAATGCCACGGTCCGGCCCGCTGTGGCTCATGGCCTGAGGCTAGCCTGCCTGCTGCAGCCAGCCTTGCAGAGGAGACTCGCAGCCTGCAATTATGGAGCGCCACCTGCCACAATATTCGAGTCCGGACTGACTCTCTCATCTGCGGCCTCGGCCCAAGTAAGTACCTGCGTGCGTTAATATAATAACTCAAATGGCAACTCCTGTTGATTCCTAAAGCAGATCGGTTTGTTAGCGCGCCTGCTCTCAAACTACATGAAGGTTAGAAAATGAACTCACCCCGGGTTCCCAGCAGAATTGAAGCGTCTGGGAGATGCAGGTGGCGATGGGAGATGCTGCCTCGTGACCAGAGCCCTCTAGTGCTTCTCTTGCAAGTCATCACTGGTCGCTGTCTGTTCATGTAAAGGCCGGAGTTTCAGCCTCTCCGGGAAGTCCTCGATCCTCCGAGGTCACTGGCCCAGAGAGCCCATCGCGCCCTGCTGCAGCTCCTCTCTGTTGGCGTCGGGGTGTTCGTAATTAGGTTGATTATAAAACTATGTCAACAGAAACTTCAGAGGACGTGACGAGGGCCCAGCCTCTTAACCTTGAAGGCCCTGGCGCCACCCCAGGGCACACGCCGTGGCTGCTTATGTGCGCGGTAAAATCACAATATTTTCTTGGGAAAGTTGTGATTTTCAACTTCCTCCATTCCAATACAAGTTTAACAGGCACGGTGGACTATAGGGGGCTCCAGCTGCAGCAGTTAATATTGAGCCAAATTGGAGGGGAGGGCTGTAGCTAATCTTATTTTATCCTCAACCTTACTGTCAGGGAAGGGCAGCGTGAAAACACGGAGGCACATGCTGCGAGGCCCGCAAGGGGGGGGGGGGGAGATGATGCTCAACTTTACAACATTAGCAATAAGCATTTCACTGACAAGGCAGGGAGCAATTACATGTCAAAGGCTCGCATTGAGGATCTAACACCTTGATTGAAAACAGAAAGCAGCCCGTCAGTGCAAGAGCATAGAGGCAGCACAGGACACCACCTCACTGCTAAAAGGAAAGAGAAAATGTAGATCAGCTGTGTCTTTCCCCTACAGAAAAACCCAGTGTAAAAGACAAAAAAAAATTCACTTTAGTTAAGCAACAAATCAGGCAATGCATTTTAAACAACGTACACCTGTCCAATTACAATTTGCGGGTGTCATGCGACATAAACACCAGCAAAATGTGCATCAGTGTAATTTGATGAGAAACACTTCTCTCGTGGCTGTGAGAGAAGAATTCTTACTTGCACAGCACTATGAGTTAGCGAAAGTGAACTGTCACCTCATGCTCTTTTTATTTGTAGCAGCACCACTAACCACCAAGTGACAGGCTGAAACAGTGCCCATGCCACAGCGCCGCAGTACAGTTAGTAGGTTTGTGTAGCAGTGCTGCACTTGCGGGCTTCAGTATAAGCCCTGATACAAAGCTCAGTTGGCTCACTTCAGGGCACTACATGCTGCTTTGAGGACCATAATTTCAAACTGTGGTTGACGTACTAGTGTCTTTGCCAAGGTAAAGTATTCAAGGTGTAAAACATGTTCCAAAGACACTGTAGTTTCGGCATAAATCTTGTGCAAATGGGGCATGACTTTCAACGTATTCCACGTAAGAACACTGCCTAATTTGAAGTATACAAATGTTTCCCCTAAAGTATACTGCTAACCCTTATATATCTGACATTATCTGGTATTTTTTTATGTTTTTGTTGTATATCCCAAGAGTAGCGTCAGTTGTTGCCTTTTAAGCCAGGCGGACACTTTCTGTCCAATGGCTACCTGCGTTTCTTGTTTAAGGAAGTATATATTTTCTGTTAAAGTTAAATCCTGCATTCATTTAAGTAGTTCCTACACTGTCTCGTGAAGTTTATCCTGCCATGGAGACCGGCAGCCGGGCTGCAAAGTGTGACAGGGCCTGCCTGTTGCCGCAGCTCTATCTAGCTCGCCAGACTCACAAAAACAGTAACAGTAATTGCCTGAGTGACGGTATAATCTCCTAGTTGCACTTGCTATGCTATCAACTTTGCTTATTTAGGCTAGCGCAGGTCATGAATGATCAGATCAATGGTTCGTCTTCTGAGCAGCTGCAGTGCCTGCCTACCCTCTGTTACTGAGAACTGCAGGCATGCAGTCTGTCTCCGGTGAGTGCCCTTCCATTTCTGGTTCTTTGCAGCAGTTTCAAGATCTTCTTAGAGTTTCTCGTTGCTCAAATGGGTGTACATTTCTGATATTTATATTGTTTCCCTCGTCATCATTTCTTGATTTTGCTCACGAGAAAGTGTCACTCATAGTCGTTAAAAAGTCACTCATAATTACACTGAAATTATGGAAATGTCACACATAGCAATATGAAACCTTGGCAGCTTTTGTGGAAGGAGAACTAAACGTGGACAGTCTCATCACCCGGCTGCTGGAGGGTGAGTCACGGATGTTAGTGCACGGGGGCTTTACGGAGTGGGAGGGTGGTCAGCAAGGGTGTAGGCCGGGGTGGAGAGCTGCAGGGGGAGGACGTGTACCGGCGTACGCTATGGGCGGGGGAGGGGAGTGGGGATACACGGAAGAGTGGACAAATTCCCCGGGCTTTTGAATACATTTCCACTGTTGCAGCGGTGCAGCCTTTCTCATCTTGATTCTGCAGTTACTTGTTTATTACGTTGTCTATATCCCGCTGTACAATCGTGGCCCTACGCCGACCTTGCTTCTATCTCTCCTCTTCATGCTGTTTTGCAGCTCCACTCTGTCTCCTTTCCAGAGGCATTCCCCAGCTTTGCTGATAGTGTAGAAATAAAACAATTAGAAATAATTGGGTCTATGTAGTCTTTTGGACCCTCTGCACAGACAAACACTCGTCAAATTAAACCTCTCTGACGCTCCCACTGCTTTTGCCTCAGCCGAGCTGCACACTTTACAGCAAACAGAGGTGGGTATACCCTCTAACTTCATCTGTGGACAGGATATTTATTCCACGTGAGGGGTGTCCTCGGCTCACCATGGGCTCCAAAGTTGATGCCTACACAGGGAAGGAGCAGTCCTCCATCATGCGCAAGAGAGCCGTCATATGTCACATACATAGCGCCTGAGACCAGAGCTTTAGCGCTACCTGGCTCACTGAAAAGGGAGTTACTGAGTGCTCTAAATGGATAAATGCAAGTGACGGTACTCACTATTTAGAGTACCCGTTTGCGCCTGCGAAGTGCAGGTGTTCATTGTATCAGCCTCTGAAAGATGAAAGGTGAGCCTGCCCAGTCGGCATTCAGGCCTGTGAAATGGGGTTATGTACAGATTTCTCAGCAAGCGCTTAATCCCAAAGATCTATATTTCCAGCTGCATCGGTCGCATCAGTGGCATTCCAAAATATTAAAAGTAAGAATGGAAGTGGGTGTGATGACAAGAGTGACTGTTTGTAAACGGATACTACTCTGTGATGGACAAGGGCAGCACTGATGAGCGAGGAGGTGGTGGACGGGCCGCAGCCCCTCCTCCGCAGTCTCTCTGGCGATACGCCTAATATTGGGGGACGCTGTACACCTTTCTACTAGAGCCAATAAAACCATCGTTAGATGTGTTGGCCTTGGGCTAAATAGAACAGCCCACTTATTCACAATTTACTGGTGTTAAGTCGCATTGGACGTGTTCATTGTTTTCAGATAAGTGGATTGGAGCAGAGGGAGATCAAGTAATTTGCCCAAGATCAAACAATACTTTTCCAACGGGGACGCTGTCATCATAATTCAGGACTCCCAGTATGGATGTTGCCAGTTTGTGTGAGTGTTGGTAATTCTGTAGTGCCAACCGAGGCAGGAAGCAATGTAGCGCTGCTTGCAGTAATATGACACACCGGAGCTGTCCGTGGAAAGGGAGAGGACGATCTGTGAAACCATCAGGGCTTTAAATGGGCTGGGTCCTGCCGGCGCTAAGCACCGGCAGTTCTGAAAAGCAGGTGCTCAGACGGGTCCCTATCGAGCTCCCCATTTTCGCTCTCATCTTCGGTGGAAAAAAAATCTCAACTCCGCAGCACTGCCACCCTTCATTGCCTTTGATGTAACTTCAAAGAGACTCCCTTTCAGAACAGAAGCATTTTTATGTTCTATACAACGAAGCCATAGTTGTTGCTTATCTAGCATATGCCACTAATAACCATTGACAAAGCCAATAGTCATGGATTGTTGTAGATGTAATGTTACTTGTTGTATTATATATCTGGATGCAATGACAGAAGCAGCAAAATACCAGTCGGGTGCAACACTATGCTAAGCACAGATTTTTAGCTTATGTGTTATTAAGCCACGCCCTTCATTACATCAGACACCCCGCTTTGACACCACCAGTTTTTGTATCCCACTTAAAGCCCTGGAAATCATGATGGGTGGGGGTTTGTCGCAGGGCCAAAGGTCCAAGAAGCAAGGAAGTGGGTTATATTTTTCGGACGATTAAGCTAGAAGCTAGAAAGGAAATTGTTAAAATTCCTTGCACAACCTGCTCCCTGTCTGCAGTGAGCTGACGGGACACGGTAGCTCAAACACGTCAGCATTGTATCCAGAATATTGCAGAATTTATATGTTATAAAATAATCTACCCACCTGTTCTTATGCCCTACCTTTCTTTACTTCGGACATAGCACCAATTGATTCATCCTCCGGTGCTTTTTTGTTAGGTATTTGTGTCATGCAATTAAGTCATAACAATGCTATCGACCCCAGAGGCATGAAAGGCAGGCCAGGCCAGGCACTGCAACGATTCCAACCTATGACAAGCAGGTTGCACACAATTCTTTTCAGCGCCTGCCCAACTAGCAGAGCATGTTTCGTTCAGTGTATCTGAATCCATATCCATCGACCCCACCCACCCTTTTGCCCTTCCCTCGTCCCTCTCCATCAATCCATCCACCCATGTTTTGAGGCTGCAGTTACTGACCGTATGATTGGCGTCTTCAGTGGAATGAGAGTAAAATAAATGTGTGCATTTGCAGATTTAGTGGTGTGATGAACCTACTCCTTTACTAACAAACACTGGAGTTTTTATTTTTCTAAATGAGTTGTTCCACTCTTATTCGAATGAATGTGTGGGCTGCCAGGGAAGTAATCATTGACTATATCAATCAAAGGAGTGGGGGGGCTCTTGGCCCACCGGGAGGATGATTAATTTAAAACACTAATGGGTGGCAGAGTTTAATTTCTTGGCAGTGGCAGCACTTCCAACTTACTAGCACTTGTTTTATTTAACCAGCAAATGTTATTGATGTGCCCAAAACGAAGCCCCCTCTTCCCTTCTCCCACAAAATGTTGTCTATGGCCACTGAGATTGAAAGTGCAAGTACTGTGCGCTCTTGTTAGGCTCCTTCACCGATACACTAAGGCCTTTGGTCACAGAGAGGGTACGGGGCAGAATAGGGTCAGGGAGGAAGGAAGGACGAGGGGTTTACATTACAGAACCTGCACGGCCACGTGCTACACCGTGCAATGTAAATGCCCCACCTGCCCTTCCTAAGGCACTGTCCCCTTAATAAAATCTCCTGCACATACTGAGATATGTTGTTCATTACTTTTGCAAATGGCGACAGTTGCTCACAAGGCCTGTACTAATTATTGCTGAATGATTGATTAGTGTGGATTTAGATCGGCAGGTGGAACATGCCACATGCATATATTCATTCCCTAAATTAAAACTTTAACGAAGACTGTCACTCTCTACCTCATTTGAGGCATCTTTTTGTGTGAAGAGTTAAATGGAATGTAACTGTGTGTTATTTTTATAGCCACTCTGACCAAATTCTAAAGTTTTACATCATATTTACTGTTTGCCTTACTTAGTATAAGACCATTCTCTATAGAATGAAATGCTACAAAGAATTGACGAACATAGATTGACCTTTCAAATGCACTTATTGCAATATTTATTAGAAATGCAAACGTTCACTGTTGATCTGGTATTGTCAATGTAGTTTTAAAACAACAATGAAGATGTAGCAAAGTAAGAATATTGGTCTAAGGTGTGTTAATAGATATTGTAGGCGCAAAGCGGGATCAGTGAAGAGTGGATAGACTTCAATAACTTACAACATACCAGTGAGATTTTGAAATTACCAAAGTCCACTTGATGCTAAATAAAAATAATACATAAGAAACCATATTTTAGCAGTTGGAAGTGTGAGCCCCAACATAGAGGGCCATTGTATTCCAAATGATCACTACTGTTTTGGTCCATTGGCAAAAAAGCTAAGTGCTCACTGCCTAAGGTGTAATCTGCATGTCACAGGTGTCCTGTTATAATCTGTTTCCCATTACAACCTGTTTTAACAGTTAGGACACAGGTTGGAATCCTGTCAGGCCATCTTTCTGAAGTCAATAGTATTGGTACTCTACAGTTTTGTGGTAAGAGTATCCTTTCCTAAAGCAGAAATCGTCAATGAATTTTTCCATCAGTATGGTTTAATTAGCTATTTTTATTGTTATTGATTTTATTTAGTCTATGGCTGTATGGATAAATACCTATAAGGTCACAAAGGCGAGACCAATTGCATTGCAAATGCTTGTTTTTATGGCTGTTGGGGCTGGGTTCGGGCGGGGGCCACAGGTACCCGTTCATTGTTTCCTCTTTGGAGCACACTGCTCCGGACTGCTGGACTTTTGCCTCATGGGTTTAATTGTTGGGGTTCATTCTTCTTCTTTTTATTTTACTTTGTTTGTCCCCTCTCCCGAGTCCCACGAATATCTAGCCTTACCTATAGGCACTGCTTCCCACAGGGTGAGACTCCTAGATCTCAAGGGAAGGCTCACAGGGGGGGGAGCGCTGGGAGGACAGGTGCGTCCCGCATGGATTTCAATTGATATCATAGTTACATGCTGGCGAACATTAAAATCCTCACGCTAAATGTAAAAGGGCTGAATAACCCGATAAAGCAGAAAACTATTTTAACTTACTTAGAACATTCAGGCCCACAAATATGCTCATTACAGGAAACTCACCTCCTGGCCGGGGACACGCACAGACTTAGATCGAGGGCTTTCCCACAACAATATTTCTCTTCACACTCAGCTAAACCAGCCTGAGTTGCTATCCTCATCTCACGCACGTTTAGGGGCAAAATAGGCACGAAACAGGCTGAAATTAAGGGGAGGCTCCTGGCCCTCTTGGTTACCATTAATGCGCATAGTTATACCCTAGGCACTATTTACGCCCCTACGAGGGGCAGGAGGCATTCCTAAAACGGGCAGTGATGGAACTATCAGCTTCGCCAGACCGGCAACTTATACTAAGGAGAGATATTAACTCTGTTTTCGACAATCAGTTAGACCGTTCAGCGCAACGACATGGGCAGGCCGGGGCTCTCTCACAGACGGGGCGGGAGTGGCTGTGGGATCTAGGACTAGTGGACATCTGGCGCACTATACATCCCCAGGCGACAGATTACACATTCTACTCGCATGCACATAAAACCTATGCCAGAATTGATTATTTTATCGGGTCCAGTTCGCTACTTCAGCACACGCTGACCTCAGATATTGAACCCCATTCCCACTCTGACCAAGCCGCATTGACACTTAGGCTTGCGATTCCCTCCCCAGACAGACCATCCTACACATGGCAGCTGCCCAACACACTTTTACACGTCCAGGGGTGATAACACGCCTCGATAAGGCACTGAAGGAATTCCTGATTTTTAATGATATCCCCGGCACCTCCATCACTACGCTTTGGGAAACCCTCAAAGTATTCGCTAGAGGGGAACTCATCGCTATATCCACAGCGGACGACCAAATTAGACGGGACAAAAGAGAGGGCCTCAACAGGCAGGTGCAGGAGCTAGAACGCATTCATAAAAGAACCGGGGTCCCCCGGGTATGGCGACTATTAGAGGCAGTGCGCCTGCAACTCACTCGCCTAGATTTGGATAAGGCGGAGTTTGCAGCCCTTTGGCTGCGACATTCTTTCTACATGGGGGAGATGGATGCGGGCGCCTTTTGGCTAATAAGCTCCGCGCCCAACGCCAAGTGGCCTCCGTGCATACAGTATGCAACGAGTCTGGCAATGAGTTCTCAGACGACACCCATAACGCGAGCATTCCGTGATTTTTATGCAAAACTATACACAGTCCAACACCTTTCAGAACAAGATTCTATCACCTACATACAGGGGGCAATTCTCCCCAGATTAACACCGGATCAGGCAGCCAGCCTGGAGAGCCCTATTCGCATAGAGGAGGTGATAATAGCTATAGCCTCTTAAGTCCCCGGGCCCTGATGGGTTCCCCGTCATCTTCTGCAAGACCTTTTGCACCACATTGGCGCCTATTCTCACCAAGCTTTTCAACGAGGTAGGCGATACCTCCGACATTCCCCCTACGATGCTAATGGCCTCGGTCATAGTGATTCCAAAACCTGGCCAGGATGTTCGACTCTGTGCCTCTTACAGACCGATATCCCTTTTAAACACTGATTTAAAGCTCTTTACGGGGATATTGGCGGCCAGGCTAGGTCCAATGATGCCAGGGTTGCTGGATCCCGACCAGTCTGGCTTTGTGGCCACCAGACAGTGCAGTGACAACACACGGAGGCTACTTCACCTTCTCGACAAGGCTCAACACCAGAAAAAGGAACGTGTGGTGCTATTGGTCGATGTTGAAAAAGCATTCGACAGAGTACATTGGAAGTATCTGGAGGCCACCCTCGCGCGGTTTGGGATGGGCGACCGTTTTCGTAAATGGATATTCAGCGGCTGTAGCCACCCCACGGCCACGGTGCGGGTGAATGGCCGCTCTTCCGACTCTTTCCCGATCGCACGAGGCAGGGGTGTCCACTCTGTCCGCTGCTCTTCGCTCTTTACATGGAGCCCGTGGCCCAGAGGGTGCAGGAGAACCCACTGTTCTCTGAGGTTAGATTCAGGGGGGACCTTCACACTATCAGTCTTTAAGCAGACGACACAGAAGCTACACTGGAGAAACACCAGACTTCCATCCCCATGTTTTTCGCTAAACTCGAGAGCTTTGCGGAGGGCTCTGGGTTCCAGGTCAACGTTGCGAAATCGCGGGTCCTGGGGATTTCCCTATGGCCTTCCACCCTGGAGACCCTTACGTGTTCTGTTCCACTTCAGTGGGAGACGGAATCGATTCCATATCTAGGGATCATGCTGACGGTGCCCACGCGTGCTACGGCTACCCTGAACTATAAGCATCTTCTCTCCCAGGTTCGTAAAGATCTGCGCCTCTGGAGGCCATTCGGCCTTTCCTTGCTCGGCCGAGTGGCAGCGCTCATGATGAACGTGTTACGCAAGATATTATACATCTTTCAAATGCTCCCAGTGGAGCCTCCCCCTGGTATTATTAAATCGCTTCAGCAGGAATTCTGCTCGTTCGTGTGGGCTGACAAAAAAGCCTAGTATGAGCAAGGAATTGAGCTATAGGCCCTCCCGAGAAGGAGGACTGGGAGTCCCCAATATAGCTCGTTACTACCAAGCTACCCAATTGTGTGTTTTGCTGGAATGGTCCTGGAGTGAGTCGGAGAAACATTGGCTGTTTATGGAAAGAGCGATCTCAGGTCAGGCGCTGTGGGGGATCCCTTTCCTTCACAAGACTCAATGCCCAGCTGATTTATATGGCTCGCCAATCACTCACACGACTTTGAGGGTATGGGACTCCACTGCAACAAGATATGGCTTAACCTCCTTCCCATCACCCCTCACACCTATAGTCAAAAATGCGGAATTCACCCCAGGTCTAGATCAGAGGGCTTTCCAATGCTGGGATAGAGAAGGGTGTAGGTCAATAGGACACCTTTTTGACTTGGAGGGCCCTTTGACCTTCGAAGATCTTCGCTTCGAACTCGCTCTGCCATGGTCCGAGCGGTACCACTTCCATCAGGTACGACATTGGGTGATGCACCCCTCGGTGCGACTAGGGGCCCAAAGACCACTAACCCCATATGAAAAATGGCTAGACACCAAGAAGTCCAACTCACACCTTATCACTGAACTTTATCACTTTCTGCGCCCCCCAGAAATGGTGACCTCCTCGGCAGGGCAATGGTGTTGGGAAGTAGAATTGGGGCGAACACTTTTGCAGAGTGAATGGGGCGACATTTACTATCGCACAAGCCACACCACGCGGAACATTTCCAGCATTGAAACAGCGACCAAAGTAGTCACCTACTGGTACCTTACACGCCCCCAGACTACACAGACACAATCCCAATCATTCGTCGCAATGCTGGAGGGAATGTGGAGCAGAGGACACACTGACACACTTACTATGGGACTGCCCTGTCATTTCACCCTACTGGGACCAAATTTTAGGCGACGTAGACAACCATTTCAACACACAGATACCGCGTTTCCCGGCGGATGTCGTCTTGGGCCTACCCAACGCACTTACGTTTCCCCTCAGGTCGCGCAAGGGTAGACAAATGGGAATAGCCCTTGGGGCAGCATTGCAAAACATAATATCCCACTGGGGCACAGATAGAATAACCACATACCAGGGGTGGTTGCACAAATGATGGCACGTTCTGGGCATGGAACGCATAACTCTTTCACTACAGGGAGATGGGGCCTCTTTTGCAGATCTTTGGTGCCCGTTTCTTTCCTTACTTGGCACTGGGCTGAGGGAACTCACCTGCCCTAAGTACTTGCGCCTTTTGCGGCTCTCGTAGCCCCCACAAGAATCCACTCCACTGGCACCACCAGGCACAGCATCCTAGTGAACTTGTATCGGTTACAGTGACATGACATTCAACTGGCCCTGATGGGGATGAGACAGGTGTAGGGGGTCGGGAGCATCCAGGGAGGGACTTGGGGGTGTGTGGGGGTTGGGAAGGGAGTTGGTTTTGTTTCTTTTTTATGTAGTCTGCCATGCTGTGACTCATTGCTCTCTGTGACTTATCGTTGATGGCACTGTTTTGATGTATAACAATAAAAAAATGGAACCTACAGACATCTTTTTCAATCCAACTTCTGATGCCATTGATTTTTCATCAAGTTGTTTGCTAAGCACCCTAGAAGGAGCTTGTAAGAAATTGGGCTACTGATTGAGTGGTGGTGAAACCCTTCTCAAGCAGCAACCACAATTCTTCTCAGGGTAAAGTCACAAGCAAACCCTAAATTAACCTGTGCTGAACCCTTGGATAGATTGCACAGAGCAGTCAGGCTTACCTCAGAGTCAATGTGTAAAGTATTTGTGCAACACTTCAAACAGTAATAGAGTGAAAACACTCCACAAAAGGATTCCACACCAGTTTAGAAAAATAGAATACATTGTTATAAATAAAAGAAGATAAAATCAACAAAAATCCAATCAATAGAACCAGAGATATGCATGTTTTAAGATTTCAGCAAAAATAGCACCAAAAGTCACTAAGTGTCAACTATGGATACCTGGTTGCACCAGACCGAGACGAAGTAACAAGTTCAGGCCAACCACGATGGAGCGTGGGCCAGCTACAGGGACCCAGTTAGGCCTGCTGAACAAAGTACCTTCAATCCTGGTTTGCAGAGCACTGTGTGGTTCTGAGTCAAAGATGCATCGCCCAACTGAAGGGATGCGTCAGTTCTGAGGTGCAGCAAGGCTGTGGTGCAAGATCCCGCGCGGTCGTTGACGATACCATTGATGAGGGCTTGCATGCAAATTCCATCTTCAAGATAGCGTTGCACAGTCTGGGCAATGCATCGGTTCTGAGGATCTAAGAGGCTGCGATACTCCACTCGGCATTGTATTCGAGGCTGCCGTCGATGAGGGATGAGAAGCCCTACACCAAGAATGCATCGCACATTGGCAGTTCCGATGCGTCAATGGGCTGAGACACAATACAGCTCTTTGTCTCGGTACTGATCCACGCAGCAGTGGCAAACATCGGTTCTGCTCAGAGTTGTGCTTAGAAGCAGTGGAGATGCATCCATTCCACTGGATTCACAAAACCTGGTAGAGCACCTTAGGCCCATTTACAAGGGTTCGGGACTGAGGTGGCAATACTTTAGAGGGTAGACTCACAAATGGCACAGTCCAGGCGCTGAGTTCAAGATTACTGGAGGCTACTGTCCCTGAGGCCCAAGTCAGGATGACCGCCAACTAGCCCATTCAGTCACTTTGGGGTCCTGGGTTCAACAGATGCAGATCCAGTCCTTCTCACTCAGGCAAGATGACAGCAGGTCAGCACAGCAAGGCAGTGGTCCGTCTTCCTGGCAGAGTATCTATAGGTCCAGAAGGGTACTGAAGAGTTGGTGTCTGAGGTCCAGTATTTATATCAAGCTGTGCATTTGAAGTGGGGAGGAGCTTCTAGACGTTTCCCTTTGAAGTCCTCAGTGATCCTGCCTTCCCTGCCTTGGCTTCAGACTAACTACAGGGGGTATGTAGCCCTTTGTGTGGAGTCAGGACATGGCCTATTCAAGTGTAAACAGGGCTGGGTCCAGCCCCACCCTCCCATCCTGCCAGTGATGGAAACTACAAGGCACACTACAGCTCTCTATTGTGTGTGCTTGTCTAGGAGGAACACACAAAGCCCATCTGTCAGCTACACCCAGTCATGTGACCAAGAGAAATGTTACAGGCACTAAATGGCTAAGGCAGGAAAATATAATCATAAACAAAGACCTGCTCTACAATGGGACATTCTGTGTGAGCATACCCAAAGCCATATTTTTGGGTATGCTCACACAGAATGTCCCATTGTAGAGCAGGTCTTTGTTTATGATTATATATTCTGAGTGGAGGCGACCTGCGCTAGATCCCTCTGTAGCTCCTTTTGTGCACGATAAGGCAGGAAAATGCCAACTTTCCAAAAGTGGTATTTTCAAAATTGTAACCTAAAATCTGACTTCATCCTAAGTTAGGATTTTTCAATACAATTCCAAAGCCACCAAACATGAACTGGTTATCTGCTCCTATTTAGAAATTACAGCTTATTAAATGTAATAAAGCAACACCAATGCTATCCTGTGGAAGAGGTATGCCTTGCAGTAGTGAAAAATGAATTTAAGAGTTTTTAACTACCAGGACATGTAAACACTGCACCCCGCCCTCAGGGCTGTCCAAGGTCTACCCTGGGGGTGTCTTATATGTATTAAACAGGAAGGTTTGGACCTAGATAAAAAGTTTATTTTGCCAAGTTCAAATGGAAGTTTAAATGAGCTTACACATTCTGCGATGACAGGCCTTAGAAATGTTCAGAGGGCTACTTCAGTGGGTTTCACAATCAGTGCTGTAGGCCTATGAGTATATTACATAAAAAGGGTAAACCTACTGATACTGGGATCTGGGTGATAAGCAGTACAATAGGAGATGATCCCAGTACACAATAATTCAGCAATGAACAAAATGAACATATATTGCCAACAATCATATAAAGAATCAAAATGCAAGAATGAAATGAAACAGTGTTATTTAATCACACTGTCACCTTATATTATATATACATCATAACATGTACTCACATTGGTATGCAAGTGCCCAAGGGAAAAGAGGGGTATGGGGTGAATGGAGTGAGAATAGTGTGATATAGAAGGATAGGGTTAATGTGCCAGAAGCATATTCATTATTCAACAATACAAAACAGTAGCTCCTTATTTTTAGCACAAAATCGCAAAAATCTACATCAATCTTTTCGCCATGCATATAGGACAAAAACACAGTAAAACAATCTCTGTTGTTTAATATGCTGGCTCAAACAAGTAGTGTCGACGTTTCGACCCCGGAAAACTTTTCCGCTGTAGATTCGATCGGACGTGGAGCGACGCTGCCACGCTGGGCCGAAGCATCGGTGCCGCAGAGAGTAGCGACTCAAGGCCCTCTGGTACACCGCAACAATTGTGGCACTAGCAGTTTTTAGATTTGGAATTATGAGGTCACAGCGGATTGACATGGTTTCGACCGCCAAGTAGGATTAATGGGATATCGATATAATTGAATGAGCGTGCAGTTATTCTGCTCTCGTGATATTGGAGCCCCGTGCCCAACATGCTATCAAGACCGGCCTGTTTAATAAGGCTTTCTATGGTGCCTATTTCCCTCTTCCTGTCCTGAGGAAGACCCCACCGTAAGGTGTTAATGAACCTACAGATCTCCGGGGTCGAAACGTCGACACTACTTGTTTGAGCCAGCATATTAAACAACAGAGATTGTTTTACTGTGTTTTTGTCCTATATGCATGGCGAAAAGATTGATGTAGATTTTTGCGATTTTGTGCGAAAATAAGGAGCTACTGTTTTGTATTGTTGAATAATGAATATGCTTCTGGCACATTAACCCTATCCTTCTATATCACACTATTCTCACTCCATTCACCCCATACCCCTCTTTTCCTTGGGCACTTGCATACCAATGTGAGTACATGTTATGATGTATATATAATATAAGGTGACAGTGTGATTAAATAACACTGTTTCATTTCATTCTTGCATTTTGATTCTTTATATGATTGTTGGCAATATATGTTCATTTTGTTCATTGCTGAATTATTGTGTACTGGGATCATCTCCTATTGTACTGTAGGCCTATGAGTAGCATTTAATTTACAGACCATGAGCAAAGGTAGTGCCACTTTACTAGGGACTTAAAGGATATTAAATATGCCAAATGGGGATAAGGCAACGGGACCATGTTTAAAGGATTGAGCACATGCACTTTAGCACTGGTTAGCAGAGGTAAAGCGCGCAGAATCCATGGAGGAGGAAAGCCAAATGTTTGGGGGAATTCCACCCGATGGCTGGCAGATCTATCAGAGCTTGTCACTTCATAAGTACTCAAGAGGTAAACTAGGGTAGATGTTTCATGGTGGAGGGGGAAGATGTTTGACCCATCCATCATTTGGTCTGATGTTTGATATTTCCAAACTAAGACATATGTAAGATTTATTAGAATGTCAGATGCATCTTTCTGAGTCATGATTAGGATGCACTTACTAATACAAGGATCACCACACAAAAAAGTAATAACACACTGAGATGTCAACTTAAAACACAAAGCTATCACACAAGAAAACATACTTGCATGTTACACACTGTGCTTTGCAACAGGCATATTAACCCTTAATGAGATTTTAAAAAAAATCTTTTATTGTGTATTTAAAATGAAAAATACAATGAATACACAATAATGCATTTGGGTCACAATTCGGTATACAACGCAGCATACTTATCAAGGTGTAAACAGCTTGGGAGGGGGTCATGCCCTCTACTGGTAGTGTTGGAGCAAGATCTGGTGAGAAGTCTATGCTATTTTATGATAAATGAAACCTGTAACTAGACTGTACACAGATCTGTTCAGCAAGGGCATTAACCTTCATAGATATCTCATCAATGTTATACCTAGGAATTTGCTTACACAGTGATCTCAACAGCAAGTGCCTTATTGAGAGGTAATATAAAATGTAGACTATTTTTGACCGAAAAAGTACACATTTACTGTAATCTGTCAATTTCTTTGGATCCGATTTTATATATATATATATATATACATATATATATATATATATATATACATATATATATATATATTCACTGAAAAAACCATAGTTTTCAGGGACGTTATAGTTAGAAATTAGCATTTAAAAACCTTAGAAATTCACTGAAAAAACCACAGGTTTCAGCGACGTTATAGTTAGTTGGACATTTCACTCGTACAAAACCAGAGAAATTCGGCCGTTATAGTAAGTTCAGCTAACTATAACTTGCGCCCCCGCAATGCACTGCTGATGACGTCACATATTACATCATTCATGACATGGTCAGTGATATCACTGATGACATCATCCATGTGATAATCTGATGCACCTCCTCATACCCTAATATAACCTTTGATACACCCACTCTAAAATACAGACTACCATTTTTGAAACCATAGACACACCAATACCAGTTAGTACAAACTCACTCACTAATTCCTAGATCTACACACACATCCACTCATTCACCCATACAGTCACTCATACATGCAGTCAACCATCAATACAGCACTATCATATGCACTCACATATCTATACAGACACTCACACACCGCCACTCATGCATAGAGTTACTCACACACCTAGTCAGTCATGCAAAGAATCAATCACACTCCCATTTATTCACCTATACAGTTATACACACACCACCTCACTTATTCAAACATATACTAACACATACTTACACTCTTATACAATAACTAATACAAGCACACACTCATCCATACAGCCACTCTCACAATCACTCACTCTCACATATAGTCATTTATATTCTCCAACAGTCACATATACTGCCTTTCGCATATGCAGTTACTCACACATGTACCACTGAGGCATCCATTTACTCACCAACACATCCATACACACACTCACCCACCCATACAGCCCTTCACAGATGCAGACTTGAACCCATACACCCAAGTGAAACCAGTCAATGTTAGCCTATGAAGGAAATTCAAGTTACCGGTAAGTACGGTTAAAATTACTTTTGAGGATCAGTACTGGGCTGAAAGATGCAGCACTGAGGTCTCTCCTGATAACAGGTGAGTAAATCGGAATTCAGTATTTCGGCTGATTTTAGAGGAATATTTTAAAGTTCCAAAACTCCACACTTAGAAGAATTTCCAAGTGAAACCAGTCAATGTTAGCCTATGAAGGAAATTCAAGTTACCGGTAAGTACGGTTAAAATTACTTTTCAGGACCAGTACTGGGCTGAAAGATGCAGCACTGAGGTCTCTCCTGATAGCAGGTGAGTAAATTGGAATTCGTATTTCGGCAGATTTTAGAGGAATATTTTAAAGTTCCAAAACTCCACACTTAGAAGAATTTCCAAGTGAAACCAGTCAATGTTAGCCTATGTAAGGAAATTCAAGTTACTGGTAAGTACGGTTAAAATTACTTTTCAGGACCAGTACTGGGCTGAAAGATGCAGCACTGAGGTCTCTCCTGATAACAGGTGAGTAAATCTGAATTCGGATTTCGGCTGATTTTAGAGGAATATTTGTATGTTTCAAAATCAACACTTAGAAACTTTTTCAGCAAAAAGCAGTCAATGATATCCTATGGAAGGAAATTCAAGTTACTGGTAAGTACGGTTAAAATTACTTTTGAGGATCAGTACTGGGCTGAAAGATGCAGCACTGAGGTCTCTCCTGATAACAGGTGAGTAAATCGGAATTCGTATTTCGGCTGATTTTAGAGGAATATTTTAAAGTTCCAAAACTCCACACTTAGAAGAATTTCCAAGTGAAACCAGTCAATGTTAGCCTATGAAGGAAATTCAAGTTACCGGTAAGTACGGTTAAAATTACTTTTGAGGATCAGTACTGGGCTGAAAGATGCAGCACTGAGGTCTCTCCTGATAACAGGTGAGTAAATCGGAGTTCGGATTTCGGCTGATTTTAGAGGAATATTTGCACAATGGTGAAGGGAGGGCGGGGCCTGAGGTGACATCTGTGCAAACGCGCCCCGTGGTGCGTTTTAAGTTGGGGGATTAAGTCCCCTTGAATCATGAGGGTCCCTACGGGCCAACTAGCCCACCAGGAACCTCCAGTATGCGCCAGGGGCTGCGTTGCAGAGACATGTACAGAGGCCACACCCCTTTTACACCTCTCTGCAACGCAGCTCTGTGGCGCTTTCTGGACGTACCTGTTGGGCTAGTTGGCCCCAGAGACCCTCAGGATTGAAGAGGATTTAATTCCCCATCTTAAAACGCGCCACGGGGCCTGTTTGCACACATGTCACCTGAAGCCCCGCCCCTCCCTTCACCACTGTGCAAACGCGCCTGTGGCGCGTTTTAAGTCGAGGGATTAACTCCCCTTGAATCCTGAGGGTCCCTGGGGTGCAACTAGCCCACCATATACCTCCAAAGCGCCATAGAGCTGCGTTGCAGAGAGGTGTAAAAGGGGCGTGGCCTCTGTACACCTCTCTGCAAGGCAGCCCCTGGCGCATACTGGAGGTTCCTGGTGGGCTAGTTGGCCCCAGGGACCCCAGTATTCAAGGGGAATTCGTTCCTCCTCTGCAAACGCGCCAGGGCGCGTTTGCAGAGTGGTGAAGGAAGGGCGGGGCCTGCGGGCCCGATCGTTTCCCCCTGAAGGGGGCTGTGTAGCCCCCTTCCTTTTTCCTATTTTTAGGCCCTGGGGACCCCATCCCCCAGGGCCTTACCCCCTTTTTTTTATTATAATTAAAAAAAAAAACGGGAAGAGGGCCCCGTGGCCCCCTTCCCTGGGCCTGTATTGGCCCGGGGACCCCATCCCCCGGGGCATGGCCTGTTTTTTTATTTGGAGGGGGCTGCGTGGCCCCCTCCTCAGGCCATTTAAGGCCCCGGGGACCCCATCCCCCGGGGCCGGCCTTACACTTTTTTAAATTTTTTATTTTTTTTCCTTTGGGGAGGGGGGCTGCGTGGCCCCCTCCGTGGCCACTATGGCCCCGGGGACCCCATCCCCCGGGGCCTGGCCTCTCGTTGGGGACTGTGGGGGGTCCCCAAACCCCCACAGTCCCGCCGGCTCCCCGTGTCCTACGGGAGCCGGCGTGCTTACACATGGGGAGCAGCTAACATGCTGCTCCCCATGTGGAAAGCAATCAGCTTTGGATATTGGAAGAGAGCAGGTTTCCTGCTCTCTCTTCCAATATCCAAAGCAAGTTTACAATGACAGGACGGGAGCCGCGAGGCTCCGTCCTGTCATTACAAACAGCAGTGTCCCGGGGTAGGCACCCCGGGACACTGCAGGAGCTGGCCCTGGGGGTACTGGTCCCCAGGGCCATCAAAGGCTCCAGGAGGGGGCCGCGCGGCCCTCCTCCCATTCAGTGCACAGCCCCGGGGAGGTGGTGGTCCCCGGGCGTGTGGAGGGCTGGAGCCCCCCACACAGGTTTTTAATTAAAAAAAGAAGCCCCGGGAGGTGGTGGTCCCCGGGGCTGCGGAGAGGCTCAGAGCCCTCCCGCACCATTCTACATAAAGCCCCGGGGGTGGTGGTCCCGGGGCTTGGGAGACCTTAGAGGCCCCCACACATAAAATTAACCCCCCCCCAGCATGCCCCCGGGACTTGGCCCACCCGGGGCCAGTTGCTATCGAGCGCGGGAGACCGCGCTTCGATTTTTTTCGGCAGGGTTCGCGCTCATTGAGCGCATCCTGCCGATTTTTAAAAATAATAATAATTTTTGCCCAGGGGTCCTTGTGGGACCCCCTGAGCAGACCTAGGGGGTCAGGGTGTTTCTACCCTGCCCCCTTTGTGCGCTTTGCGCACTTGTTTCTGTCCCTCGGTTCTACCGAGGGACAAAATGACTACCAACACTTCCTGATTTGGAGTGTTGACAGCCAATTAACATAAAGCTCGGGCTCGGGAGGATCCGCGGCCCTAGATATATCTATCTTTTTACTTTTCATTTTCTCAGCAACTACTGAACGGATTTACACCATTTAACAAAAGGGTTCTTTCTGAACCAAGAACTACCTCTTTGCCAAATTTGGTGTAATTCCGTTCAGCAGTTCAGGCTGTAGCCGTGACTAAAGTTTCCTATGGAAAATTGCATGGGGAAAACGCGTTTTGGGACCCCCTTTTTTCTCGGCCCCCGCTTGACGAATCCCCGAGACTTTCAGGGTAGGAGCGGACCGGAGCGGGCCACAAAGTTTGAAAATTTTGCGAAGATACGTCAACCGGCAAGAGAGTTATTTCAAATAGAATGTCGCGGATTTCCTATGGATAATAGGTTGTAACTATAACTATCTACTGGCGACCGCCAGTAGATAATATACATATATATATATATATATATATATATATATGTTGAATACTAACCCCTGCTCTTATCTCTGCCACTTGTGACTCCAGCATTGCTGCCAAGTTTCCCTGATCAATGCATGATGTGCTGTTCTAGCCAGATTTTTCTTTGACTTCTCAGATTTGTAGTTCAGTTTTGTAATGGAATAAATAAGACTACAAGTCCCAGAATTTTAAAAACAAATCTGGACTGGGGACATGGGAAACTTGGCAGGGCTCCTCCAGTCTGTTCATCTACCACGTCAGCCCCAATTTATGGGATCCTTTAGCCATTTTTACCACATCCAGCACCGGTTAAAAGAAAAGTCTTCAAGTGCCACAATGCAACTTGTAGCAGGTTGAATTAACAAGTTAAAGAAATACACTTATTTGAATTTTGATCAGACTTTATCATATTTTACACAATGTTTGTTGGATGATTTTCATTAGCTCTGAGTTCAATAGGGAGCCAGAGTCATATGAGGTATCACCACAAGGCACGTCTACTTGCAATAATGGAAGGCCTTTGCGGATCTGTCCCTGTAGCATCTCTAAAGATTTGAATATGTTTTATTATTACAAAAGCCAAAAGGTTTTCTTTCTCCGTTTTCCTCTCATGCTTTCTCTCTCAGTCTTTTTCAATGCTGTAAATATCCGTTGTTTCCTTCTTGTTTTTGCAATATTTCTTTGCTTTTTCTATTACTGTGATGGTTCCCCTCCATTATTATTATTATCTTTTCCTCATGTTAATTTCGTTTCACTTCCTTAAACTAATCTTTTCGTTTAGCATTCGAGATCTACGTTTATTTTCTCCTTTGTTTTACATGTAGTGCATATCAGTTCAAACAGTCAGAGGTCAAGGCAAGATAAACAAACAGTTAAGCACTTTAATGGGACCCTTTCTTAGTGTCCCCATAAACAGAGCGACTGGGGCAACAGCTTCGCTTGGAGCGCTGCTGCTTCTGCCTGCTAAAGCTGAGGTTCACCTCTCCTGAGATGGGCGGGGCTGCTGTGGGCCCGTCTGAGATGTCCAATAGGCAGGACCTCGAAGTCTCCCGAAGAGCAGGGGATACACGAACCCAAGAGGATACCAAATATTACACAGCACCTGTTCGTTTCTGCTGGTGCACCGGTATCTCGGAGTCAGAGACGTGTTTGCTGTCAGTACATTGAGGTTCCAGTGTCATGTAGCAGGGTGACTATGATCCTGCAGCAGTTCAATCACCAAAAGATGCCTGGGCCATCAACCCTCTCCCCCGTTCCCAAAAGAGATGCCATTAAGTTGTTTCCGGATCACAGTAGCCAGTGTGCACGCCTGAAGCACAGATTGCGGCTGAGGTGATCACAGAGTCACCAGATACACTTGCAACACATGCAGTGTACTAGGAATCATCAGTGTGCTTACAGCTGCCAGACTATCTGCAGGAGAGGTGACGGGCCTAGTCAGCATGCTTTCCTTCCAAGCAGGATATAGTATGCATCAGAGTGCTGGCACGAGGGGCCTAATTGGCATCTTATCCTTCCGAGCTGGATATGGTACGCAAAAGAGTGCTGGCATGGCAGGCCTAGTCAGCATCTTATCCTTCCAACCTTGATATAGTACGCATGAGAGTGCTGGCACGAGGGACCTAATCAGCATCTTATCCTTCCAAGCTCGATAGAGTGTGCATCAGAGTGCTGGCACGAGGGGCCTAATTAGCATCTTATCCTTCTGAGCTGGACATAGTATGCATCAGAGTGCTGGCACGAGTGGCCTAGTCAGCATCTTATCCTTTGGAGCTGGATATAGTATACATTAGAGTGCTGGTACGACGGGCCTAGTCAGCCGTCTGTCTTTCCAAGGTCGATACAGTGTGCTTCAGATTGCTGGGACGAGAGGGCCAAGTCAGCATCTTATCCTTCTTAGCTGAATGTAGTATGCATCAGAGTGCTGGCACGAGGGGCCTAGTCAGCATCTTATCCTTCCCAGCTGGATATAGTGAGCATCAGAATGCTGGCACGAGGGGCATAGTCAGCATCATATCCTTCTGATGTTGATATAGTTCGCATGAGAGTGATGGCTCGAGGGACCTAATCAGCATCTTATCCTCCAGAGCGTGATAGAGTGTACATCAGAGTGCTGGCACGAGGGACCTAATCAGCATCTTATCCTTCTGAGCTTGATATAGTAAGCATCGGAGTGCTGGCGCGAGTGGCCTAGTCAGCATCTTATCCTTCGGAGCTGGATATAGTATGCAGCGGAGTGCTGGTACGATGGGCCTAGTAAGCCCTCCATCCTTCCAAGGTCGATACAATGTGCTTCAGATTGCTGGGACGAGGGGCCTAGTCAGCATTTTATCCTACCAAGCTCAATAGAGTGTGCATCAGAGTGCTGACACGAGGGGCTTGATCAGCATCTTATCCTTCTGAGCTAGATACAGTATGCATCAGAGTGCTGGCACGAGGGGCCTAGTCAGCATCTTATCCTTCCAAGCTGGATAGAATATGGATCAGAGTGCTGGCACGAGGGGCCTAATCAGCATCTTATCCTTTCGAGCTGGATATAGTACGCACCAGAGTGCCGGCAAGAGGGGCCTGATCAGCATCTTATCCTTCCGAGCTGGATATAGTGTGCATCAGAGTGCTGGCACGAGGGGTCTTGTTAGCATCTTATCCTTCCGAGCTGGATATAGTATACATCAGAGTGCTGGCACGAGGTGCCTAGTCAGCATCTTATCCTTCTGAGCTCGATAGAGTGTGCATCAGAGTGCTGGCATGAGGGGCCTAGTCAGCATCTTATCCTTCTGAGCTGGATATAGTACGCATCAGAGTGCTGTCACGATGGGCCTAGTCAGCCCTTCGTCCTTCCAAGGTTGATACAGTTTGCATCAGAGTGCTGGCACGAGGGGCCTAGTCAGCATCTTATCTTTCCAAGGTGGATATAGTACGCATCAGAGTGCTGGCACGAAGGGCCTAGTCAGCATCTTATCCTTCTGAGATGGTTATAGTATGCATCAGAGTGCTGGCACAAGGTGCCTGATCAGCATCTTATCATTCTGTGCTGGATATAGTATGCATCAGATTGCTGGCACAAGGGGCTTAATCAGGATCTTATCTTTCCAAGCTGAATATAGCATGCATAAGAGTGCTGGCTCAAAGTGCCTAATCAGCATCTCATCCTTCTGAGCTCAATAGACTGTGCACCAGAGTGCTGGCACGAGGGACTAGTCAGAATCTTACCCTTCCGAGCTGGAAATAGTATGCATCAGAGTGCTGGCACGATGGGCCTAGTCAGCCTTCCGCCCTTCCAAGGTTGATACAGTTTGCATCAGAGTGCTGGCACTAGTCAGCATCTTATCCTTCTGAGCTCAATAGAGTGTGCATCAGAGTGGTGGCACGAGGGACTTAGTCAGCATTTTATCCTTCTGAGCTGGATATAGTACGCATCAGAGTGCTGGTACGAGGGGCCTAGTCAACATCTTATCCTTACAAGCTGGATAGAGTATGCATCAGAGTGCTGGCATGAGGTGCGTAATAAGCATCTTACCCTTCCAAGTTGGATATAGTATGCATCAGAGTGCTGGCAAGAGGGACCTAATCAGCATCTTATCCTTTTGAGCTCAATAGAGTTTGCATCAGAGTGCTGGCACGAGGGGCCTAGTCAGCATCTTATACTTCTGAGCTCGATAGAGTGTGCATCAGAGTGGTGGTACAAGGGGCCTAGTCAGCATCTTATCATTCTGAGCTCGATAGAGTGTGCTTCAGAGTGCTGGCACAAGGGGCCTAGTCAGCAACTTATCCTCCTGAGCTCGATAGAGTGTGCACCAGGGTGCTGGCACAACAGGCCTAGTCAGCCCTCCGTCCTTCCAAGGTTGATAGAGTATGCATCAGAGTGCTGGCACAACGGGCCTAGTCAGCATCTTAACATTCCGAGCTCGATAGAGTGTGCATCAGTGTGCTGGCACAAGGGCTAGTCAGACCACCTTCATTCCGAGGTACAGTGTGCATGAGTGTTCTGGAAATCTTCTGCATGCTTACAACAGCCAGATTGTCTGCAGAAGGGATGACAGGACTAGCTAGCCTCCCACCCTTCCGAGCTTGATACATTGTGCCTCAAAGTACCGGCACGATGGGCCTGGTGAGCCTCCCATCCTTCCGAGCTCGATACAGTGTTCTGTGCCGTGATGACTAGATAGATAGATAGAAAGATAGACAGACAGACAGACAGACAGATACACACTGCGCACCTTAGACACACCACCCCAGTTTTTTAAATCTTCATAACTTTATAAAGGAAAAATGGTTCCAAAGTACTGGCAGCCTTTTGACTTGCTGTCTTCAAATAAACATCAGGGACTTGGTTCTTCATGGTTTTGGAATGTTATCTTCCTTGAGAATACCTTACCCCATAGTCTACCTGGGTCTCATGAAATTGATCGGCCTTAGGACCGCTTATTTTGTACATGCCAAGCGTGCAGCGCCCATAGGGCTGAAAGGGCTTCAGCCCCTCCCGTCGTGTGCCCCAGCCCGGGCTGCTGCAGCTCGAGCTGCTGTGGGCTAGGCTAGGCAGTGTCTGGAGTGTCCGGCACGCCCAAGTTTTTCACAAGTCTTTAAAGACCATTTGCATATTTACATACCTTTGTAAACTGGTCACAGAGGCTTAGTTTTTTTTCTGGTTCCAGTACCCCCTGGGCCCCCTTACATTTGTATTTTACATTTACTGTCGTAATGTAAGAATGCATTTTATGAAAAGGAATGTAATGTAGGGTTGCTGAAAGAAAAATGCCAGCCATGTGTTGTTTAAAGAGCCTGCAAAGACCTTGTCTTGACCCTAAATAGGGTTATAAATAAAAAAGTATGTATTCATTTGTAATGTGACTTTTCTGTCTTTGTTCCCTTTAATTATTAGTCATGGATCATTCAGGTAGCACTAGAACACAATTAAAAGTGCTTTCGATTTATATTTGCTGTCGAAGTATACACAGATAAATGCTGAAAATACGGCTTTAGGTGACTGCTTATTTTTGTCCCGTCTGGGACATCAAAATAATGAGCGGGCAACCCTAATCATAAGACTGGAAGTTTGATGCAGGAATAGCACATTATTTATTTCCTCCTCCCTCGATCCCTGATTAATGCCATAATAGCAGGGCTTTAAGTGGGCTGGGTCCTGCCAGTGCTCAGCACTGCAGTTCTTAAAAGTAGGTGCCGAGATGGGTCCCTATCGGGCTCTACATTTTCACCTTCATACTCAGAATGGAAAAAAATCTTACCTCTGCAGCAGTTCACTGTTTTGATGTAACTTTTTTTTTTTTGCAGTTCTGTATTGCCAAACTCAAAGTGCTTTACATCAACACCAACAAGGACGTCTTCATTTATTTTTTGGTAGGCACGGACGATTAAGTGATTTGCCCTTATAACACAGGATGTTGAGCCGACGCTGAGACTCAAACCTGCTTACTCAGCACCAAAGTTGGCAGCTCTAGCCATTACGCCACAACCGCTTGCGCAAGAACTAAAGCATTTTCTATTATAATATACAACAAAGCCATAGTTGTATGTATGCATGTAGTATATTTATCTTATGCAACTAACAACCTTTGACAAAGCCAATAGTCCTGGCTTGTTGTAGGTGTAATGTTACTTATGTGGAGGCAATAACAGAAGCAGCGAAATACCAGTCGGGCGGCACATTATGCTGAGCACAGATTTTTAGCATAAATGTTTTAATTATATCGGCCACGCCCCTTTGAGAGAACCCCCCCGTTTTTTTTTATCCCACTCAAAGCCCTGCATATTAGCAATAGTTTACCTTTTATCTGAAACCCTATGACGCCGTCAATAACATTCTGAGTTACTCCAAGTGTCTGGGAATGCACCCTGCATTCAGACAACTCACTCCTCATTCTCGCCCCTTCACTTTCATGCTCACCCTGCACTCATATTAATCACAATGCACTCACACTGATCACCATGCACTCACACCATTCACCCACTCACCCTGCACTTACAGTGATCACTCTGCACTCACAATGCACTTGTGCTGTTCACCCTGTACCTCATCCTGCAGTCACACGAGTACACTACTCACCCGCACTGATGTGACACTTCACTCACCTGTCCCCCTCACTGCTCAATCTGCAATCTCACTCAAACAAGCCCATCACTAACCATGCATTCATTAGTCCCACTCTGCACTAACATGCGCGCCCAAATTCATATGGTCACCTCGCTCACCCTACTCTCACACTATCGCATCGCTCACCGTGCACTCACATGGGCACTCCTGCCACCCACACTGCGCAGAGGGTTAATGTGCCTGCTACCAAGAAAGTGTACCATGCAGATCACAGAACTGAGTGTAAGTAAACTATGAGTA